>CM062199.1:567500-915000 GCA_031216445.1 Lateolabrax maculatus
GGACCAGATTGGAGTCGAGAGCAGAGACAGGAAGTCACCTCTGTATATTCTGCTGTACGTCGCCTCCTTCAGCCAGGAGGTGTTTCACTGTAATAAGAGAAAAGAAGGAAGTTGGAGCGTTGACGGTTTTCACCAGGAGCTTCCTGTAGGGGGGAGGGGGGGTTGTTAAAGGACGGACACTTCCTGTGCAGCTGACAGACGCTCTGAGATCATTTCCTGTAGAAGTCCCCCCACACCCACCTGCCCCGACTCCACCCAGCCGGGAGGAAACAGGGAGGAAGAGTGTCGGTCTAAAGGAGCATTCCATTTAGCTTAAGGACTCTGAACTGCAGAAGGATAAAACACACGTCCACATCAGCTGGAAAAAGCATCGTCACAGAGCTGCAAAGGCTGTTTTTCTGTTGACTCTCACAGGATGAGGACGCTGCAAACACATGATGAGCTTATAAACCGACAGATAAAAAAATAAAATAAAACACTGACAGGAGCTCTTTACTGCAGCAGGAACTCTTTACCTTAAATAGTTTAACTACATTTAGCTGATTATGCTTATATACTTTTACTTCAGTGAGGTTTTCGATTCAGGACTTGTACTTCCAGTGAAGTATTTTCAGTGTGAGTTAGTACTTTACGGCAGTAAAAGACCTGAGTTCTTCCTCCACCTCTGCCTGCGTTGCTGCACCAACATACAGGCCTCACTGTTACAGCAACGAAGAACTCTCAGCTGTTTTCTTCCTCTGTTCTCCTCCTCTTCCTCCTCCTCTGTTGTGGTCGGCGGCTCTGAACCTCGCCCAGAGACTCTGACATCATCTGGAGAGAGACATGAGCTCACCATACAGAGAGAGAGAGGGAACGACATGTAGTGGGGGAGGAGGGGGAGGAGGTGTGAACAGATGGTGAGAGTGGGCGAGAGAAGCTGCAAAACACAGCGAGTGGCGAGAGAGAGAAAGAGGTGTGATCAAAACAAAAGGAGAAATGAAAAACATGGAGACATCAAAGCTACATAAAGATTGACGTGAATCTGAGGCCACTTCCACACTCACTAACTGCTGCTACGTTTACGCCGAGCGTCCACACTCCTCATCGAGCCCTAACACGGAGACGCTTAGAAACGATGACGCAGACACACATGTTAGCTTCCTGATTGGGTCTCATCAGTCACTACTTGTCCTTCCCTGATTGGTCGCGGCCCGATCACATGACCCTCTCCTGGATGAAAACATCCATCAGCTTTGACTATCAGATCAAACGATGCTGCCGAGTGAAACGTGTGTCGTTCAAATCTCTCCACCCAGAATGTAGTAAACCTTTGACTCCTGATCGGTCGGTCAGAGTCAAAGATACGTCAGGATTTCATCCTTTAATGTGAGTGTGCTGAACTGTAAAACTGTTTGAAGTCTGACTGGATTATTTTAGAGATTCATTCTTTGGTCCGCAGTCAAAGGTTTCGTCCTTGTTTTGTTCGACCAACAGTTACTGAGATTTAAAGCAGAGACACCGGAGAAGCTGGAATCAGTTCAGATGGAAAAATGACATCAGCAGTTAATTGATGATCAAAATGGCTGCCAGTTACTTTTCTGTAAACATACCGATCACTTCGGCTCTAGAAAATGTCATCTCCAGCGCCACCGTCATGTTTAGATCCATAATGACACTCATTGGCCTCTTGTTGTTGGACACTCCTGAACCATCCGCTTGAACTAGCAGCTAACAATTATTGTCATCACTGACCCAACTGCTTATTCTTTCCCTCATAAATTGATTATTCATTCGGTCTGTAAAATATCAGAAAATAGTTTTAAAAAATCACATTTTCTCATTGTCACAGGTTTCGTCTTCAAAACACAAAATCTTCAGTTTACTTGGACAGAAAACAGGAACAATTCAGAAGCTTGAACTAGTGAATATTATTATTATTATTAAAACCGCTGCTGATTAATCTGCAGGCACCAATCAATGAGCTGAATGATTGTTTCAGCTCTAATGTGCTTGTAGAGCTGCAGTTCTGTCTACAGAGAGTACAGGTCTGTGAACGCCTCCTGACTGCTCTGCTGTACATGACATCAGTCTGACCCCCCCCACCCCACCACCACCACAGCACAAAGGACGGAGAAAACAAACACGCCTCAGAGGGGAATTCTGCTCACTTTAAAGGAATAATCCACCCAAAATCCCTTCTTATAAATATAAACCCTGCAGGGCTGGAGGTCACGTCCTCGTCCAGTTAAACATCGACACGCAGAATTACTCAGGATGTTGTTTTAAAGGCTGATTCTGACATTTCTTGGACTCATTAGATTTAGAATAAAATTAAATGTTGATCAATTAAAGGGATATAGTTTTACTCCACCAGACTGTATCACTGACAGCATTTAAACCTTCATACAGGGAGATGGAAGTTATTTTGAAAAAGTTAAATGAATAAATGAAATGGAGAGATTTAAATAATTTAAGATATCTGAACTCAGAGCTCAAAAGTTTCTTCCTCGGAGAGTTTGGACTCTTGACTTCAGTATGTCTATAATCCTGCTTCTCATGGAAACACGACCACAAAAACCTCTGAAACTTGATCAGTGTGTTTGTGATTCTTAATCAGCAATAAGAAAACAGTACATTTAAGACATGTTCGTGTTCTTCATGTTCCCACAAACTCAGAAAAGAAAATAAAAAACAAGCACCGAAGATCTTAAATATCAAACAGAAATTTTCATTAGAAAAGGGTTTTCAAACACACCACACTCCTCGACTTCCTGCGGCGCTCAGAGGAGAAAGCGAGGAGGCGTTGGACAGGAAGTGTCTCCTCTTCAAAGAGCAGCTCCATTAACAGGCAGGAAAACACACTGATTGGATAACGGACATACTTAGCCCCGCCCACTTCCTAAAGGAAGTGACACGGGATCTCGGGGTTCGTTTTATTAACTGATACAGGGTCCACATGGATTTATAAAGTCCTGTTTGGACATGGTCCTGGTCTGTAACAGGATCTCTGTGGCGGGACCTGGTCTGTGGCGGGACCTGGTCTGTGGCGGGACCTGGTCTATAAAGGAAATGTTCTTCCTGTGACCTGTTGCTTCCTTTCTGTTCCAGGGCGGCCACCCCGACAGGCTGCAGGGGGGCCTGGAGGTGGCGGGACGCCTCTTCCTGCTGGACCTGGAAAAGAACCAGTGAGTCTGATTCACAGAGTGACATTAAACACAACACGAACACAAACATGTGATCTGACCTGACGTGTCGTCTCTCTGCAGCGACCTGCTGCCCAAACCACCCAACGTCTTCTACTACCTGCCCAACGGCACCGGCGTGTCCGTGAGAGCCGACCCTGTGGTGAGTCAGTGAACGCACCGCTGCCTGTCCTCAGACTCTCTGTTGTGTTTTCCAGCTGTGACAGGTGTGCATGTTTGTGTGTTTGTGTGCAGACTCACTGTTATTACCACGGCAGCGTCCGAGGCTTCCCTCAGTCCAGAGTGGCTCTGAGCACCTGCTCCGGACTCCGGTCAGTCACCTGCACACACACTCGAGATAAACACAAACTCTTATTTCTTCACCAGTGTGTCATAATCCCAGTGACTCTGACTTTCTTCAGATGGTCCCGGATTTAAATCACATTTCTGTCAGTTTTAGTTGACTGATTAAAGGCATAGTTCAGATTTTTTGGTTGTATGATATATATGGATCAGTACCTCATACAACCACACTTCAGAAAAAAATGAGTGATTAGGAAGTATTTTCTGGATGAAAATATATTCTGTGAAAAAAGACAAAAAGTTGTTTGTGCAGACTCAAAAGTGTATTTATTCTGTGACCTGCAGATCTTGTTTCTAAATATTCTATGATCCTATGGCATCTACATCAATAGATATTTCAGCAGAAATCCGTTCTGTGAACTGTAAACATGTTTTACTTTATATTTTTTTAATTTATGAAACTCTTAATTGGAGAAACTTTTAAAGAAGTGCATGTTGGGGACATTAAAAGGTTTTAGAGAGTTGTTTGTATTTAGACGGGTTTGATTCTGAACATTTACTGTGAAAAATAAGCGAGACAAACAGAAAAACAAATATCTTCTGACAGGACGAAAACTCAGAGAGCCTGAATGTGTTCAGTGTTTACTGGAGCTGCCCTGAGTTCACTTCTCGCCCTGCACAGTCAGAGGGAAACCTTTCATTCTCCAACAACAGTGAAGGAAAATAAGAAGCAAAATCTTTTAAACCTCCAATCCGGTTGTCCAGAGTCCAGGATTTACTGTGTTTCAGGTCTTTGTGTTTCTGGGCCGCTCTCAGCAGAAACGTAAGCAACGACATCAGCGTTCCTCTGCAGGTTAAACTGATCCGGATCAATGAGCACGACCTCTGACCCCTGTGGCACACAGTGTGATGGCCGCAGGAGGATTAGTGGATTTATTTATCAGTTCACGTGAACAGAACCTGGTCCAGTTTGTGGTTTTCAGGTCAGAAACTCTGTACACAGAAACCTCTGGTCAGTTTGGATTATTGAAGCATAAGAACAATGAAAAAAAAAAAGCTCAGATGTCAGAAGTTTCAGATCACATTTTGACCTTACACGTGTCTTCAACAGACTAATATGAAGTAAATAAGAGGACATCCTCATTACAACATACATGAATAATCCAAACGTGTCACAAAAGAATCAAATTAAAACATCACATTTCATTTGACTAATAATGGGTTAAAGTTTATTTGAACAGCACATTTCACACACGTAAAGGCAGTTCACTGAGCTTCAGAGATTAATAATTAATTAATTAATTCATAAATGAAAATTTGATATAAACAATTGATGCAAGAACAAGAAGACAATTTAAAGTAGATGAAATTAATTTAAAAAGAAAGTAAAACAATTCAGCTTTTTTGAAATAGGAACTCAACGTAAGTAAAAGCATCTGAGCAAAGTGTAGATTTAAGCATTTGTACCTTTTTAAATCAGCAGGATGTGCACGACCAGCAGCCCTGAGACACTCGAACATGGCTTCCATTTATTTCAATAACAAAAAAATAACAGTGGAAGAAGTTTTCAGATCCTTTACTGTGAAAATACCCTACTACCAGTAAAAGTATTATCAGCAACATGTACGTACAGTAGAGCTGTGTGTGTGGGTGTGTGTGTGGGTGTGTGTGTGTTATTGTGTTTCCAACACAGTGTGTGTGTGTGTGTGTCATACTGCCTTCAGGTTGATTAGGTGATCAGTGAAACTTCCTGTGTTTCCTCCTGCAGCGGCGTCATCGCCATCAACTCCACCCTGAGCTTTGAGCTGCAGCCTCAGGAGGAGGACCACCACCACCACCCCCACCCCCAGGCGGAGGAGGAGAGGGGAGGAGGGGGGAGTGGAGGAGGGGGGAGCGGAGGAAGCGGAGGAGGAGGAGGAGGAGGAGGAGATGAAGAAGAGGGAGTCCACCTGCTGTTCTCCACCAGCCCTCTGGAGGGCGACGGTGCTGGAGGCTGCGGGGTTTCTCACAGTGCTGTCCCCCCCATCCACAGCTCCACACACACACACAGGGTGAGGCAGATACTCCCCCCTGATTACAGCACCGACTCAGCTCTGTTAGAAAAAACATCTTTGGTACAAGAAACCTGTGGACATAACAGGAGAGGATTCAACTACGACTCCCAGGCTGCATTTCACCAACAAGCATCCAATCACAGAGTCCGTTCTGATCCGAAACTCAAGATTTAACTAATGAGAAAATCTGCAGTTTAAATAAATTCACTTTCAGATTCAGGACCAGTTTTCTGATTTTTCAGATCTCCATATCAACAGCATCTCAGGCTCATGGGTAATGTAGTATTTAGAGCCGCCCACCAAACCGACAGGCAAAACCAGGTTCCTGGTAAATAATTCACAGTGATGAGCCTGTAGTCTGGTTTCATCATGCAGGACGGTCCCGAGTGTCTGTGCTCACTAACATTGAGCACATCATTAAAATATAACTTTGAAATGGGATTTTATTATGATTTTTTTTTTGCTCCGTGTCAAAGTTTAGTGAAAAGTCCTCGCTGCAGTAATAGTCTGCAGTGTTGGCAGGTTGACCTGTGACCTGTGTTTATTCTGTCTGCAGAGGAAGAGAGACATCCTGTCTGAGACCAAATACATCGAACTGGTGCTGGTAGCCGATCACCAGGAGGTCAGTGTGTTGAATTATTATTGCTTAATGTGCTGATTATTTTCTTAATTGATTAAAAGACCCCTCATTGATTTATGGTCACACTCTGCTTCTTTGTCAAAACCAGGCGCCTACATGTGCCACAATGCATTCCAGTCTAGTTTTCATCAGTGACATTTCAGTCACATTTTTGTCCTGCATGTTTTACTTTTAACTTGTCTTCTGAGCATTTTGAGGGTACAGCTGTCTCAATCTTTGTTGTGTACAGTTACCATGGTTTCACACGATCGTTTAGTTTTTATTCATTGACGGAAAATGTAATATATAAGTTATATATATGTATTTTGTCATAGTTATTGTTTTCAAAGGTTCCAATGAGGCGTCTTCAAATCTGAACATCTGAGACATTGTTGAATAAAGCTATCATTAAAATAGCTGTCGATGAATTATCTGTCGCTAAACTGATCAATTTATCCTCTAGTCATTTCTTCTGTGATGTATAAATTAAGGATATTACGCAACACATTGATCCTGTGGCTCTGATGTTGCCTGCGATCATGTTTAAACTCACAAAACTTCCCAAACATCACATATCTTCAGTGAGGAGGTGCAGAAACGTCATAATCGATATCAATATATATGATATGAATGGAAAATTATGTTTGTGTATTTATTTGAATAACAAATAAATACATTTTCAATCGTGGGCTGTAATATGCTCTGCTTGATGTTGAGCCTGAAAGGATCTAAAGTTCTTTGAATAAAAGTATTATTTATTTATATATATAATTATTTGAACTTTTTTCTGCAGGAACTTCTTTTTGACACAAAGAGTTTTTTATTTAATTTGAAATCAACAAAATAAAAGACAAAAACTGACAGCAGAATCAGCTCTTAATGAGTGTCTTTGGATTTTAATTTAAACATTTGTGTTTTTAATGTTTCTAAAAAGTGTCAATCTGCTCCTCACAGTTCCTGAACTACCAGAAGAACAATAAGACCATCATCTACCGCATGCTGGACGTGGCCAACCAGGTGGACTGGGTGAGAGCCGTGACTTCTGACCTCCCCGTGACAGTAAACCCGTTTAAATCTGCTGCAGGACAAGAACCGAGCCGTGTCTCTTCTGTCTGTTTCAGTTCTACCGTCCTCTGAACGTACGGGTTGCGCTGACCGGTCTGGAGATCTGGAGCGATCGCGACAAGATCCGGGTGGAAAAGAGTCCCACCGACACCCTCAACAACTTCCTGGAGTGGAGAACCAGAGAGCTGCTGCCACGCCTTCGCCACGACAATGCCCAGCTCGTCATGTAGGAGGACAACCGCATTTAACAGAATAAAAGCTTCAGATTCTGATGGGTCTTGGTCTTCATGGTTAACTTTTATTTTACAGGGGGGGTTCGTTTGATGGCACCACAGTGGGGATGGCGTCTCAGTCGTCCATGTGCTCCAGAGACCGGTCGGGTGGAGTCAATGTGGTGAGTGGACACGTCTTTATTTTATAACCGGGAAACACAGCAGAGACAGAGACTTGATTTAAATCCACCCCAAGGTCGAATTTATCATCATTCCCACCAGATATAATATTCAGCTGTTTAAAGTGTTGTCCTTTCTGCTCATAGACAATATCACATGAAACTCTCCTGTTGAATCATCAGAACACAAGATGATCAACTGTGTTAGAAAAAGTCAAAGGTACAAGAAGCCTGTGGACATAAAAACTGAAGGAGAGAAGTGAAATACGACTCCCAGGATGCATTTTGGCAAGAACATCTAATCACAGAGCTTGAAATTCAGCTACGTGCGTCAATTTTGGGTGAATTCAGCAACTACAACACCACATTTTGTTTACACCTGAACCATTTTAAAATTGCTACCGCTCTGTTTCACACTTCTGGCTCCATGGCAACAGCAGCTGAGGCTCATGGGTTATGTAGTATTTACAGTCGTCCCACAAACTGACAGAAAAAACAGATTTCCCAGAAACAAAATGTAAATAATTCAAAGTGGTGGCCAGAACACAAACCTGTATGATGGTTACAGGAGAGTTTCCATGTTCAGCCACACTGAAGAAAAAAAACAGAAATGGGGGAATACATTCAGCACTTTTAAATTCTGCATATCAGCTTAATTTCCAAACCTGTAAGATTAAGATCTGGCAGGAAGTGAGCCGGTCTAAAACCTGTCTCCCTCCCAGGACCACCTGGTCAGTGTGCTGGGCGTGGCCTCCACTGTTGCTCATGAGCTCGGTCACAACTTGGGGATGAGTCACGACACCGCTGAGCGCCGCTGCTCCTGTCAGAACGAACGGCGGCTCGGAGGATGCATCATGGAGCCCTCAACCGGGTCAGTACCATAATATTTTACCCGGCTCAGCTGAGTCACTGGGCCGGGCGGCGGCCGAGCCCTCACTCTTGCTGTGGTGTTTTTTACAAAGTCAGTCTGATCTTTGTTGGCCATTTAGAATCTAAAATACTCCCACACTCTGCCTCTCAGATGCTGCGGTGTCCTGATTATCCAATCAGCATAATCCAATCCAATTAGGTTAGTTACTGATAGGTCAAACAGGCAGCAAAGGGTCAAGCTGATAGTGAAAGCTGAGAGCGCCCTCTGCTGGACCACAAGGAAAACTGCTTGTGTTTAAGGACCATACAGTCTGGATTCAAACTGCTCATTAAAGTTCAAATATTTAATTTGTAGTCCCATAAGTGGGTCAAATGAACCATCTCCTGATTAAAAGAACCTTTCACAGGATCAGTAGGAGTTACTTCCGGTCAGTAGAACCTTCTGTACATTCACCTTCATCATTATAACCTTTCAAAGGATCAGCACCAACTGGGTCAGTGTATCCTTCCAGTGCATTAACAGAACCACCTGCTAGGTGTTCAGCCTTTTCCGAGGTAACAACTTAATTTAACATCAGTAAAACTTTACAGTAGTAAGAACGTTTTTTTTGTTGCACTTTTCAAGAGCAGCACGTCACAAAGTGCTTCACAATAAAATATAAGACAACAGACATAAAATGGAGACTTACACTACATTAGTAGAACCACTCCCTCTCAGGCCGGTGGAACCATTTAGATCAGGAGAGTCTTCACTAGGTCAGCAGTCCGTTTCTTCTTCTTCTGTTTCTTACTAGTACCTTTCCATTGGTCCAGTGAACTTTCATCATTGGATCCTTTCACTGGGTCAGTGGATGCTCCAGTTCATCAGTAGAACCTTCTCTCAGGGTCATCGGACACAAGGTTTTTATTTATGTCAGTAAAACTCAATAGAACCTAACAAGCCCAAAGATGCTTCCAAAGACCCGTTTCTCACGGGTCCGTAAACCTCCAGCCTCCAGGTTTACTTCCTTGTTGTGCAGCCCACTGCACATGGTTATTATTGATTCTCCTGCTGCCCCCTGGGTTTTCCATCAGCTGTCCAGTCGTCTTAATGCCTGTGACCTCTGACCCGCAGGTTCATGCCGGGTCAGCAGTTCAGCAGCTGCAGCGCTGCAGATCTGTCCGTCAGCCTGCTGCACGGCGGCGGGATGTGTCTGTTCAATGTACCGCAGCCGGACCGCCTGCTGGGAGGACCTCGCTGTGGAAACCTGTACGTGGAGAAAGGAGAGGAGTGTGACTGCGGCCTGCTGGAGGTACGCACCTGTCTGTCTGTCTGTATACTTGCCTGCCTGTCTGTCTGCCTGTATACCTGTCTGTCTGTCTGTCTGCCTGTCTGTCTGTATACCTGTCTGCCTGCCTGCCTGTATACCTGTCTGCCTGCCTGCCTGTATACCTGTCTGTCTGTCTGTCTGCCTGTCTGTCTGTATACCTGTCTGCCTGCCTGCCTGTATACCTGTCTGCCTGCCTGCCTGTATACCTGTCTGCCTGCCTGTCTGCCTGCCTCCCTGCCTCCCTGTCTCCCTCCCTGTCTGCCTGCCTCCCTGTCTGCCTCCCTGTCTCCCTGTCTGCCTGTCTGCCTCCCTGTCTGCCTCCCTGCCTGCCTGTCTGCCTGTCTGCCTCCCTCCCTGTCTCCCTCCCTGTCTGCCTGTCTGCCTCCCTCCCTGTCTGCCTCCCTGTCTGCCTCCCTGTCTGCCTCCCTGCCTGCCTCCCTGCCTGTCTGCCTCCCTCCCTGTCTGCCTGTCTGCCTGCCTCCCTCCCTCCCTCCCTCCCTGTCTCCCTCCCTGTCTCCCTGTCTGCCTCCCTCCCTGCCTCCCTCCCTCCCTGTCTCCCTCCCTGTCTGCCTGCCTGTCTCCCTGTCTCCCTCCCTGCCTCCCTCCCTCCCTCCCTGTCTGTCTCCCTGTCTGCCTGTCTGCCTCCCTCCCTGTCTGCCTCCCTGTCTACCTCCCTGTCTGTCTGCCTGCCTGTCTCCCTGTCTCCCTCCCTGCCTGCCTCCCTCCCTCCCTCCCTGTCTGTCTCCCTGTCTGCCTGTCTGCCTCCCTCCCTGTCTGCCTCCCTGTCTGCCTCCCTGCCTGTCTGTCTGCCTGCCTGCCTGTCTGTGTGAGAGGTGTTCTGGTGTTGTTCTTCCTGTTGACGTGTTGCCGTGCTCTGATTGGTCAGGAGTGTGCGGACCCCTGCTGTAACGCCTCCACCTGTCAGCTGGTCCCTGGAGCTCAGTGCTCGTCTGACGGCATCTGTTGCCACGACTGCAAGGTCAGCCCGCCGCAACACACAGACGCACGGCGTTAATGTTTCTCTCCCACTGTATTAACGTTCACCCCCCTCCTCAGTTGCGGGCGGCGGGTTTGGTGTGTCGCGAGCCGCTCGGAGAGTGCGACCTCCCCGAGTTTTGCACAGGCTCCTCCCCCTACTGCCCCCCCAACGTCTTCCTGCAGAACGGGGAGCCCTGCGAGAACAGCGCCTCCTTCTGCTACGAAGGAGTCTGCGCCAGCATGCACACCCAGTGCCAGATGCTGTGGGGACCCAGTAAGACACCAGCTTATACTGGTCCAAACACATGGTTTATACTGAGCCTAAACCAGTTCACACTGCTCCTTAACTAGTTCATACTGGTCCTGTTCATACGGAACCGAAACCAGTTTACAGAGGGCCTGAACCAGGTTACGCAGCACTAAGACCAGTTACTACTGAGTCTGTTTATATTGAGCAAAAACCTGTTTTCACTGAGCTGAAACTACTTTATTCTGGACTAGGTAGTTTATACTGAGCCAAGACCTGTCTCTCTCTCTCAAATCAATTCAGTGTGTGTGTGTGTGTGTGTGTGTGTGTGTATTCTGAAATCACAGAGTTGAACTTGGTAAAGTAAAGTCTCTCTGTCTTCAGATGCCACCAGCGCTCCGGCCGTCTGTTTCTCATCTGTGAACAAACAGGGAAACAAATACGGAAACTGTGGTCAGCTGACCAACGGCTCCTACATCCCCTGTGGAAACTCGTGAGTACAGACAGCACAGACACAGTACACAGACAGTACAGACAGTACAGACAATACAGACAGAGTACACAGACAGTATGATGTAGATATGGAGATGAGGACGCTGTAGGGATGTGAAACAGCTGATCAGTTAAATGTTTGCGTGTTTCCATCTCACATTTCACACTTTAACTGTTTTTCAAAAAGGAAATTAAATTACTTTTTCAAAATTGAGGACGTTTTTTTCAAATTCTGCCTCCATCGCCCTGATGTCATGTTGGAAACAGCCACTGACATCACTTCCTGTTGCTCCTGCTGTGTTTCAGTGACGTTCACTGCGGCAGGATCCAGTGTCAGGGCGGGAGGGAGCGCCCCCTGCTGGGTACCAACGCAGAGATCCTCACTACCACGGTCCGCTTCAACCACAGCGACCTGGTCTGCAGAGGAACCTTCTTCCACCTGGGAGACGACGTGTCGGACCCTGCCACCGTGGCTCAGGGCACCGCCTGCAGCCCCGGCAAGGTCAGACAGCGCCCCCCGCAGGCCTGGAGGAACTAACAGGGTTTAGGTTTCAGAGTGAACTGAACTGTTTTCTGAAGTGTCCCCTATCTGTAAAATCAAATAAATATACAAAACAGCTGCTTTAAAGTTCAACATCTCTGTCTTTGATAATCTTGATGCTCTAAATGTTCTGTTTTGTAACATTTGTTCAAGAATGTGGTGATAGAAAAGCTTGTTGAAGTGTTTTTGTGTTTCAGGCGTGTTTGAACCAGAAGTGTCAGGATGTGTCGGTGTTCGGTGTGGATGAATGCCGCAGGAAGTGTAACGGTCATGGGGTGAGTGGTCAGATTTTACCTTTCAGTTAAAGACAACCATCACCTGTCTGTCCACAGGTCCCTTTAACGGCTCAGTTACACATTGGATCAAAAAGTGTAACGTAAGAAAAGTTTGAAGGGTTTTTATAGTTCAGTCAAAAAACTTTTGAGGGTTTGATTGAACTGATTATCCAGCAGAAGAAGAAAAAAGTTTTCTGTCCATCTGCTCAACAGAAGACACAAAGATAACAGACATCCAGGTGTGTGGGATACATCACACCTGTCCCTTATCTTCAGACTGGTCTGGGATTCACAATGGTACAATAAGCATCATAGTTCTGTCCCATGTTGCCTGACACTTTTTCTCAATGACATTAAATGTTTCTGAGTTTGTGAAAGGGTCAGTTCCTTTAAATTAGGAAGAATGTTATGTTTCAGTCCTGTGTCTGTCTCTCTGTCTGTCTGTCTGTCTGTCTGTCTCTCTCGTTCGTTCGTTCGTTCGTACGTACGTACGTTCGTTCCAGGAAGTCTTCCCCATCATGTAAAACACTGTCAGAACCAGAGACGATAAATTCATGTTGCGTTATGGGTCTGTGTATTTTCCCAGGTGAGGTCAGAGGTGAGTAAGCTGCTGTGTGTCTGTGTTTCAGGTGTGTAACAGTAATAAGAACTGTCACTGTGATGTGGGCTGGGCTCCTCCTGACTGCAGGTACTCTGGTCATGGAGGCAGCGTGGACAGCGGACCGTCCCGAGCTGCAGGAGGTACCCGACCTGATAATCACCGTGTGAATAAAGCCAGCTTCTGTCCGACTCGGGTTAACCCCGTCCTCTCCCTCTCTGCTCAGAGTCTGACCCGGTCCGAGTGGCTCTGCTCGTCGTCTTCCTCTTCATCCTGCCCGTGGTCCTCCTCTTCCTCGCTCTGCGCTTCCCTCGTTTCCGTCAGAGTCTCTTCTGTCTGGGACCCAACAGCCCGTTTCATAAAGCTCGACAACACAGCCGGTAATACTGAGAGAGAGTGTGTGTGTTTGTGTGTGTGTGCTTTATATGCAGATCACGAGTAATGGAAATAGTACATTGTCTTAGTTAGCTTCAACAATAACATTTATTTTACTTTACGTACATCTATAAACCATTAATAGATGGTTTAATAAAACATTCTGTGATAGTAGATTTAGGCAGAAATAAGGAGGTTCATAAACAAATGTAACTTCTCTAAGCATCTATGTGGTGCAGAAACAGGTAATGTGTGATAACATAGTTCTAAATATATAATCATTTGTCTTTAGCAGTTATTAGCACTTAAGTCTGTGAATATTTTTACATATTGTATAAACAGTAAGTTAATTCTTTATTAACACTAAAATTATAAGTATGTAGTAGTATGTTAATTTATTATAATTGTTTTATAAAAACTGTCATTTTTTTAGAAAATGACTTATTTTGACCTTGAGATTTTCTATTATGAAAATATCATGACAAACCAATATGATTTTTTTCCCTGACAGGAGCCTTCTGTTATAAATATAATATAATATAATACACTCAGTGGCACGAGCGTACTGTATAATCACCTAATAAGGCTTTATGTAAAAATGTCCTTACATCTGCACATTATGTGTTTATAAAGCATTTAATGACTTTTTAAATGACTAACTTAATTTAACTGTTAATACTAATAAATGGTAAATGTGAGTTTGATATAAGTGTTGCAGCTTCCACAAATCTCTGAGCTCACCTCGAGTCTGATTCTGGTGTGTTTTCTTACCCACGCTGCAGTGTGGCTCACTGTGAGATGTTGGGTTTGGAGTTTGACCCTGCACATGTGTCCAGGTACTGCTGGTCCTGCTGGTCCTCCTGGGACCTGCTGGTCCTGGTCTGTAGTCTGCCCCTGTAGAGTCAGAGGGGGGAAGTTATCAATGTCTGACAATCTGACAATCAGACAGATTAGATTTAAATCTAATTTTAAGTGAACTCTTCACCTCACTGACTGTCCTCTCCGATCCGATCAGACCTGCGGAGGAAAACCCCTTCAGACTCAAAGCTGCACTGATCCAGATCTCACTGCTCCTGAAGTCTCACAGATTTAAAGACACCCAGCCAACTGCCTGGAAGTCACAAACAAATTCTCCCAGGATCAAACATTGTCCAGAGAGGTTTCTGGGTAATGAAGTCCTCAAAGCTTAAAGAGAGAATGCAGAGGTGCAGCTTTAAGTCTGTTTGTTGGACAGGTGGTTTAGTCTCTCCGACACGTCTGTGTGGATTTCTCCCACTGCAACACAGACCCTGAACTCCTCGTTGTTAACCCTCCTTCGTCCAGCAGCTGTGTTTATGTGAGATGTGGTTTGTTACCGAAGCTCATGTGACGTGTCATCGTTTTAATATTGTGGCTGTTGTTACTGAATCAGTTCAGCTATTTGTTCATTACAGTGACCTGAAAAGCAGCAGATGGTTTCGCTGAGTACATTTACTCAGGTACAGTACTTAAGTACAAGTTAGAGGTACTTGTACTTTACTTGAGTCTTTTATTTTCATGCTACTTTGTCCTCCTTCTTACTCGGCTATATTAATCTGACAGCTTCAGTTACTTTACAGACTCAGATTTTATCATAAAAAAAACATGAATAGTTTTTAAATGTTTTTAATAATGTTGAGCTTTGGACTGTTGGTTGGACACAACAAGCATTGTGAAGGTGTCACTTTGGGCTCTGGCTCATCGTGACGCCATTTCTCACTATTTTCACTATTGTTACAAAGCAAACGATCAATGGATCAATGGAGAAAATAATCAGCAGATGGATCCAGAATGAAAATAATCATCAGCTGCAGTCCGATACAAAACAGTTCAAAATGAGCTCCAACAGTAAAATCCTGCTTTTCCATGAATGATGAGGAATAATAATCTAATGATAGAATATATAATAGTACAACAGGCACAGGGGACATTTTACTGTGGAAATACTTTAAAATAAGAATAGTCAATTTTCTATGTTAAATGGTTCTTCTGTTCCTGAACAATAATGTTGAATTCTATAAGTGTCTTTTTCTTTTTCAGAATTGAAGCCTGATAAAAGTAAAGCTCTTCACTCGATCACATCAGAGAAATGGCAGTTCTCACATGTCAGAGCGTCACATGTGACACAAACCTTTTACAGACCTTGACGTCTGTGTTGTAGATGTGGCTGATGAAACGGGTCCACAGTGCTTTCAGTGTTTCAATCACGTAGTTTTCTAGTCGATTGATGATGTGTTTTTATTTTTACGTGACATCTCATCAGAACGCCAGTGTTGGAGCGAGTGGACGGCAGGAACGGAGAGCAGGTCCGACCTCTGAGATACCACCTGAACCCACCTGCTGACATCCCGCTGACCCCGCCCAACAAAGAGGTAACCATAGCAACCTCACCTCCACTGACACCACCTATCAGGTCTCTGAATAAGGAGGTGTAGTGTGAGATATGACATCATGATGGTGACCACAATGCACCTCTTCAACTACAGTAACATCCACGAAAAAAATCACAAACTAACAGAGGAAAACAAGCACATTCCTCACCTGCACCTTCACCTGGTCCAGGTGTGTTGTACTCTCTGCCACAGTGTCTTTTTTAAAACCACCACCAGGAGTCCCCAAGGTGTGAACAGTTTTAAGTTTTACACAGAAGAACTGAACCTGAAGTCCTCTTTGTCCCGCTGTTATTACAAACGCCTGAACTAACCGCAGACACTGGACTGTCCCGCTGTTATTACAGACGCCTGAACTAACCGCAGACACTGGACTGTCCCGCTGTTATTACAGACGCCTGAACTAACCGCAGACAGTGGACTGTCCCGCTGTTATTACAGACGCCTGAACTAACCGCAGACACTGGACTGTCCCGCTGTTATTACAGACGCCTGAACTAACCGCAGACACTGGACTGTCCCGCTGTTATTACAGACGCCTGAACTAACCGCAGACACTGGACTGTCCCGCTGTTATTACAGACGCCTGAACTAACCGCAGACACTGGACTGTCCCGCTGTTATTACAGACGCCTGACCTAACCGCAGACACTGGATTGTCCCGCTGTTATTACAGACGCCTGAACTAACCGCAGACACTGGACTGTCCCGCTGCTCTTACAGACGCCTGAACTAACCGCAGACACTGGACTGTCCCGCTGTTATTACAGACGCCTGAACTAACCGCAGACACTGGACTGTCCCGCTGTTATTACAGACGCCTGAACTAACCGCAGACACTCGCCATTTCTGTTGAGCCGTGACTTTTAACCTGCGATGGTCTGTGGGCTGATGGGAAATGGTGTTTGTTGAGAAAAGCTGTTCCGCGGCTTTTGTTTGTGTCTAATTTGTTACTTATGTCAGTGGGATTTTAAATTAGGTTTTCTTACTTAAACAGAACCTGGAAGTTCCAGTTTCTTTTCAGCCTGTTTGAAGTTTATGACCTGGTAAACTCTCATGTCACAAAACTTCTTTCGACATGAATTTACTGTGAAAGAAAAAGAAGGAAGTGAATCACTATCACAGCTGCAGATGTTTGTTTCCTTCCTCACATTAACGCGTCTGCTTGTTTGACCTTTGGTAGATGCTCCTCTTCAGTGCATGTATCAGCTGTCACTCTGCTTCCTGTTTTCTCTCCTATCAGGTTCATGACAGACCTGCTCCTCCCACTAAGCCACTCCCCCCTGACCCCGCCCTAAAACCCCCGCCGCAGGTAACCTCACCTGACCGCACCTGGAGGCGTTACTGCCGTGTTCACTTGCTACGTTACAGTTTGTACACCCGCCAGTCTGTTTCTGTCTCGTTGTCGTGGTGATCTGTTTGGGTTTGTCTGAAGTCGAGGTCTTCACAGGTCCGAACGACAGCTGATCACAACAAACTCTTCATCAACTCAGATGTTCTGTTTGCTTTGCTTTGTCCACGTGGAGACTTCCAGACTTCACTCTGGCACACAGATGTGTGACGATGTAAAATGAATACTTATCATCATAGGTACCATATTTAGTTGTTTTTCATTGTTTCATTGTTTCGTTGTTGTTGCGCAGGTTTATAGATGTAGTGACGTCTGTTACATAATGATGAATGATTTATATGTTTATGATCTGCAGAGACCGGCAGGTTGCTTTCTGTCCCCTTATTACCTGCACTGTAACTACAGACTCCTCAGTCAGAGTTCAATGGGATTTTATATACATACATACATACATACATACATAAAATAGCAGCTCATGTTGAGGGAACATCAGCTGCGAATTAAAGCAGCACATCTGCAGATTTCATAGACAGACTTGACGTGATGACAGTGAACACATCACGGTACACTATGAGAGACGTCTGGAGGGTGGGACATTTGCAGACTCACCTTGGATTCCTTCAGGGTATCAGACATACTGACACATCAGGACCTGATTAGACCGGAGATCATTGGGACCTTGTCTGACTCAGTAGTGCTGGGCTGGACCTGTGAAGACTCTGAGGCTGAAGAATATGTGAAAACATGATATTTATTGATGTGGTCTCAAATTAAAGGTATAGTTCAGATTTTTCCCATAAGTAGGTTTGAGATACTGATAGTTCTAGTTAAATAAGTAAGGTTGTAGTCTCTGTTTACTTGATGCTCATGTTGCCTGACCAGCAGGTGGATTTCTGTCCACAGCATCATCGATAATCCAGTAAATAACTAAAAAAATCTGAACTATCCCTTTAACTTCCCGGCTCACCTGCCAGATGCTGAGAAACCAGTGAAACTTTTGAGTCTCAGTATCGATCAATTCACCCAAAGACAAAGTAAAACAGCACGAAACAAGAAGAACCAGAAAGCTTTGATCGACCTGCTGCTCATCTGATTTCTGCTGCTTCACTCTGTTTAACAGCGACCAGCCCCCCCCACCAAGCCTCTGCCCCCCGACCCCCCCCACCAGGTACAGTTGCCGCTACCTGTAGTGTGTAGTGTTCCTGTCTGTCCGGTGTCTGTCTGTGTAGACTAGTAGTCAGAACCTGCTGGTCGGAGGAGTGAAGTAACAATCAGTGCCCAATCGCACCACAAACTAGTACGGTGAAAACTGTTTACACGATCTGTTCAGACTTAAACCAACAACATGTTGGTCCGTCTCTAAATACGGTCGGACTTCCTGTCTGCGGCTCTCAGCTCCGAGCTCATTGGTTCCTCCTGAAGACGTAAATCTGTAAAAACTCACAGATCAAAAGTTTCATATTTAAAACAGCAGCTTGCTGTAGTTTTTATCACACAAACAGGAGGAAATGGTGCATTTGCTGGGGACTATTTTCAGTGGCGGATGAATCCACATTTGGGGGGGTGTATCTGCCAGTGAAATCAAACATGAGCTGCAGATTCGTCTGGTTCCAGGGTTGTGTTGACCATTAATTTTCTTTCAGTCGACAGATTGATTAATGGACTAATTGTTTCAGCTCTTGTCAGTAGGATTCATTGTTGGTTGCTCAGCTAATTGGCGAGCTAACCACTAACATGCTGCACAAGTACTGCGTGACGACTGACTGCTAAACGTGCTGAGCGGTTTTCCTCCAGCACATCAGGATGATATAAACTCGGATGGTGGCTCTCTGTTAATTTCACGGGACGGTCTGCTTGTTGGTCAACAGCTCAAAGTTCTGCATGGATTTATTTCATCTCCGCGACTTGATCGACTGATTACATTGAAAGATTTCTCTGTAATTAATGCTGGTGTGACCGAGCCTTAACAGCATGATTTCTGGTCTTATGTTCCTTCCTTTAGCTGTTTGTTTCTATCTGCATGCAGCAGATAACGATCATTTAAATGTCAGTTTCGCTGTAACTAAGCAGCTGGAGAGCAGAATGATGCCTTCAATTTCCTCCTGACATCAGCAAAGTGTGAAACATCTTCTCATCTTTCTGCCTTCTGAAGCTTCTCTCTTCCTCCTCACTAACCTTCCAGCTCCTGGTGAGCCGACCATCTCCGCCCAACAAGCCACTCCCCCCTGACCCCGCCACACCTGGACAGGTACACCACACCCGCGTGCTGGTGGCCGTCAGCATGTAGTGCACATGTACTGAGCATGTAGAAAGAATGCAATATCGCGGTAAACAGACGCTGAATGAAGTGATAAGAAGGTGACGTGTAATTCTGCCTCTGATTCGTCAGATTAACACAAACTCCAAATCTGTAGTAGAACTCCTAGTTTAACACTGACTGGTGGTAAATAAGGTGAGCAGGAAACAAACCTGAACTGAGGTTCATATGATTCTCTCTTCAGGTCCCAGTTCCACCCAGACCTGTGGTGCCCATAAAGCCCCGCATTCTGGGCCCGCCACCCCACCCCCACATCCCCCCCCACCCCAGCTACCCCGCCAGCACCAAACCACCACAACCCAGAGCCGTCGCACCAGCAGCCGGTCCCAGCAGGTACGACACCCATCATAGATTCAGCCTCTGAGAGTCCACAGGGGGCTTGAAGGGGAGGACGTGTTTGGAAAGTCAGAAAATCTTTGGAAAATTCAGACATTTTATGAGAAACTTTCTCATAAAATGTAATTATAAGAATTTTTTTATTTTTTTTTATTTTACTTTATTAATCACAAACGTGAAATTATTTCTCCGCATTTAACCCATCCAGTGGCACCTGTACGAACACACACATGCACAGGGTCACACAAAGAGACAGGTGCCATATTCACAGCGCCCGGGGAGCAATTGGGGGTGCGGTGCCTTGCTCAGGGGCACCTCGGCCGTGGCAAGTAGGTGGGCTTCCACCCCACCAGCTGTCAGTCCACCAATCTTTGGGAGGGAGAGCGGGGATCGAACCTCCAACCTTGGGTTATTGGACAACCCCGCTCTACCACTGAGCCACGGCCGCCCTTATAATTTCTCATAATTACAGAAATAAGTTATAATATTGAGATAATATCTCATGATGTCTAAGATAGTATTTGTATGTTATGATTACGGCCTCAACTAACAATGTTTTTCATAATCGATTGACCTGCCAATTATTTTCTCAATTAATTGATTCATTGTTTGGTCTATAAAACCACATTTTCACGTTTTGGTTTTTGTTTCACTTTGTTTGTTTTTTATTTAAGTTCCTTTAATAATTTATTGATTATCCAAGCTAATTATATTGATTAACAATAGTTGTGTAGAGTAATTTATAATTGTTGCAGCTCTAATTAAGATTTTAAAAACATGAGTTGGTTTTGTTGTTGTTTTGTTTGTTTTGATTGGCATCAAAGAGCTTCCATAGATGCCTCCTCTTTAGATTAAGAATATTTATTAGTTTTATTAACAATGACAGAAAAAGATAAAATCATGAAACAGTAACTCAGGTTTTCTCTCTGCAGACGACCTCCCGTTCCTCCGATTCGACCCACAAACCCTCAGAAAGTCGACTCGTCGCCGCTTTAACTTGGCGCGGAGGATCTGAGTCTGTCGGAGGCTTCGGAGAGACTTTATCTTCGTTTAAATGAAACTCTGTAAACCTCGAAGATGAAGATGAAGATGACTTCATTATCCAGTTTGCACTCAGTCATCGGATTTCTCACTCACTCATTCACAAACTCACACAATCTGTAAATAAATGTTATCGTCTCAAAGTTCAGTGCCTTGCTCAGCAGCACCTCGGCCGTGATCGTGTAGACACTCGGGAATCGAACCCCCGACCGACGGCTGCCGGAGATGATGTCAGATTAAAGTGTCTTGTGTCGGTGATACAGCGCCCCCTGGAGCTGGCGAGGCGTTCAGTGCCTTGCTCAAGGACCCTGAGATGGGGAATCGAACCTGTGATCAAAGTAAAGACTAATTAGCAGAGTGGTTCCCAAACTGTGGTCCCGGGCCCTCAGCAGGACCCTGAAGAGCTCCTCTGGAACACATTTTTGAGGTTCAAACACGATTTTTTAGCAAAGTGACCGAATGTAAAAGGTTTTTCTTCTCAGATGGAGAAACGTTCAATAAATAAATCCTGATGGAGTCAGACTAAAGCTTCTTTTGATGAGATCAATATTTATTATACAGGATTTAATCTTCATCAGATGGACTAAACCTTCATCAGACGGTATTAAATCATAAACTAATCCTTCAAAAGGTGAACATCTGTGGCATTAAAAAGACCTGAAATCTGAGATTTTGAGGATGAAGTTTTTAGAAAAAAGTTGTAATTTCATTGGGAAACAAAATTAACATTTTGAGAAAAAAGTGTTAATGTATCGAGAATAAAGTAAGAATATTTCAAAATAAAGTTGTTTTACGAGAAAGTCATAATAAAGTTGTGATATGAGAATGAAGATAATATTACAACTTTATTCTTGTAACTTTTACTCAAAATATAAAGATTGTAGTTTGTAACCGTACAACTTTTAAAAAATATATATTCTGACTTTATTCTTGAAATCTCAGAATTGTTTTATCTCTAATTCTCCGTCTGTTTGAACTTGTCCACAAACGTCAGACTGCTGGAATGAACTCAAGTCCTGGACTTGGACGCTGAGATCCTTGTTGAAGTGAACTGAAAGCCTGATGGGAGAACTGGTTCTGTCCCAGTAACCCTGCCTGTTTCTACTGGGAGATGTTGTGATTCTGGATCAGGTTTTTATTTTTCTACCCACCTTGAGATTTCTATGGGAGACAGTCAGGAATATAATCAATGTTCATAACATGACGCCAAAGAATGAAGCAGATAAAAGATGGTGTGAGATTAATCCGATCTGTGCTTTCATGTTTATTTGCCTTTTTACGTGGGCAGTTACCTGTGCTGATGTCAACACAGTACGTCTCTGATACCTTCGACAAGTCTGCAAAACCCTTTTATTTCACTGAACAAAAGAAGCCAAAGTTCTCAAATGTTGTCGTCTAAACGCAAGCAGCCGATGAAAGAAGTTTGAGTAAATATTCAGGAACTTAAATCTGGAACCGTCTGAATCTGAACAAGTGTTTGAAGTCAGTGTTCATTGCTACAGATACTTTCTGGTCTGCACCAACACAGTTTTGAGGTTCAATCGAAAAAGAAGAAAAACAAACCTTCATAAAAACAGAGCTGAGAATTAAAGTGATGTGTTGCCTTTTGTAGTTTCTGTGTTGCTGCTGTTCTTCAGTCATTTCTTACTCTGAAGCCTCCACCTTCAGGTTTATGTAGCGCTGCATCGATGCCACACTGACCTAAAAAAGAAAGGGCAGCTCCTCTGAATCATGTGTAACACTTGATGCTGAAAGAATGAGCTCACAATTGGCAAACATAAAACTTCCAGGTGTTTAGGTGCTAAAGGGTTAATTCTTGGTCCTCCTACTCTTTTTTCAGCTCTGTGACGATGCTTCTTCCAGCTGATCCCAGAGGGTTTGAAACAGTTTATTTAGCTTCAGAAGGAGAATTTTCTCAGCACATAAAGGAACTCTTCATCCTTCACTTCATCACAAACATTCACCATCAACATGTGGAGATACGAGGTTTTCACTGGATAGACTGTCATCTGTAAAGGAACTAAAACTGTCAGACAGATGATGAGGAGGAGGAAGACTCCAATAAAGTACCTTGAATGTGTCCTAAAGCACAGGACTTGAGTAAATGGGCTTCGTTAAATTCCACCACTGACTGTCAGTAAAAGTCAACGTGTGCAAATAGAGAAAGAAAAGTGCGCGTTTGAGGTCGAGGTAGAAATGGCAGCTTTTTCTATCTTTATCACTGTGTTAACAGAAGTGTCTTTGAGCTCTGAGTCCTTTATGTTACGACTCCTCATGCTGTTAAACTAAATCCTGACAGAAACTGAATGTTTTCAACCGACGATCCTTAAAGAGTCCGAGCGAACATGTCCGATCATTCAGGCTGACTGGTGTTTGGTTGGCTGCTTGGTTGATTGGTATTCATGCTGTTAACATCCTGTTGTTTGTTGCTTGGGGAAATGTCCTCAATAAAAAAGACTGTTTCTACATTATCTCTGCTACTTTTTTACAACAAAATGATCAATATCATCAGAGCTGAAATGTGATTTAATATAATTACTGACGTCATGGATCTATTAAAAAGCATCGCACCATACACTGATCACATGATCCTAAAAGAGTCATTTTATCAGTCGACCGGTGAACAGAAAGCAAAGAACGAGCTCTGATTGGTCGGAGAGTCTTCGCTGTCATTTCATCAAAGAACAAGCGACGTGAAACCAGAATGATGGAGGATGTGAAACAGGATGAAAGTAATCAGAGCAACACGAGAAACAGAAAGTCTTTCTTCTCTAATGGTTTTCAGAGAAACAGTCACTAATAAAAATGGAAAACTTCTCTGACAGCCGACGCTTCCTGTCACTGAACATATAATCAAACAGTTATCTTGACATCAGATGTTCGGCTTGTTGGCAGCAGACTGACGATGATGTTCAGAGAGGCTTTCAGCCCTCCTCCTCCTCCTCCTCCTCCTCCTCCTCGTCCCCTCCTCCTCCCCCCCGACCTCGGACCACAGTGAAGAGGAAGCTGTGGTGAGTCCTCCTGAGTGTTTCATCACAGTCACTCTCTTCCAGCTCAGAGTGTCGGTACGTTTCCAGCTGAGGAGGAACAGATCTCAATCTTTATCCATCTTTCATCCCTCCTCCACCTGCTCCCCCACCACCTGCTCCTCCACCTGCTCCTCCACCTGCTCCTCCGTCATGGCTTCATCGGTCTTCCTCCTCCTCCTCGGCCTGCTGAGCTCCGCCGGCTCGCTGCCTCCTCCACGAAAATCCTTCCTCCTCAGTAAGTCCAAAAACATGTTTCTGATGGATTATCAATCAGTAATATTCTGGTTCAGGACGTGTGTTTATGTCACTGGAGGATTATGAGAAAAATGAAGGTGTAATGATTCTGATTCAGAAGCATGTGGCTCTTTTTTATTGGAAATGTCCCTTTTTTCCTTTAAAAGAGATTTGTCATTGTGGTTGATTCAGTGTTTTATTCTCACATCGGGTTATATTGAGTGAAGACCATTTTTCATTTTTTGTTATACTTTAGGGTCCAAGAAGAAAAATCTGAGAATATTCACATTTGAGAAGCTGGAACAAGTGAATTTCTACCTTTATTAAAAAAGATCTTAAATATTAAAAGATTATCAGAAGTCTACTAATTGATTAATCCAATCAAATAAATGTTTATCATTTGTTGTATGTTTAATATGTAATTTAATATATTTCATATATCACAATATAAAATGATGTCATGTATCATTATTCTTTATGATATGATATATTCCTCTGGTTCTCTTTCTTTCTTCATGTGTTGGTTTTCTCTCAGCAGAGTGCTTCTGAGTCAGGGTTGCAACACTTTGGTCACATGTTAAGTTTGTGATACAAACAGGAAAATGATGCAGCTGGAGGTTTGGACAGAAACATTAAGTCTGACCCGTTTGGTCGTTCAGGTAGTTTATCAGGTAGTTTTCTTTACTAAGTTTGACATTTAGGTAAATCGTCCTCCTCCTCTTCATTTTCTCTTCCTCTGAGAGTCAGATGTTCAGTTTGATTCCACTCCACTCTCATGTCTGGACGCTAAATATGAAACTACAGGCAGCAGCTGGGTTAGCTTAGCTTATGATAAAGACTGGAAACGAGGACACAGCTAGCCTGACTGTCCAAACGGAACAAAAACCACCTCCCAGCTCCCCACAGTTAGTCACTGTGATGAAATTACACTAAAACCCCAGCAGTTCCTACAGTCGGTTCATGCCATCATACCCTCAGAGCCGAAGCATCTGTCAGTCAGGAGTGAAGACGTTTCAGCGTCACATCGCTCTGACTGGAACACATGGGCGGTGTTGCAGCACTGACGTGCACACAGTCGGCTTGATGTTCATGCCACACGTTTCCTGTCTGTTCAGTAAAAGACGCTCAGAGAGGTTTTAATGTTGGTGACTCTCGTATGAAGGCCAGATCCATGTGAAGATTATCTCAGTGAGGAAATGACAACACTAAAAGTAGCTCCCGATTTGAATTAAATAATCTTTGTTTTCATCTGAATGATGTTATTTGTTAAATGAACATGCTCGGTCACAGCTTGGTCTTCATCAGTAAAGGACATAACTGTTTGAATACGAGTCAAAGAAGAAAAGTACAGAGTTTGACTCAGATCCACTCCAACAGTGAAGAAAAACAGACGTGCTGCACTGGAACTGAAGAATAATTTGAGGAACAAAGTTTTAGCCAACTTGTAATGAACTGATTTGCATTTGGTGCTTCGCTTGCTGAGCATCTCTTCTTCTTGTCTATTTAATTTGACAGCAGCTGAAACATCGTGGTTACGTGTTATTTTTAGAGAAAGTGAACATCACCCCACTTCTTGCATTGACACTGAAGAGTTAAACATCGTTTCAAAAACTCCTTTGTGCTTTCTTCTATTAACACCAACAGTAAGAACTCAGTATGAGCCAAAGAGGCCTTAAAACCGAGGTACTTTGTCAGGATGGATAAAGCTTTTTTTTTCTAATGGCACTTGAACGTATGCACATGTGAATATTAGTCTGTGGTTGACAGTGTCACATGTCTAAATGTAGAATAACATTTGTTAAACGCAGCAACACTGAGCCCAGGACAAATCTCCCCAAGGGGATAATAAAGTTCATCATATTGTACAAGTACTAATACCAAAGTCAGTGTAGAAATATTCTGTTACGAGTAAAAGTCCTGCATTCAAAGTCTTACTTAAGTAAAAGTATTAGCCTCAAAATGTACGTGAAGTACGAAAAGTAAAAGTATTTATGTAGAATAACATATATATTATTGATCATTTCCTCCTCCTATGGCACTTTCACGCGTCGCTCTTGTCTTTGGCCTTTGGTAGCTGGGAAACTTTCTCATCGCTGCGCATCATTGAGAGACCAAGACCATCAAAACCAGTCTGAGTCAGCGTTACTGTGCACAGGCGCCCATTCATGCCTGGGGTGAGACTGGCAAAGGGAAGTGATTGCTCTGCTGAACATGAAGCACCACTCTAACAGATATCATGTTGTTTCACTGCTGACACCAGATTCATTCTTTTTTCGATACTTTGAGGAATACGAACATATGTTCCTCTTTTTTTATTAGGCAAAAGAAGCCAAAGGTTTCTAATTTTCTTTATTAGTTAAAGAAACACCTGAGCAGTCCCCAGACCTCCCTTAGTCTCAGGTTTTCTTACAACTGCTATGCCGATGATACCTGACTTTATCTGTCCGGATGTCGGATCTCAGCCTGCCTCGGTGATGGGACTCAGTCCCTCTAAAGATGCGCATACACTGTGCGATTCGGACCCTTCATACCCAATGTTTGAGCTGCACGTCTCATTTCAGAGTTGGGACCAATTTCAGATTCACAGGCCGGCGTTTGCCATGCGGTGTACAGGGGGAGGACCGATCAGCTGCTCCCATCGTCAGGAGCTCACACAGTTGAAGCAGAGCCACGAGTCAATCCCCTGCGGTCTCACTGCTTTAAGTGGCAAACAGAGCGTCTGAATGTGCCGTGGCGACACAATGCATCATGTGAACTGAAACTATGGAGGCCAGCCTGGTCGACCTCTGGCAACAGTCTATGTGCCTCTTTGATGAACCCTCCTCCGATCATGAATGAAGTTAACGAAAAAAACGGCAGAAAATAGCCTCTGATCTTCTACACTCAGGTCCTGAACTTTGGCGTCACATCGCAGACGATTTACTCGTAAAGGAGGAGTTGGAATGAAACTACATTTCTAAAACCGTACAGTGTGTGCCCAGCTTCAGACTGAAGTCCTGGTAATCGAAGACAGCACATCATTAGTGTTCAGCTCAGCTCCTTGTACAGCCGCTTTCACCTTGAATGTTGTAACAACCCAAACACCACTGTCAAAAAAATGACTGTCTGTGACCCCCAGGTGTGTTTGGGTAGTGACCAGAATCTGCCAGGCAGGTCGCTTGAATACAATGAATCTGTCTGCTGGTGCTCTTATTTTAAACTCTTGTCTCTACTCAGATGTTCTTCAGCTCTTTTCTCTTTTCTCTGAACCACATCCTCTAGAGACCTGAACCCACACAGCCGCCCTCAGCCCCAGAAACAGGAAGTAGCGCTGTGTCTGTGCCGGTCAGCTGACTACTGTGGCAGATGATGTTATTTTTTCTCTCTCTCTGTTGTTTATGCTGAGCTATTTACCAGTAATCAGGTCTTTGTTTAGTCCCCATCGATGTAAAGTTAGAGGTGTGAAAAACCACACGATGTGCTGTTTCCACACATGCTGAGAACAGGTGCATTATGGGAAGGCCGGGGTCTCCTGAGACCCTGACAAACTGCAATTCAAAGAATGAATCATATTGGTTTAGAAAGGATTTCAGTTCCAGTTTGACTTCGTTAGTGCTGCCTTTGACAGTTGACGCTCAGGACTGAAGCCGTTTCAGTCCTGACTTCAACAGTATGCAGACGACGCCCAAATGTACCTTTTGACTTCAATCCCGTAGATTCTGTCTTCAAAGACAGTAAAGAAAGAAATGAGCTCAGCTGAGCTCCTCACTGAGTCCTCTGTGTTTGTGTCCAGACTCTGCAGACAGACCTCTGGTCCTCTTCAGCCTCCCCAACGTCCACAACACAACCACACTGTTGCTAAGCGACGATGGATCCACCCTGTATGTAGGGGCGCGGGACGCCGTCCTCTCGTTGGACGTCAGTCAGAGTGATGTTATCAGCCTGAAGAAGAAGGTGAGCTTTAATAAATCCCACGATGCTTTGATTTGAGTTATTCATTTCTGAAGGTCTTTATTAATCCGTAATGTCTGTCTTTCTGTCTGACTGTCTCTCTCTCTGTCTGTCTGTCTGTCTCTTTTCCAGGTGGAGTGGAGTCCATCTGACAGTGAAATAAATGACTGTAGAAATAAAGGGAAGAATGAAATGGTAATCATGAACAAGCTTCTATTCTCAGTAATTGTCTGGTGGTAAAACCCTGCGATGCTTATCTAAATGTTGTTGCTGTTGTTGTTATGAGCCAAACGGTCTCAGGATCTCAGGTACGCTTCAAGTTGATTCACCTGTCCAACTTGTGATGCGACCAGGACTGCAGACTGGCATTCTTTCGAATGGCCAGCAGGGAGAGACGATAAAAAACCACGATGGCAACGACCAAAATGCCAAACTGGAGGCTTCAAAATGGTATTCCACAAACCAATAGATGACGTCACAGTGGCACGTCTTGTGTGTAAACCTCTGTGTTGTTAAAGCACCAGAGCTATTTTTAGTTTCCATTATAGATTTGCATCTTTACTACAAAGAGCTTTGTGCCATGCCGTCTAATCTTTGACTGGTGTTTAATGTAGTATCTTTTAAGGAGAAAAATATAGTTAAAAAAAAATTTAACTGAAAAATGCAGTTGGGAGCCAGCTCCTTCGTTCCGTCAGGCAGCCCATCAGTAGCTCTGTGTTCGTGACGGCTCTTTGACAGTCGGGGTCTTTCCTGACCTTGATATCTGCTCTGCCTGACTGCCGGTGTTTCAGTGCCAAAAACAGAAAGAAAGTCAAAGCAAACAGGGAACAATGCTAAAAATGTGAGCAAACCATTGTTCTTGTGTTCTTGTGGTTCTGGTCATTCAAGTCGCGTCGCTGTGCAACGTCAAGACGAAGGGTGATTTCCTGGAGGAGCTCCCTCTACTTGTTGTCATGCGTCGCTGTGATTGGCTCAGCTGTTTCGGAACAATGACACCAGTGCTGTGATTGGCTGAGAGTTTAGTTTTACTCTCTGCGCTCTTCGTCGTGTTTCACTCATTAAAACAGTTCACTGAATTTTAAACAAAGCAGAACAACAACATTTTACAACAGAAAACTGTCACAGCTAAGACTGACTGCCTGCCTGTCTCTCTGTCTGTCTGTCTGCCTGTCTACCTGTCTGTCTGCCTGCCTGTCTGTCTGACTGCAGGTCGACTGTCCAAACTTTGTGCACGTTCTGCAGCCAATAAACTCCACCCATCTCTACGCCTGTGGGAGCTTCGCCTACAGCCCCCATGATGCCTTAATCGTAAGTCAACACAGGAAATTAATTTAAGGTTGACATATAATTCTGGTCGATGTCCTGTTTTAATGTCTTACCTGTTATTGTTATTGTTAGTGTCATTATTACTGATAGAAAGGAGGACCAAACTATGACAGAAGTTGATTTTTTGATTTTTTGATTTGGATTTGGTTCATGTTCAGACATGTTGTGTTGTTCTGTCTCCTTCAGGATGCAGAAAGCTTCTCGATGGTCCGAAGTGAAAGCACTAAAACTAAAGCTCGCTGCCCGTTCAGCCCCTTCCAGAGGAGCATCGCCATCGCCATCGGTCAGTCTGCTGACTTACAGCTGTGGTGAACACAGTCAGTTTATTCATGACTAAAAGACGGAACAAACAACATTTTTTAGATTTGCAAGCGAGTATAACAAGTCCAAACACCCTAATGTAATCACACGCATTTCCTTCAGGAAGTGAAATTACGAATGGGACTGAATGGGCCTCCATAGACTGTCATCCATTATATAAATCTTGATAACTCATAAACTTTACATGTCATCATCATGAGTTTAAGTGCTGTTCATCAGTGTGGAATAATTAGCATTTTGAAATACCAATGGGCTTTGTTCTGTATACAGTGGTTGAGATATAAATATAATGGATGTCTATGGGAATTACAGTAATCAATATGAAAAGTGACAGCTGTCATCTCCAAAGAATTACATGTTGATGTAACAATCAAATTGGTGGCATTAAAACTGTTTGGAGATACGTTACAAAAGTAGATAATTAAACATGCAAATGTATGCAAATAATAATAATAATAATGTATAAAGCCACAGTAAATAATCACGCACACATCGATGTTGGAATGATAGTTCTTGAGTTACAGTTGACAGAAAAGAAGTGTGTTGTTTGTCAACAACACACTCAGCTGCTCTGTTTGTCCCCGTGCAGACGGCGAACTGTTCACCGCCACAACGACGGACTTCAGAGGCGTCAAACCAGACATTTCCCGACACTTCAGCAAAGATGGCCGCCCGGACATCAGCCAGGACTCGTCCATCAGCTTACTGGAGGGTGAGAGAACCGAGATCAATGCTGATCATTCATCGGACAATCGATCAGTCAGTCAACGGAAAATGAATCGAGGATTGATCGTCTAAGTCAATTGTGTGACTTTTGTGGTTGGACTGAATAGGCAAAAAATTATAGAGAACAAAGTGTTGCGGTGAGTCACAGAAGAAGAGAAAAAGGGAACGGAAACAGTAAAGATAAACATAAACACCGTCAGAGTTGGAGGTTCAATTCCCAGACTCAGTGTACACCCACAGTTCCACACAGCTCAGGTAGGGAGTTCTAGATTTCACCTACATTTCAGATAATTGGCTTATTATTAGTAGTAGCTCTGATAGGCAAGAGCGTGATGATCCAAACACATTATGGAAGTTAATGACAGAATGACTGAACAAACATAAAGTAAACTAGACCTGTAAACACCTGAATGGAACCACACCAATTCCTGGATAAAATGTGTGTTGTTGCTGTAAGAACTGATGCAGATTGGTTTGTTTTGTGGAAGATAATTGGGGTTTTACAGTAGAAGAGGCTCTGACTGGCAGCGTAGTATGTGATGACCCAAACTATGTCGGGTCCAGGAAGGTTTACCACAGGTCCGGTTCAGATTGAGTCCGACCTCTGCACAGAGTTTTGGAGTTTTTCTGAACCTGTCTGGGTCCATGGGGGTCTACGAGAGGACAGGAGACCTCAGGGTACGAAGCTCGTGGTGGTTCTTCTGAGCTTACTGACATTTGCAGTTTTCACCTCCAGATATATATTTTGGTTATTATATCGAGGTTCAGGAGGGGCGAGAGAATTCATCTTAACTGACCTTTCAACTCCATAAAGACACATACAAGTGGCCTTTGGACACATTATTCATAAACTACTAATTTGCAACAGTACAAATCTACATAGCAAGGAAACTCTAATTAACTAATTAATTAACATATCTGACAAGTTTCAAAATGTTGATACTGAAAATATCAGTAAAATGTTCATCGATTTTCCACAATATAGTATCTGCTTGTGGCAACTACGGGATTATTAACCTTTTCATTATTCTATTCTGTCTTCGTTAAGGTTAGAGAGATCCCGGTGTTGGTGTAATACAGAAAAAGGTCCAATTACAGCATTACAAGGGTCTGCATTCTGGTATTGTGTTGATGACCTTCTGCCCCCTTCTTTAAATAAAGAGAAGACCAGCTGCAGCACTTCAGTGTGGACTCATTTAGCTCGGCTGTAAGAAGCTACTCCGGCCATCGTGGCTTCAGGCCGAGGTTTTGTTGAAGGCTCAGCAGTCTCAGGGTCTGCTGCTGTTTTAATATGCTGATATTTAAAAGCCATGCAAACCTCATCACATACTTCACAAACATCTCTTGCACCTCACACACTTTCAGCCAAACCACACTGCTGTGAGGTTTCAAAAGAAACAGACTTCCTATTTCTGTCCCCGATGATTCATTTCCTCTTTGTCTCAGAAAAGTTACACTGAATTTCAACAGGTACTTCACACTTCTGTGTTTAAAAGGCCATACACATGTTTTTACATGTTTTAGTCCATTATCTACAGATCCTGTGTGCTTTACATTCTTCTTCAATATAGCCTCAGTGTCTGGATCGATGACTGTCAAGTTAGGAAAGTTGGTCATCGTTCTAAAAGCTGATGTACAATTTGGAAAATGATCAGCACAAAGGTTTGGTTTTAAGTTGCAACATGCACAAACTCAGATATGGTCCTTTAAATGATTCCTGTATTATCATATGTGAATATTTCTCCTCTCTCCTCTCCTCACATGGCACAGCACACTCAGTTTCTCACTCTGTCATCACTTCCTGTATTTCAGAGCCAACATTTGTCAGCTCGTCGTTGGACCCATCAGACGGGAAACTCTACTTCTTCTTTAGTGAAGTTGGGAAAGAGTTCAGCTTCTTGGACGAGCTGCGAATCGCCCGAGTGGCCCAAGTTTGCAAGGTGACAGTGAACACAGAGAGGAGCTCCTGCCTGCAGAATGTGATGAAATATGAAGCGCCGACATTAAAGTTTGTTCTCTCTGCTGTACAGGATGATGTTGGTGGACAAAGGACTCTGCAGAAGAAGTGGACGTCCTTTGCAAAAGCCCCTCTGCTCTGCCAGTCTCCTAAACAGCTTCCCTTCAATGTTCTCCAGGATGTGTTCACCCTCCCACCACCAGAGGGCAGCAAATCCCCAGACACTCTGTTCTACGGGGTCTTCACCTCTCAGTGGTAGGAAGACGAAACCTCACAGAGGGAGGGGGAGCACAGTTCAACACCTTGTTCCAGACTTTCATAAAATAGTTCTTGTGTAGAAATGGAAGGTTTGGTCTGAAGGTGGAACCACAGATGAGGTCAGGGGTCACTAAAATGCATGTGATATATTTGTGATATTGCTGATTTAAGTAGATTAAGATTTAGAATTTGTGTGTGTTTATTAATGGGGCTAACTGTATAAACATTGGCTATATTGGCTAGTTCACAGTAAACCCTGTTGAAGATGCAAAACTTAGTTCAGCAGCAGCCCTCTCAGTATTTTCTCTGGTCTTGATCAGGTCCTCGGCTCCAGAATCTGCCGTGTGCGTCTTTAAGCTGCAGGACGTCAGGACGGTGTTCAGTGGGAGCTACAGGACGTTCAACACGCAGACCCACCAGTGGAGTCCAACACAGGGAAAACACTCCTACCTGGGAAAGGTGGGAAGGTCACTGTTGCACAAAGTGTAGAGTCAAATGCAGAAGATATCCACCCGTGTTGCTCCAAGAAGATTTATATGAGTATATATATATATATTTAGTTTATAAACCTCCACACACACGTGATGTACACCATCACAACACAAATCAGGTAAAGTGAAGTGTTCCAAAAGGCTTAAAAAACTGTTGTTATGGAACAAATAGAAATGTTGTCCCTCAGGGTTGGATTCTAGGCCCGGTTTTGTTCTCACTAAATTGAATTCTGGGTCTGTTCTATTTAAAAAACTGATTTAACGCTGTGCTAAGATGTTTCTGTATGACTCTCTTGACAGTGTGGCCTGAACAGCTCTTCAGATTCTGACTTATCAAAGGCGAAGACGAGTTTCCTGACCAGCAAAAGTGTGAAACCGCTCGGAGGCGGTCCGATTGTTGTTTCTTCAGGGCGGCGATACAGTCGTTTAGCTGTGATGAGGACGCAGGCAGCCAATGAAAAACAGTATACTGTCCTTTTCCTTCTCACAGGTGAGACGTCGCACTAAACAGAACTGATGATATTCATAACGGGAACAGTTTTAAGCTCAAGATAACTGGTCTGACTGAGGTTGTTATGTTGCTGCCATGTCAACTCAAAATCTATATTCTGTATGAAAAATTGTTCATGATCTCTTTCTCTGATGCCAGAGTCTGGATTCCTCCACAAAGTGGTTTTGTTTGATCGGGGTGCGCAGGTCATTGAGGAGATTCAGGTCTTCACACAACCTCAGCTGGTCAAAAGCCTCGTCCTCTCCTCCTCCAAGGTAAACCTCACACCTTCAGGGCAGGTTGACATATTCACAAAACAGTCTAAATCAGTTCAATTGGAGTTATTTGATTTATAGTAGATTATGCTTCACTATTTATACTGAGGTATCTGTTCCTTTAATACTGTGTGTCAGTTGCTTTGGGTCATTGTGGGCAATGAGCATGATGGATTTATGGAAATATTTGATTTACAAGATCATTGCACCAAAGCGATAAAGAATTTCAATTTATCAGGTATTTAATTCACTGGATTAACCAAAAACAAATATTCCTGTCTCTATTCTCATTAAAAACACAATCAAATATGTTTAAATAATAATGAATAAAATAAAACATAGTGGGAGAAAAAGTTTTACATATATATGAATTATATGAATTCATCATAATTAATTATAATAATAATAATAAACTTTGTTTATAAACAGAAGCACCTTCATGTACAAAACTGAGCTCAAAATCCTTGACAAATTAAACATTGAAATACATTTGAACATTACAGGTCTTTATTTTTAAACGTACCAAGCGAACCTTGCATGCTGATTCTCAGTGTCAGGTTACTCAACCGTGGCTCCTCGGTCAGCAGCACTGGGGTTAGGGTTAGTTCACCATATAGCAAAACCTGGTCGACACCTGCTCCACACTGGTCACGTGACTACAGCAGCACACCAGAAGCAGCTTGATGAGATGGACGACTGAAAACACGGCTGAAACCTGCCCAGTGTTACGATTGTAGGAAGGTTCTGGGTTGAAAATTACTCCTTAAAATATTCAAATCAATGATGCATCATTCTGAATAACCTAAAATGTACTTTATATATATTATTATACATATTATATGTATATATTTTTGATAATCCAGGGAATGCTAAATCTAACAATATGTGTCCTTATTAAAATAAAAATGAGCCTTAAATCACTTTTTTATCAGTTTGATTACTCAGCCGAGCCTTCAGTCAGTGATATACACATATACACAGTTTGTTCTGTCATATGGAATCGAAATTGAAGATTTAAAAGTCTTCCCACAAAATTCTGTCTTATCAGACCATTATTTAATAACTTTTGAATTTATATTACTGGACTATAGGCCATTAGGCAAACATTCCTTTAGTAGATGCCTGTCTGATAGTGCTGTAGCTAAATTTAAAGAAGTGATTCCATCGGCATTTAATTCAATGCCATGTCTCAATGTAACGGAGGACTCCTGTGCTAACTTTAGTCCCTCCCAAATTGATCATCTGGTTGATAGTGCTGCAGGCTCGCTGCGAACGACTCTTGATTGTATTGCTCCTATTAAAAAGAAAATAATAAAACAAAAGAGGTTAGCTCCATGGTATAACTCCTTAACCCGCAAGTTAAAAGAAACATCGCGAAAATTAGAAAGGAAATGGCGTTCCACCAAACTGGAGGAAACTCATTTAGTTTGGCAAGATAGTCTTAGAACATACAGGAAGGCCCTCCGTAATGCCAGAGGAGCCTATTACTCCTCACTAATAGAGGAACATAGGAATAACCCTAGGTTTCTTTTCAGCACTGTAGCCAGGCTGACACAGAGTCAGAGCTCTGTTGAGCCATGTATTCCCAGAGCTCTCAGTAGTAATAACTTCATGAGCTTCTTTGACGATAAAATTCTAACTATTAGAGAAAAAATTCATCATCTTGTGCTCTCAGCTAGTTCAGATATATCTTCGAGTACAGGAATTTCAGGAACCTCAGAAGCAGCTGTAGAACCAGATTTATATTTAGACTGTTTTTCTCCAATTGACCTTCACCAACTAACTTCAATGATTTTTTCGTCTAAACCAACAACCTGCCTCTTAGACCCCATCCCAACCAGGCTGCTTAAAGAAGTTTTACCCTTAGTTAGCACTTCTTTACTAGACATGATCAATCTGTCTTTATTAACAGGCTATGTACCACAGTCCTTCAAAGTAGCTGTAATTAAACCTCTTCTTAAAAAGCCTACGCTTGATCCAGGGGTTTTAGCCAATTATAGACCTATATCTAACCTTCCCTTTCTCTCCAAAATCCTTGAGAAAGTGGTCGTTAATCAGTTATGTGACTTTCTAAACAGCAATAGTTTATTTGAGGATTTTCAGTCAGGATTTAGGGAATTTCACAGCACAGAGACAGCACTGGTGAGAGTGACAAACGACCTTTTGATTGCGTCAGATAAAGGATTTGTCTCTGTACTTGTTCTGTTAGATCTCAGTGCCGCTTTCGATACCATTGACCATTGTATCCTATTACAGAGACTGGAGCATTTGATTGGCGTCAAAGGACCCGCACTAAGCTGGTTTCAGTCGTATTTATCGGATAGATTTCAGTTTGTCCACGTAAATGATGAATCCTCCGTGCACACGGAAGTTAGTCATGGAGTTCCACAAGGTTCAGTGCTCGGACCACTTTTATTTACCTTGTATATGCTTCCTTTAGGCAATATTATCAGGAAACACTCCATAAACTTTCACTGCTATGCAGATGATACTCAGTTATACTTATCGATAAAGCCAGATGAAACCGGTAAGTTAGCCAAGCTTCAGGCATGTATTAAGGACATAAAAGACTGGATGACCTGCAATTTCTTGCTGTTAAACTCAGACAAAACTGAAGTTATTGTTCTGGGTCCTAAACACCTGCGAGACGCACTATGTATAGATATAGTTACTCTAGATGGCATTGCCCTGGCCTCTAGCACCGCTGTAAGGAGTCTAGGAGTAATCTTTGATCAGGACATGTCCTTTAATACCCATATAAGACAGACTTCAAGGACTGCCTTCTTCCACTTACGTAACATTATAAAAATCAGGCATATCCTGTCTCAAAAAGATGCAGAAAAACTAGTTCATGCATTTGTTACTTCTAGGTTAGATTACTGTAATTCTTTATTATCGGGTTGCCCCGATAAGTCTCTAAAGACTCTTCAGCTGATCCAGAATGCGGCTGCACGTGTACTGACAGGAACTAGCAAAAGAGAACATATTTCTCCGATATTAGCTTCTCTGCACTGGCTCCCTGTGAAATCTAGAATAGAATTTAAGGTCGTCCTCCTCACTTACAAAGCTCTTATTGGTCAGGCACCATCATATCTTAAAGAGCTGATAGTACCGTATTACCCCACTAGAGCACTACGCTCACAGAATGCAGGGTTACTTGTGGTACCTAAAGTTTCTAAAAGTAGAATGGGAGCCAGAGCCTTTAGTTATCAAGCTCCTCTTCTGTGGAATCAGCTCCCAATTTGGGTTCGGGAGGCAGACACCCTCTCTTCGTTTAAGAGTATGCTAAAAACGTTCCTTTTTGATAAAGCCTATAGTTAGGGCTGGCTCAGGTGAGTCCTGAACCATCCCTTAGTTATGCTGTTATAGGCTTAAGACTGCTGGGGGACTTCTTAGGACGCACTGAGCTTCTCTCTCCTCCTCTCCCTCTCTATCTGTATGCATTCCTATCCCACTAATACAGGCTACCAACTCCATTTCTTCCTGGTAGTCCTTGTGCTTTCTGTGTTTTTTCGCCTTCTCACTTTCTGCAGGTATTTCTGCCTCTGGAGCTGTAGAGTCTGGATCTGTGATTGCCGGCCGTCTACTGCCCCCATGTTCCTGCTCCACACTCACTGCTGCAGTTGTTCTTATTATTAGTCTGATTTGTTGTCTCTCCTCCTGTTCTGTCTCCCCTCTCCCCCTCTCTCCTCCCCTTTCAACCCAACTCGGTCGATGCAGATGGCCGCCCACCCAGAGCCTGGTTCTGCTCGAGGTTTCTACCTGTTAAAAGGGAGTTTTTCCTCGCCACTGTCGCCAAGTGCTTGCTCATGGTGGGAACTGTTGGGTCTCTGTAAATAATATTTTAAAGAGTATGGTCTAGACCTACTCTATGTGAAAGCGTCTTGAGATAACTTTTGTTATGATTTGGCGCTATACAAATAAAATTGACTTGACTTGACTTGACTTTTAAAATGTTTCCGACCATCCATACAAGAACACTGAAACCAACAGAAATATACAACACTGTGTCATCTGCATGATGACAATGTTAGAGTATAAAGAAAACAGAAAGTCAGATATACACTCACAAACGTAGTAAATAGTAAATCCGATGATGATCAGGCCACTGGATGTAAAAGATGAGGCGCGGTTAGTTTGGTTACAGTCGAAGCTTTTGTGTGGATGACGAATATTTGATACTCACGTTTTACATGTACATCACAGAGTATGTTACAGTGTTATCTGCTCCTGTAGGGACTACTTTATGTGGGGACATCGGAGGGCGTGGCCGCCATACCTGTGGCCAGGTGCTCCATCTACAGAACCTGCAGCCAGTGTGTTCTGGCCAGAGATCCTCTGTGTGGATGGAGCCGGACCAGGAGGGTCTGCACTGCTCTGGATGGCAGCAGAGAGAACATGTAAGTGAAACCTTAATAAAAACTTTTTTCTTTGGTGAAAATGTTCACAGTTGCTATATTTAATAATAAAAAAAGTGTAATAATTTGTAACAATCAGCCTTAATGTGGCTGCTTTCTTTGCTTCCATCTACATATAAAAATACCGTTAGAAACCAGTATGTTTAAATCCTGCAGACCCGGTTCCACGTGCAGTTCCCTTTTAGGATCCAGAAATGAGCCAGATGACTGTCCTGCCATCAGACACTTTAATTTAGATGATATTTGACTGTTAAAATATATTGAAAAAGTTGTATTTAGAGCGGGTGAAATAAGCTCCATCGGGTTTTGACGCTTTTCAAGGAAAGCTTTAAGTCGATGTTGACTAAATGAGGACAATAGATGGTTAGAAGGAGATTTGTTGGTGTGATACTAATTAACACAGCAGCAGTTAAAGACATTTCAGCTGCAGCCGTCTCATTACCAAGAGCTGTAGCCCTTGTAATAGTACAGTATTGGTGTTAATACCAGAAGTACTTACAGTAAAGGATAAAACACAAGCAGCCATGTGGATATCAGAACATAACAAACTCTGGGAGGTTTAGTACCTCAGTCTTCATTTTCAATAACAGTACAGTTCGCCATGAATTATCACCACATAGCATGTAAAAATGAACTTACAATGTGAGCTAACTATTATTTTACTACTTCTGTGTAAGATTTACTTACATTCTGTGAGCATCAAGTACTCAAAGTAAATTAGATGAGCAGAGTAACTAATTAAAGTAACTCATACAGTAAAAATGCGATCAGACTTTTGGTCGAATGTGCACTTTCACCCATTCTTATCTAGAACCCAGAGATCTATTTAAAATAGATGCAACAACAGACTGGTTGAATTTCATATCTAGTGTTGTAATGAGTCTCAAATGTATCTTGAGGGAGTTTGTGATAAATAAATAGCACCATCAACCCGAGTAATGACTGACAGGCTGTCGGTTTTCCCCTAAGGGCTCAAGACCTGGAGGACGGCAATGTGGAAGAGGAATGTCGGGGACAAACCAGGGCCAGTCAGAACCGAGGTAAGATCTCACTGATGCCGTGAGGCATCTCGTCATTTATCAACACCCAATCAAAAGTGTCTCTAACATTTTGGGCATGCTGCCTTTACTTGCATTTATTATAAAATATTCTGTCCTGCAGACGTCAGCGCTAATTTGAACGAAGCGGTGAGGCTTCCGTGTCAGAAACCTTCCAACATGGCCACCCTGACCTGGACCTCCCCTCGATTCAAAAACCTGCCAGAGAAACTCTTTATCCAGTCGGCTGATGACAGCCTGAGCTTCCTCGCCACCGCTGACACCTTCGGGACCTACCACTGTGAGGCGGAGGAAGGGGGTTACAAGGAAGTAGTAGCAAGCTATGGAGTCCGACAGATCGCTCCACCGCGCTCCTTAAGCCCCTTTCCAAAGACCGACGAATCACACGAAGCCAAAGACGAAGACGAGTCCTACGAGCAAATTGAGGAACCATTTACTTCTATGATACCCCCTTCAGGAGAGCCAGAGGAATCCGCGACGAAGGACGAAGGGGATACATTAACAATCAATTTAAAAGACGAGACCGTCTCCAATAAAGTAGATTTTGGATTGAACAACTTTCAAGACAATGGTTTGGACTTCACCCCGACCTCCAGAACAGACTCCCAGTCCAGGAAGGAGCCACTGGGCAACCCTCCCGTGATGACCAGAGGGAAGAGCTATCACAGTGAGCTGGTTGTTGTGTCCCTCCTGCTGGTGGCCTCCATCTGCCTCCTGATACTCGGAGGGCTCCACATGTGGCGCCAGAGGAAAACTGAAAGCCTCAAAATGAAGCCTCTGATGAGTCGGGAGGTCGGCAGCAGAACAAACCAATCAATGGAGAGTGTTCCCTCTTTGAGCAGCCCAGAGGATGCCGGTCCTGAGCTCAAGGTGATGCAGTAACACGGTTGGCCTTTAAGAGCTCGGCTCGTCATCCCACATTGGACTGTTCTTGGTAAAGTCTCACCTACAACCAGTCTGTTCCTCTCATCTGTCAGCATTCAGGTCGCAGTGGTAAACATCCGTCTCAGAGAGGTTCAAGATTTAAGTTTCCTGTCCAGGTCACAACCATCTTCGTTTGGATTAGGAGGAGGTAGTAAACATTTGTTTCTGGACTATTATTTCATCCAGATGTTTAAAGAGAATTCACAACAGCTTCCTGCTGACTTTTAATCATGGCCACGACACATATCTGATCTTTTAGTGGCAGCCAGTACGTAGCCTGAGATCCTCGGTCAGAGGTCTTTTATCTGTTACCGAGGCGCGCCTGAAACCTCCAGGAAACTGACCCGAATCTGTGACCTCTTTAAGATCTCTTCTTAGAACTACTTTTAACAGAGAGCTTTTCCTCGTACTTACTCTGTAAGTGGTTTTATTAGTTTTATTTGCTTTTGTTTTGATGATGTGCTTGTGTGAAGCACTTTGTAACGTGGGTTTAGAGAGTTGCTCTATACATAAAGATTAATATATATATATATAAATGAGAGGACCAAACTGTAGCTCCAGGACGTGCTTAGCCTAGCTTAGCACAAAGACTGGAAAGGGGGGAAACCATCAAAAATGATGTTAACTCATTCTGCACAGAATCATCACAAACATCTTTCATTTTCAGATAGTTTCAGTGAAGCTTCAGTGATTTAATGTTATGAGAACTGATTATTACTGATCAATGATTGGTTTAAAATGGTTAAAGTTAATATTAGTCTGATAGAGACATTACAAATACTTTGTGTTGTATTAGATAAGAATGTGTGACAGTGATGTTTCACTGACTCAACTTAGTTTTTTGTTTTTTGAAATGTTTTAAATGATCTTTTTACATTTTAAAATCAGGGAGAATCAGGCTGCATATGAATGTTATTGAATCCTGTCTTCTGTGGCACATTTGCATGTTATGAACACAGTTACTGATCACTGTGTGTGGATGAATGTATGTAAACAGGACGAGATGTGAAACCTGCTGTGAATGTAATGAGGGCTGGGACCAATATATCAGTAATCAATCAGTAACACATGAAATCTGTAAAAACTTCAGTCAGAACTTAGAACCAAACAGTTTACTACAAAATGGGAACATGTTCACTATTTATGTTGCTCCCTATATATAGATTTATCATGATTTGTCTTTGTCCCAGCCCTAAATGTAATTTTAATTTTTTTTCCAATGTGTTTCATTGATGATGATGATGATAAATCCTGGTATTGTCAGAACAGGTTACTTAACGTATATTTTGTTTTATTGTGTATGTTTGTAAAATATCTGCAGAGATTAAAAGGTTAAATTGATAGTTTTGCTCTTATAGAGTATTAATCTGTATTTACTTTACTCAGATTTAAAAACTACAGCGTTTCTTCACCTCAAACTGCTTTTTCAAGAATGTTTCTGAGCTCAAATCAACGTTTCCAACACACAGTGTGCTTTATTAGAAAGACAACAGCCTGCTGCCGTCTGCTGAGGAAATATAAGTACTGAAAACGCAACAAACCCGAGTGTTTTTAACGAACATGAGCACATTATCGCTGTTTTTGTTGTTTAAAATATGTAAATCTGGATCGCTGAATTTTTGAGTTTGAAATGAAAAGTTTTTGATTTTCACTGAAGCCAGAGAAGTTCATATTTTAAAGGTGATTTAAATCTTTACAAAGTAAAAACAATATATTATTCCCACATTTTTAAACTAAAAAAGAGTTTTACTTCCTCAGAAGACAGCTTTATTCCCATAATGTGACTTTTTCTTGTAAAATTCATTATTACCACTTCTGGAAACAGTAACCAAACACATTCATCACAATTTGAAATCACAGTTAGAGTTGTGATAAAGAATTTAGTTTAACATTAAAACATCAATCAAAAGATTTTCAGTGAAATGTTCCTTTAATTATCTCTTTTAAACATAGTTTCTGAGTTATAATGAATGACAGTGGAAGAGGTCCATTAACAAAATAAAACTGTATTTCAATAACAATGTTTCTTATTTAATAAGTTGATCAGATGTTGGTATGTAAAATCAAAGTAACTGAAGGAAATAAATATATTTAGTGGAGTAAAAAGTACAATAATTCCCTCTCACATTTGGTGGAGTAGAAGTACCTTCAATTTGTAAGTACAGTAATGTATTTTAAAATCTGCAGGACCAGCCTGAATGAGATAATCTGACCTTTGACCTCTGATGAGCAGCTTGTTTTCTCCAGTGTCCCTTTAAGTAAATAAAGTGAAGTTGGTGTCAGCTGTGGATTTATGGAAGCCCATTTCTGCCAACGTTATGAAAAAAAAAAAGATCCTGTAAGTCATTAATAATGAGAAACTGTCTCAAAATAATGAGAAACTTTCTCAAAAACGTTCTCAAAATATTAACTTTGTATGTGAAAGTAATGAGACACTTTCTCCACATGTTGCTGGAAGGCAGCTCCTCCTCGTCGCCTTTGAGCCTCCATACAGCTGCTCGGAAATGATGCTGTGGACATTTATATGCTGCCTTCAGGTGTCATTGGAGTAATCACAATCTGGCAGGCAGCACCTGTCCCACTCATATTCAGCAGCACATACTAACTAAGTCAAAATGACAGGACGAAATATAGTCAGAGATGTTTAATTGACTCACAGCAGAGAAACTTTGAAACAAGTTGCACACTTTGGTGAGATGGCTTCAGGAACACCCCGAAGAAATATAAATGTTTAATAAGCCAAAAACCACAGTTTGATTGATGCCTACTTGTCATGCAAAATTTCTTTGTTAAATATGACTTTATAATGGTACATTATAATAAAGTTTTAATTAAAAAAGAGCAAGTTTATGTGTTTATGTGTCTCATTTGGATACATTATTTTGTTGTTTTTTTTCCTCAAATGATAAACAGTTAATCAAGTATTTCTGCTGTATTATACAAATAAAACGAAAGTTATCAAAAATGCATTTTTTTTCTTATTTTTTGTGTGTTTTATTTCAATTTGAAAGTAATTTATTTGGCCGGTGTGTTACATTTACGAGTTTATAATGAGCACCTGAAGGCAGCATGGTTTCAGCCTAGAAATCAACAGGGAAGTGAATAAAGTTCAGGGGAGAAAGATTCAGCGTCTCCGCCTGAAAACTGCCAGTTCAGCTGCAGGTCAACCTCACACCTCCTCACACCTCCTCACACCTCTTCACACCTCCTCACACCTCCTCACACAGGTAAACGGGTTCTCTGAGCTGTGAGCAGGAGGGTTTGAGCAGCCTGGAGGGTTTGGCTGCTGCGCCACAGCTCCAGGTGCAGCGGGCTGTTGTGAGGCTGTTGTCTGTAATAACAGAATACATCTGAACGTAAAGTCTTCTTCCATAACAGGTGTGTGATGTCGGACAGCCCACAGGTAACATTTAAGTGAAATGAACTGTCATTCCTGAGAATAGGCACTTCCTGGTTATGCAGTACGGAACTGTGCACCAGACTCCGTTTAAAATTCAGTGAATTTAAGATTTCCGCTGTGACCAGGACACGTAGACACGCGCTGCTGCAGGTTGTAGGAGCCGCCACGACTCCAGAAACTCTTCTGACACATTCGGTGCATGAATTATAATCCGGTTATAATCTAGCAAAGTATTTCATGGTAAAAGAGTGAGCATAAACAAGGAAGCTAAATTATACAACAACATTTAATTCTGTTTTAGGCAACATCAAGCACTCACAAATGTACATTTTCTTAAAAATATATATTCTTTGCTGTATTTTTTAAGTACATTTAGCATTAATGAAATAATAAAACTGTCACCAAGTGCTGCTCATGGTGGAACTGTTTGGTCTGTAAATAATATTTTAAAGAGTCGGTCTGGACCTGCTCTGTGTGAAAGCGTCTTGAGATAACTTTTGTTATGATTTGGCGCTATACAAATAAAATTGACTTGACTTGAAAACTGTTAATATCTGTAATATCTTAATTAATTTATTTATTTATTAGTCTTTTCTCTTTGTATTTTGTTTGTTCATTTTTTATTCCTTGTTGTTTTGAGTTTTGATGTTTTTTATGTTGTTCCTGACGTCACTAATTCAAATCGGTGTCTTACTCTTTGTTGGCAGATTCACCTGCTGTTTTTTTAAATTTTCCCAGAGTTCCATCTGAGCGCCTGTGACCTCTGACCTCAAGACGTCCACGTCCATCACCACAGTCGGCGGAGTGGTGGTCGTCACTCAGGTCATTCCTAAGGATGAGAACACCGTCCCGCTCCAGGAGGTCGCCAACGCCACACAGGCTCCACCCCAGGATCCAAAGGCCCCGCCCACAGCCCCCGCCAAGATGGACGACATGACCGCCGCCTTCCTGCGGGGGGGGCCACAGGGCCTCGGGGTGAGATCAGATATTGGGATGGGGGGGTAACAACAACAGGAAGCCAGTTAAGACGCTTAAAAACACAGATTGAAGCCCCCCCCCCCGTGTTTCCAGGTTGTTCAGCTCTTCATCGGCCTGCTGTGTATTCTGTTCAGTCTGACCGCCGCCTTCTCGCGGAGCCTCTTCGTCCACGCTCCCTTCTGCCTCGCTGTCACCGTACGTAAACAACACATCACACATTAGTAACCGGGCAGAGTCCGGAGGTCACATGACAGATTCCGTTATTAAAGATGTGTCAGATAATCAACCTGTATCTCTGCTGTCGTCCAGTTCCTGTTCTCAGGCTGTCTGGCCGTGGCGGCGGCGAGACGGACTTCAGTCATACTGGTGAGTTTTTATGCTTCATCGTACCGACAAAAAAAGAAACAACTTTTCTTTTCTTCTACTCACACACTCACACTCACACACACACACTCACACTCACACACTCACACTCACTCACAATCACTCACACTCACTCACACTCACACTCACTCACTCTCACACACACACACTCACACTCACACACTCACACTCACTCACAATCACTCACACTCACTCACACTCACACTCACTCACTCTCACACACACACACTCACACTCACACACTCACACTCACTCACAATCACTCACACTCACTCACACTCACTCACACTCACACTCACTCACTCTCACACACACACACTCACACTCACACACTCACACTCACTCACAATCACTCACACTCACTCACACTCACACACACACACACACTCACTCACTCTCACACACACACACTCACACTCACACACACACACACACGCTCACACACACACACACACACACTCACTCACACTCACACACACACACTCACACTCACACACACGCTCACACACACACACACACACACACACACACACTCACTCACTCACTCACACACACACACACTCACTCACTTACTCACATACACACACACACACGCTCACTCACGCTCACGCACACACACACACTCACTCACTTACTCACATACACACACACACACACTCACACACACACACACGCACGCACGCTCACACACACACACACACTCACTCACTTACTCACATACACACACACACACACTCACACACACACACACGCACGCACGCTCACACACACACACGCACGCACGCTCACACACACACACACACACTCACTCACACTCACACTCACACACACACACTCACACGCACACACACACACACACGCTCACACACACACACACACACACTCACTCACTCACTCACTCACACACACACACTCACTCACTTACTCACACACACACACTCACTCACTTACTCACATACACACACACACACGCTCACACACACACACGCACACTTACTCACATACACACACACACGCTCACACACACACACACGCACACACGCTCACACACACACACACTCATACACACACACACACACTCACACACACACACACACACACACACTCACACACACACACACACACACACACACTCACTCTCACACGCTCACATATGCTCGTGTGTTGCTGTGTGTGCAGGTGTGTGCGTCTCTGGTGTGGAACCTGGTCAGCGCCGTGGTCGGCCTGGTGGGCGTGGCTTATGTCTGCTGGCTGCTGGCTGCTGGCCCCCCCTCTCAGAGGTTCTGTGACTCCAAAACCTTCGGGGGGGTCGTGCCCACGGATAAACAGAGGGTTGAATGTGTCGATCAGATGTGGATGCTGAATGTAAGTTTATCACTCTGACTGATCCACACTGTCCAGTCCACTTCAGAGCTTCACTGCATTACCTCTTCAAGTCCACGCTTTTTAAAATAAAGAGATTCAACAATTTGTTTTACAGAAGTTGCAAAGGAGGAGATGGTGGGACTTTTTACAGCCCTGAGTTCTGTCTTCAGGCTTCCTCTCAACATGTGATCCCCCTCTTCTCATGTCTCAGTTTGTACCTCCTCGATTCCTTCCCTCGCCTCCTCTCCTCGCGTCTTAGTCCCTCCCGTCGGGAGGGAGAGGCGAGGAGGAGACGCGAGGAGAGAGGAGTCGAGGCGTTATACAAAATGAGACATCCTTGCTTATTAAAGTGACGTCCATTAAATATGAGGTGTGGCACATCTGCATCATCTGTCCGTTGTTTAGTTTCAGCCGAACGCTGTAGTTTATCATCTGCAGTGTTCATGACAACTTAGATATTTACTTTGAATTCAATTCACAACGTGACATAATGTGTCATATATACATACATATATATGTATGTTTCTCCTCTCTGCTCGAGAAGCTCTTTAGGAAATGATTTGAATTCCTTGCTGGTGTAGAAAGACTGCGGCCGTGTGGCAGGATTTCATTCTGTTATTGTAGAATAACCCTGCAGACGTACTGTTGTGCTGTTTGACGGTAAAGCTCCATGCAGGCGAGCTCAGCCTGGACTCATGTCCCGCCTGGTCTGGGTGTGTTTCAGGTGCTGGTGTACGGTCTTCTCGGCCTCTTCCTGGTCCTACTCGTCCTGCAGGTTTGTGTCGCCGTCACTGTTTGTGTTTTCTCCGGAAAAGCCATCAGACGCCGCGACCGCCACGTCCCCATCATGGTAACATGTTTTTATTTAACACTTTGAAGTTTTAGCGGGTAGTTAGCCATGACGACAAACCTAGAGTTCACAAAGACCTGTGACTTTATCCTGTAAAACCATGAATATTATAGTGAGAAAGAGTTTGTAATATGTGATTATCATTCATCCTACACGGGAGGACAGAGGAACTGCAGGACGGCTCTCCAGTGACGATCACACCAGCGTTCTTACACATTTCAGACGATTTACTACGTAACATGCAGCTCAGGACAGCTCAACATTTTACTAAGAACACCGAGTATCACAGTTTTTTGAATGTGTTCTTTCTACTTTCTGGACAGCCGTGGATTCCCATTCACTGCAGAAACGTGCACGTCCTGACTTTTTTCAGACTGAAGAACTTTGCAGCTTCTTCCTGGAAACAAGTTCACATTTCTCCTCTTCTCACTTTGTCAAAGTCTGAGAAATAGATGATTCAATTCATGACAACGAAGCCTAGTTGAAACCATTCTTGATTCAATCAGGCTGTGCATTTTTAATTGTGCTCAAATAAGAAATAATCATCTGATAGCCGAACGCTAAAGGCACATACCGGTGTAGACAGGGAGTGAAACACAAAACGACAGCTAAAGAAGGAATATTTAGCTGGTTTTTACCTGGAAGATGACCTGAACAAACAAACTGCAGGTGTGTAATGTTAAAGACGTTGCTGTGTACCAGGCAGGGAGGCTCCGATAAAAGACAGGTGCATTATGGGAAATATAGGATTCAGTGTTTTGGATTTAGCAGGTTCTGTTTTTAATCCGTCCGTCACAAGGAGACAGACTAAAACCGAGTTTAACAGCTGGTGATGATGAGTTTTTTGTTTGACCTTTGACCTCCAGGTGGAGGTCGATGATGACAGAACGCCGCTGTGCGGTGCGGCGCTGGAGCACGACAGCGACGTCGCCCTGTTGGACAGCGATGGCGAGGGATCTACCACATTGCCCCCAAACTCACCATGAGAGGGGAGGACGAAACCTCTGAATAGCAGATTAAAACCACAGCAGAGTGCCATCATACTCTGACTCTGCCATTATAATCTATTAACATCTTTCCAACACTTTCTCTGCTCTTCATCACTTGTTTTTTGATGCTGTGTCACAACACTCATCATGTTACGCTGCAGTCAGGGGATTTCGGGTTTAATCTGCCGAAGTTGTGAACGTGTAAATACGGTGCAGATGACTCTGCTTTTGTGATTGTTTTGTAACTGCAGAAATTCAATTTGAACGATGAATGTTTGCACAAATAACTGAAACTTAATACATTTTATTTTAATGCCAAATTCACCAGAAGACACTAAAAGTAAAGACTGACTTGCTGAAAGCTTGAACTAACTAACTAACTAACTAACTAACTAACTGTGTTATACAACAAGTTATGTATGCTTTGATATTCTGTTTTCCTCTGAAAGGTCCCAGAAGTCTCACTTTACTAGATAACTGAAGCTGTCCTCGACAGTCCCAACAGACTGATGAAATCAGGATGTTGACAGTTTAACTGTCACTACATGAAAATATGTAAATGTTCCAAAACAACAGAGTCGTGGGTTGAGATGAAAACGTTTCTGAAAGCTTTCCTGTTTATTCACGAATGAGTCAATAAAGTGAAGATTTCTTCTCCACCTGGTTTGTTCTTACTGTGAAGGAATTTTCCTCCTTGTATGTTAAACTTCCCTCTTGTAGGTTAAAGGTAACTTAAGACAGAGCTTCACAGGTCAGGTCACCTGTCTGTCTCTGTTCACCTGTCTGTCTCTGTCCACCTGTCTGTCTCTGTTCACCTGTCTGTCTCTGTCCACCTGTCTGTCTCTGTCCACCTGTCTCACTCTGTGTGCCTGACGAGGCCGAGTCAGCTCTGGCCTCTGGTAAACCAAGGTCTGCTAGATATCTTCTGTTTTCAGGGTTAGACACAACAGGCTGGAGCCTGGTTGTTGACGCTGGATAAGAGAGACTGTAGAGAGGCTATGCTGTTGCTAGGACAGCAATGGTTGACGTCTTTCCTTGTTTGGATCTGATATCCAACAGAGTCATCACACATGACAGGCTGAGTTAGGAATAACCCTGTTTAGATATAGCAGAACTTCTCAGTTCTGGGGAGGGTTAAATACTGAGCTTCAGGACACCATCTTCAGATTTGGGTAGCAGTACGCTGTGATTCACACGTGGTGTTTCCCTTTTCTCCTCGATCGAGCTTCAATAAATATTCCTGTGTAAGACATCCCGGTCTCCTGAAACTTCTTGTTAGAGTGAAGCAGCTCTAAGATTTCCATCACACTTAATGAAGAAACATCCAAAGTTCATTGCATTGATAAATGGATCAATAGATCAACAGAAAAACTAAATTACTAACTAAGCTAATTTTATTTTATTTTAATCAATCAGAAATGAAACTGCTGATCTTTTATCATTAACTGGTCAAATTAAGTCTCTAAAGAAATGTTGAGGCGCTCTCTCTTGAGATAACGTGACTCTAATTTGTATTTATTGTGGTTTTGTTCATCTGTTCTGATTCTTCTAATTTTTCTCTGTAAAAACGTTTTTTCGGGGAATTTTTCCTGATCCGGATCGAGGGTTTAATGACGGAGGATCCTCCTGTTCTCTGTGATGTTTGTGTGAATCCAGTTTCCTTTTTTCTTCTTTTATTTGCATAGATAATTTTGTGTATTTATTATACAATATATAAAAACGTATAAGATATCATGTGCGTGTATAAACTATTTTTATATTATACAGCAATTAGTGCAAACACACAGACAATATGGAGAAAAGAAATAAGAAAGAAACGGAGGGCGTGATCCGTTCTGGTCGGATGTATCTCAAATTCAATCATGAAGGAGGAGGAGGAGGAGGAGGAGGAGGAGGAAGCGGGCCGCACCCTGAGCTCAGACCGATCAGGACCACAGGACTCGCTGCAGCTGAGGAGACCTGATCAATATCACTGAGTGAGTATATTTGTTCATGATGTGATGAGAAACTCTTCAGGTGCTTTGAGTTTAATTGATTCAGATGATTTTATTATTATTATTATTATTATTATTATTATTATTATTATTATCATTAATGATTCAACTGAAGTTTTCTCATCTACCAAAAGTATATTATTGATCCTGAATGTGTTGATCACTTTAATGATCAGCTGATGAAAGTGGAGCTCATTTTAATGACTTTATATCCTGCTGCTAGTTTATCTGTAATAATATTCACTGATTATTGATTAGATGTAGTTTTAATAATCTGAGGTATAATATTTACTCTGAGATGTGGAGGAGGAGGAGGAGGAGGAAGTACAATGAAATGGAAACACTCAAGTATCACGACTATTTTAATGCTTTGGCCCAAAAATACAAAATTCCTTCATTCCTTCATATTTACACAGAAGTCTGAGTGTGTTTCTGTTTTTCAGCTGATGCAGAAGAACCAGAGAGAACATGGTGGTGAGTTACTGTCCTACACCTGTCTGCCTGTCTGTCTGTCTGCCTGTCTGTCTGTCTGCCTGTCTGTCTGATGACCTGTCTGTCTGTCTGTCTGTCCTACACCTGTCTGCCTGTCTGTCTGTCTGCCTGTCTGTCTGATGACCTGTCTGTCTGTCTGTCTGTCCTACACCTGTCTGCCTGTCCACCTGTCTGCCTGTCTGTCTGATGACCTGTCTGTCTGTCTGTCTGTCTGTCCTACACCTGTCTGCCTGTCTGTCTGTCTGCCTGTCTGTCTGATGACCTGTCTGCCTGTCTGTCTGTCTGCCTGTCTGTCTGATGACCTGTCTGTCTGTCTGTCTGTCCTACACCTGTCTGCCTGTCCACCTGTCTGCCTGTCTGTCTGTCTGCCTGTCTGTCTGATGACCTGTCTGTCTGTCTGTCCGCCTGCCTGTCTGCCTGTCTGTCCGCCTGTCTGTCTGATGACCTGTCTACCTGTCTGTCTGTCTGTCTGATGACCTGTCTGCCTGTCTGTCTGTCCGCCTGTCTGTCTGATGACCTGTCTGCCTGCCTGTCTGTCTGTCTGATGACCTGTCTACCTGTCTGCCTGTCTGTCTGTCTGATGACCTGTCTGCCTGTCTGTCTGTCCGCCTGTCTGTCTGATGACCTGTCTGCCTGCCTGTCTGTCTGTCTGATGACCTGTCTACCTGTCTGCCTGTCTGTCTGTCTGATGACCTGTCTACCTGTCTGTCTGTCTGACTGATGACCTGTCTGTCTGTCCTTCTGATGACCTGTCTACCTGTCTGCCTGTCTGTCTTTCTGATGACCTGTCTGCCTGCCTGTCTGTCTGTCTGTCTGATGACCTGTCTACCTGTCTGTCTGTCTGACTGATGACCTGTCTGTCTGTCTTTCTGATGACCTGTCTACCTGTCTGCCTGTCTGTCTGTCTGATGACCTGTCTGCCTGCCTGTCTGCCTGTCTGCCTGATGACCTGCCTGTCTGTCTGATGACCTGTCTGTCTGTCTTCAGCCGGAGAATCTGAAAAGTCTCGGGGTGAGTTCCCTGCTCAGATCTTTATAATTGAACAGTTTGCTGGATTGATCAGCTGTGTAGGCGACCTGATCAGATCTGTTCCACCACAGTGTGGAAATAAACTAAAGGTATTAACATCACAATATACTTAAAGTACTACAAAAGTATGTGTTCATCACGTGAGAGTGGAACGTGTGAGTGGAACGTGAGAGTGGAACGTGAGAGTGGAACGTCAGTGGAACGTGTGAGTGAAATGTGTGAGTGGAACGTGTGAGTGGAACGCGAGAGTGGAACGCGAGAGTGGAACATCAGTGGAACGTGAGAGTGGAACGTGAGAGTGGAACATCAGTGGAACGTGAGAGTGGAACGTGAGAGTGGAACATCAGTGGAACGTGAGAGTGGAACGTGAGAGTGGAATGTGTGAGTGGAACGTGAGAGTGGAACATCAGTGGAACGTGAGAGTGGAACGTGAGAGTGGAATGTGTGAGTGGAACGTGAGAGTGGAACGTCAGTGGAACGTGTGAGTGAAATGTGTGAGTGGAACGTGTGAGTGGAACGCGAGAGTGGAACGCGAGAGTGGAACATCAGTGGAACGTGAGAGTGGAACGTGAGAGTGGAATATCAGTGGAACATCAGTGGAACGCGTGAGTGGAACGTGTGAGTGGAACGCGAGAGTGGAACATCAGTGGAACGTGAGAGTGGAACATCAGTGGAACGTGAGAGTGGAACGTGAGAGTGGAACATCAGTGGAACGTGAGAGTGGAACATCAGTGGAACGTGAGAGTGGAACGTGAGAGTGGAACGTCAGTGGAACGTGTGAGTGGAACGCGAGAGTGGAACGTGTGAGTGGAACGCGAGAGTGGAACATCAGTGGAACGTGAGAGTGGAACATCAGTGGAACGTGAGAGTGGAACGTGTGAGTGGAACATCAGTGGAACGTGTGAGTGGAACATCAGTGGAACGTGAGAGTGGAACGTGAGTGGAAGCTGCAGCTCTGTCAGCTCACTGCTGGTACATTATTGATGAGTTATTATCTCTGAGTGGTTTAATGGATCCATCAGCTTAATGGAGAACGACTTCCTGACAGATGGTAAACAGGAAGTCAGCTTTTTGCTTTTAAAACATCTACAACACCAACACGGCTTTTATCTCAAAGCCTCATGGGAGTTGTAGTTGTTCACTGGCAACAGAACAGTTGCTGTAGTGAAATTTAGATTTCATCATCCGCTAGTTCTCAAGTCCAAACTGGTTTATTGGGAATCAAGATAAAAATCTACACATTTTCATCCTTAGTGTCTCTTTAATTAAACTTTATTTTGAAAATCTGCCCTCAGAAGTTGGAGGTTTTCTTATTCAATTCAACACAGTGAGTTTGCTCTCAGCAGCATCAGGTGGACGTTAGAGGAACTGTAGGAACTGTGTCAGTGTCTGACATCACTTCCTGTCCAGGCGGTGGGGCTGGTGCTCGGGCTGCTGGACATCTCTCTGGGTTCACTTCTTCTTCAGGTGGGAACTTTCTTCAAGAAGGAAATCCCCGTTATTTTCATCGCTGGAGGCTGGGTGAGTTCGCTCTGTTAGCACTGCTGTGACTGTGTGTTTCTATGTGGAAGGATCTATGGAGGTGGATCTGAGCCACATGCTGACAAAACTAATCAATTATAAGGTTTGAAATATGAGATTAAAGAATCTTTCCTGGCTGTACAACATGTACAGAGGCTGGATAGTGCCACCAGTATGATTATACATCTTAACACTTTTGATTCATTTAGAAATGTATCCATTTTTAAAAGCTAATGAATAAATTAAATCATTAAATTTTGCTACTCTAAGCGTCTGACAGCATTATGGAAAGGATCCCTACAGATGTAGACCTTCTTATTAAAGAGTAAGATTCTTTTTGTTTAACCAGAAACAGCCATTATATCGCTCTCTTCAAAGCCACCAGACTCCATTGATAAAAACAGTAATTTTACCTTCAGCTCAGTCTGACATGTTGGTTTCTTCTCTCAGACCATCCTGACCGGCTTCAGCCTGCTGTGTATAGGCAAGAAACCCTCCTACGACTGCGTGAGTCCACATCCTCCACGTCCTCCTCCACATACTCTGTAGTACACCGACTACATTCATTCAAACACACAGCACTTCTCAGTACTTCTTCCACACACGTCACCAAGACAAATCACAGCTTTGTATCTTACATGTGGATCAACTCACACAGATCAAAGGTGATAAACACTCAGAGGGACGATGACACCTGAAATACAGAAGTATATGGTGATCAGTGTACACCAGAGGGGGAAGAAGTATTACAAGTAAAAGTATTGCATTCAAAATCTTAAGTAAAAGTACACGAGTATTCTCTGCTTCATGTACTTAAAGTATCAGCAGTAACAGTATTTCCCTCTGAGATGTAGTGGATTAGAAGTAGAAAATAACATAAAATGGAAATACTGTAGTAAAGTACAAGTACTCCAAAATTGTAGTTAAATGCAGTACCTGAGTAAAAGTACTGTGTTACCTTCCATCGTAGACTGCTGCTGAGAGTAAAGTAAGTGCTTTGTTTCCAGGTGAAGGCCAACGTGCTTTGCCACCTGGTGACGCTGTTGTTCTCGGCCGTGGCCTTCGGGTTCCTGGTGAAACACGTTCCGTACCAACAGCGGCGATACTGCACCGACTCCTGTCCATCCGTCCACCACGACACCATGGTGGGTTCACAGACGGGCGCTCCGTTGTCTTCATCTAACCTTCATCCCTCCAGCTTCCTGTGTGTCCAACAGAAATCTGCACAAACTCACAACCTGGATAAATCTAAATAAATTTACTTATTGATCATGAACTCTTCAGTTCATCAACTGTCAGTAAAACATTTAGGAACTTATTAACTAAATTAAATCTTATCAAACACATTACTAACTGCCTCTAAGTGACTAAAACTGTAGTTATTATTATATTATTATTATTAAAATGTTATTAACTATTACTAGTAGTTAGTAGTAATCTAACATCTTAGTAACCAATCTTAGTAACAAATCATAAATGTTAGATTAAATCGAACTTAACATTTCATTAATTACAATAACGCTTTAATTACTGCTATCTCATAGTAACTGAAATAACACACTTAGTACCAGTTACTAACTTACTAATTAATAACTGATAACAGTATGAAGTTGGACTACCTGTGGACGGCGCTCAGTTCTTCTTCTCTTTGTCCTAAAAAGACAGGAACTAGACGGGAGAGCTGCTGCTCTGCGTGTGGATTTAACTTTAAACTTGTGTGGTGTCTTCAGGTTCTGGTCGGTGGGATCCTGGCCGTCCTCATCACCTCCTTACTGGTGCAGCTGCTCATCAGCATGGTGGTCACTCTGACTGGTGTTTGTGTGTTGTGTGATTCTCCACAGGTGAGATGATGATGTCACTGTTTCATGATTACTTTCTGATTACACCAACAAGAGCAAAAGAGATTTCATTGTACATTTTTCACTGCAGCCTGAGGAATCTGAAGGCATCGGCAGCGCCACCTCCGATCCTCTCTGCCTGCCCCCCCAAAGCCAGGACGCACCTGAAGTGGACGCAATGAAGACAGACAGCTGATAGGCTGTTTTTAAACCTGCCGGAACTGTTCAAATATCAATGTAGAGACATCCTGTAACTGAAGTTATTGATTTGAATTCATATGCATGTTTGTCATCTTCAACAGCCGGCGGAGCAGCAGCATTTCATCTGTGCTTTACAGTTTAAATCTGTTGCACCTGTAGCCACACACCCCCCCCCCCCCCCCAGTACACTTTACACATGGCTGCAGGAAGGTGAGCAGTCAAACCACTGCAGGTTGGCATAAACAAGATTTTCAGCTGTTAAGTTACTTCTTAAATAAACAGAAAATATAATAGAAGTAAATATATTCAACAACAGGTAATTTTTTCATGAATAAAGTCACAAGTGAAACCAAAGTGTACCATCCAAATATAAACCACCATGTAATGCTACTTTACGGTCCTACTCTATTTCATTTAAAATAAAATGGAATTTCCTCTATTTTCCTCCAATTGTGTGTGTGTGTGTGTGTGTGTGTGCGATATATATATATATATATATATATATATATATATATATATATATGTATATATATATATATATATATATATATATATATACATAGATATAAAAGATTAGTCTGACATATGTTTGGTCTTTTGGTTTTTAGTTATTTGTTCATTTGATTGATGTTATGGTCGTTGTTTTGTTATGTTTATGATCATCTTTGTGTTAATAAAGTTTGACAAAAATGAGATTAAAGCTAGACCAACTCCGGAAGTAAGATGACATGGACTTCAAAATAAGAGCGGAACACCGACACAATTATGATCAATAATTATAATCCAATAATATCAGATATATTATTCTGCATATATACTTTGTGCTGATACTTTTGCACGTTTACATAAGGACAATTTTGAATGTAGGACTTGCACTTGCAACAGAGTGTTTCTACCCTGTGGTATTATTACTTCAGTATAAACTCTGAGCACTTGCGTGCCTGTGGCTGCTGGCTTTATTTTGAAGTTGGTGACCGGATGTGGAGAGTGGCTGGAAGAGGACGTTAGCCGGCGTCTGTTCTGTCAGTAGGTTTCTGCTCTGTGGTCGGTGAGTCTCACGGAGTTCATGGCTGCAGTTTAAACCTCAAACCGTCAAATCTGTACAAGTTCATGTAGAAAACAAACTGTGTTCGGACGGTTTATTCCCGCTGAATGGAGCCGTTCAGGGTTAGCTCGAGCTAGCTGCTGAAGTCTGATGACCAAACATGTTTCCTGTTTACTTACTTAGTTACTTACTTAGTTACTTAGTTACTTAGTTAGTTAGTTAGTTAACTAGCTGTCACTGTGTGTTTATACACACAGTAAATACTGTGTCACAGTAAAAGTCCTGCAGTGAAACTGTTCCTCAGTAAAAGTCTGTGAGTATAATCAGTAACATGTAGTTAAAGTATTTCCACAGTAAAATGTCCCTGTGCCTGTTGTACTATTATATATTCTATCATTAGATTATTATTCCTCATCATTCATGGAAAAGCAGGATTTTACTGTTGGAGCTCATTTTGAACTGTTTTGTATCGGACTGCAGCTGATGATTATTTTCATTCTGGATCATCTGCTGATTATTTTCTCCAAACCTTCAACCATCATCACCAGAGTTCAGCTTCATGTTCTGTCAGTCCACTCACTGATTAATGACTGATGCTGTCAGCTGGACAAACTGTTGAGTTTCATTTAGAACCAAACTTCATGTTTTAGAAACTCTTCATGTGTAAAAATGTGAATCTGTAAAGAAACTAAAGCTGTCAGATAAATGTAGAGAAGTAAAAGTCCAATATTTCCTCTGAGAGGAGGAGGAGGAGGAGGAAGCTGTGCTGCTTTCTGTGAGACGATCAGTTTCAGGGAGGAAAGCTGAAAGGACAGAGACTGACTGACAAACGCTCTTCTGCTCTGAACATGAACTCTGAACTTTGTGTTGGAGTTTCAGGAGGAAAACTGCCTCCGTCAGACTCTCAGAGGAGTTTCTCAGTTTCTCCATCAGCTTTGTATGAAGACGAGAGGAAAACACTTTGTTCATGTTGGTTTATTCAGGATGGAAACCTTCAGTTTGTTCACACGTCCATCAGTAAAGTCTCTTCAATGAGTTCATGCACAATCTCAGCTGTCAATCATCTCCTTATTGATTATGATGCTGATCATTCCACTTCTATAACACCTCATACTTCCTCATTTCTACGTCCATTTGTCAACAACAACATTTGGCCAACAGCTGTGACTCAGTCCAGGAAGAGGAGCAGCGCTGTGAACCTGAACGCTGCTTCCTCCTTTAACATGAAGCCTGTTGGAAAGCTGTAAAATCCTTCTGGCTCCTCACACTTTGCTGAAGGCTCCATGTTTCTCTGACTCTTCCTCTGATTCTGTCCAGTTTCATATTGCAGCAGTAATATGAACCCAGAAACATCAGATATGATAGTAAAACACTGACAGGCAGCAGACTGAGTCCAGACACACAACTGGAGATTATAAAGGATGTTTAAGTGTCTTTCCAGCAGAATCCTGCTGCTGTTTTCAGCTTCAGTCTGTCAGCTTGTTTCTATGTGAACATTTCTGCTGAGCTCCAGATGACAGAAGAGTTCTTAATTATTATTATTATTTCCTGGAAGAGACTGAAGAAATAATTCTTTCTGTGCGTGTCAGGTGATTGACAGGAGGCCCAGAGTCACATGATGCAGGTTTATATGAAAAAACTAACACAGATAAAAAGTAAAAAGTAATACAGTACAATAATTCCTCTGAGATGAGGAGGAGCAAGAAGACTCAGGTAAAGTACAAGAACCTCGACTGTGTTCTTCAGTAAAGTACTTGAGTAAATGTAGTTAGTTAAAGTCCACCACTGCTCAGTTTGCTCTTTTTGCCCATAAAAACTAAATTTTTAAAATTTTCAGTCAGATGTGATAACGACGCTGGAAAAAGTGTTTGGTGTTTTTAATAAAAAATCAGTGAAACATCGTTTATCAAAATAGTCGCCGATTAACTTTCTGCCGATTGCCTCATTGTTTAATCGACTAATCGTTACAGCTCTAGTTTGTTCATAAGCTTACAGGCATCAGAAAGACGATTTCAAACTTATTATCACACTGACGTTTCAGAATCACTTTTCTCCCTCAAGAATTTCATCACAGAGCGAATAAATATTTTCTGGCAGTCTTAGGTCAGGAAACATAGGTCAGGAAACCTTCCTCGTCTGGCTCCCTGGATCAAAAATACTCCGTGTGTTGCACAATTAAACATCGTTTTACCCCTTTCCCAAGTTAAGATTCCATCAAAAATTCCGTACAATAAGCTGAAAGCACCACATGATCTCCTAAATATGCTCAACCTGGACAGATTTTTCCAACTGTGAGCATGTAGGAGCAGACGGAGGAAAGAAAATGGCGGCAGGCACCAGTGAAGGGACCTGCTGACGCCTGCTGGCTGTGGTTGTCTTGCAGCTCAGGTGAGGTGAGGGAGCAGCATGGATAAAGTGAGGAGGATCCTGGTGTACGTTTGTAAGGACCGAGCAGCTCCACAACGAGCTTCCTTTGTTCAGGTCAGTGTGCCTTAGAGGAACAGGCCGTCTGTTTGGCAAATCTTACTTTAAAGAGTGCTTCATGAAGGACGCTACTCTCTTCTTCTGTGGTCAGAGCGTCACGGGTCACTTCACTGACTGCGGGGATGATGAGGTGGAGGTGAACTGCTCACTGGACAGGAACCAGTTCGTCCTGTACAGAGGAGACGAAGGACGAGGGACCCCCCTGAAGGTCATCTGCCCCTCTTTAACATCTACCCCTCTCTCTTTAATATTTACCCCTTTGTCTTTAATATTGACCCCTCCATCTCTGTAACATCTTGCCGTCCTTTTCTCTCCCAGAGGCCCGCCTTCTGTCCCATCAAACACCTGTCAGTCACGGAGGCCGCTGCGATCCCATTGGACGTTCAGCAGCGTGGAATTGATGTGGGCGTGGCCATCCTCCTGCAGACAGCTAATCAGAGAGTGTTGCTGACACGGCGGGCGAAGGAGCTTCGGATATTTCCCAACGTCTGGGTTCCTCCAGGTCTGACACTCACTGATGGCTGTTGAAACAGCAGGTGCATTGTGGGAAATGTAGGATCCAGTGTTTTTGACTGAAAGTCAGGATATCTCCTACTATGCTGCTCAGATTTAGACTGTTCTGTTTGTAATCTGTCTCTTCAACTTTATGGAAGTGTAATAATATAAAACTGGAGTAGCTCTTTAACACAAACCTCTGTACGAGTGTTTTTGTGTTTTTAAGGTTCATGTTTGTTTTTTCTAGGTGGCCATCTTGAGCCAGATGAGACGGTAAGTAATTTTCTGTTTATGTGACACATATTCTATTTGACTGAATACAAAGTGTCCTTCGCGCCAGGATAAACGTTTTCTTTGTGTGTGTGTGTGTGTGTAGCTGCTGGAAGCCGGCCTCAGGGAGTTAAATGAGGAAACTGGACTGAAATTGGAGCCAGAGGAAGTTTCTCCAAAGATACTGGGTCTCTGGGAGGTGAGACAGACAGGACTGTTAATACAAAGACATGCAGCAACACAACACTAACAAACATTTTGACTAATAACCGTGTGTTTTTAGTTGTGTAGTTTCACAAAGCAGGAAATAAAAATAATAACAATGAATAACATTTCACATTTCAGCAGAGCAGCTTTAGAAGATAAATTAAAGGTATATTTCACTAAAATCCGCCCTCTCTGTCTCCTTGTCTGTCAGTCAGTGTATCCTGCCATGCTGTCCAGAGGACTTCCACAGAGACATCACATAGTCATCTACATGCTGCTGCACTCCCCCCTCTCTCACCTGCAGCTACAGGTACTTTGTGACTCGTACGTGACCTGAGCATCTCAGACTCTATATGACATTATGTTAAAGTTGCTGATGTCAGTAGCTCCATGTTGTGTCTTCATTATTTTCCCTCTCTGGCCCTGCAGGCGTCTCTGAGCCCATCTCCTGCTGAGGTCAGTGCCTGTCTGTGGGCCGACAGCCGGCTGGTCAGAGCCGTCGTGTCCTCCGTAGACGGAGAGGACGCCGAGGTTCGACTGGACGACCTGCCGAGCAGCGTCAGGTATTACAGCAGTGGAAGTCAATGAGCCAGTGCTTTAAATTAAAACCTGGAACATGATCCTGCACAGGAGATAAGACTGAAACAGAGAATATATATTGTTTTTGTTTTTATCTGAGGAGGGGTCTCAAATCTTACCTGAAATTTACATTTATTTATATGCTGTGATTTTTCTGCCTTTTTGCGGATCCGGATCCGACTCAGGAAATATGTGCAGACATATATAGTGGTTGTGCAGGGTCAAAGAACACTGGACGATTGGCGCTCCATAAGCATCCCTCTAGTCTGTATATTAAAACTTTGGGGCATTAAGGCATTTTCTCGATTTTTAAATTCACTTTTTAAAGATACTTGCATATATGATACATACCCATGTGTTATATATCAACATTTGCAGAACAATCTCAGTTCTCTATATAATGAGACACCAGTTGACACCAAATGAGTCCGATTTTGAAAATTCTTCAAATCTCTTGTGAAAACATACCTTTACTCATGTGGATAAATTGTTTTTCTGGTGCTTGAAATTGGTTTACCAAAGTCTTTGGTTCACAAAAGTAGTGGAATATATGAATAAATGTCTAAAACCAAATTTTGTAATATCGTTTTTTGATTAGTGTTGTCTGTCACTCTACTTACACCAAATGTTAGAGGGACTGAGATAAAATGGGACTGAGTAATGACTTTATACTACAGATCAATCTTTATGGGACGTTTGCAAATGATCGGATGTCGACTGAATGAAAACTGTAGTGTTTTTCTGAAGCGTAAGGTGATGGGTAGGTCCTTAGTGTTTTCCTGAGTGTCCATTGGTTAGTTTCACACAAAATGTAGACGGACACACGAATCGACAAATTACGGTGAGAGGCGGAGCTCGACAAACACGTGATCTGCCTCTGATCCATGGCTCCTAGCTCGCTGTGTGAATTACGTACGATCTTGTGAGAATAAGGACACGGAAGTGGAGAATCTACAGATTCCGACAACATCTGAACCATATTTCTGTGCTGTATTATCACGGAAATATTAATAAAAACATTGAGAAAACACTGAGTAAATGCATCGGTGCGTTCTTATAGTTTGATGCATCTTATAGTTTCTTTATGTTTGATAAATAATAATGGTGTGTTGGGGTCAAATGTTTGACATGAAGCCTAACTAACTTATCTAGCCTAACTAGATAAACATGTGGGAGTTTAAATGTTTTTCTGGGCAGGTGAATGATTTTAGAGAATCTCAGACCCTGAATGTCACTACAGATGTTTTCATGATGTATTTAAAGGCCTTATATTCTTATTTATTTACAGCAGTCTGCAGATTAAGTAATGAAAGTAATAACATGTAATAAAAAGTCTCCTGCTACCAGTAAGAAGGTTAAAACCTTGAGTCTCATCTGGATTCACTTTTGAAGGAAAATTTTCTCTCATATTTTAATTTTTGTCAAACATTATTTGGGAATTGTTAGAAAACAAATCTTTAAAGAGCAACCGTTGTGTATTATTTATGAAGGAAAAACATTTCTGTGCCTGACCTTTTTATTGTCATGAAAAACTAAAGTATTTATGACAATATAAGCATGCAGGGCTCAAGATGACATTTTATAAATACAAGTATTTTACATTAAAATCCTGATTTCATCGTACTGATCCCTTTACTGACTAAACTTCCTCCTGACCCTGGTGACCTTTGACCCCCTGGTGTGTTTCCAGTGTGTCGCAGGTTTCCACAGAAGGAGCTCTGAGTGACTCCACGCTGCCTCTGACAGTGTTGGTCAGCCGGGCGCCGGCCAGCGGCCCAGACGTGGAGCGGGTCAGCACCGGGACCAAGTTTGCCCTGGAGCTGTGGCTGAGGAGCCTGGAAAACCCCGGCCCCCCAAACTTATTAATGTGACTACTGTTAAATCAACAAAAATAAATGAATAAATCAAAATGGGAAATAAAATGTACATAAAATATAGTTGTACAGTTGAATAAATAAAATTGTTGTTGTTCAGTTGACTAATTAAAATGATATAATTTTAATTCTTTCGGTTTATGTGTACATATATATATATATAGTCTGACTATATATATAATATTTTGTTTCATAATTAACAATTATTATTTAAATACCAAACCCATCTCCTCTCCAATAATTAATGAGTTGATGACTGAATCAACTCATTAATTCTGTCATTAATTTCATGACAACTGAGCAACTCTATCTGCTGATGAAGATCATATGTCTGAAAATATCACAACAGCTGTTAAATGGTGCTTCAGGTGAAACAACTTTGTTCAAAAAACCTTTTGGAGAAATAATTAAATTCTATTAAATTTTGGTTTAATCATATTTTCCTCATTTTGATGTCACATCCATCTTTTCTCAGAGCAGAGGAGAAGCTGCCTTCCTAAGACTTGTGCTGCTCATGGTGGAACTGTTGGTTCTTTATGTGAAAAGCGAGTGTCTTGAGATAACTTTTGTTATAATTTGGTGCTATACAAATAAAATTGACTTGACTTGACTAAGTCAAAAGGTTTTTATTATCAGTTATTTTGAGATCTTGACTCGAAAGTGTCTCATTATTTTGACTAAGTCATTATCTTTATATACTAAGTCATTAAAGACTTGCAGGATCTTAGTGGCGGAAATGGGCTTCCGTACCTCTCCAGTTTTCATCGTTTCTGTAAATCGGTGAAACAGCGCCCCCGTGGGTTTTAACGGCGGGTAAACGGCAGTCTGCGCGGTGGACGGTGGTATTGCACCCCGACAGTGGCGCCACTCGTGCGGAGTTCAGCAAAGAGAAGCAGGTGAGGCGATTAGAAGTGTTATAAACGGTCAGACGGCCGCTGTGAAGGTGAACGAACAGGACTGAAAGAAGATAAACGGTCCGGGGAGCGGTGGCACTCTGACCACGGACCCGTTACAGCAGGTGAAGGCAGAAACGGGTTTTAATCGACACAGCTGGATACTGAAGCTAATGCTAAGAATAGTTAGCTGGCAGCGATGGCGGGAACATCAAACAAAATGGCGGCGGCTCAACAAGTGACGCTACCTGACGACAAGCTGCTCTCCTCTTCTCTCCTCCTCTTCTCTCCTCCTCTTCTCTCCTCCTCTTCTCTCCTCTTCATACATCCATGATCTCCTCCGGATGACCGAGGAGGAGCGTTATATAATGTGGGTAAGACACCGCGGCCCTGTGTGGCCCTCTGTGGTCCTCTGTGGTCCTGTGTGGCCCTCTGTGTGGTCCTGTGTGTGGCCCTCTGTGTGGTCCTGTGTGTGGCCCTCTGTGTGGCCCTCTGTGGCCCTCTGTGTGGTCCTGTGTGTGGCCCTCTGTGTGGCCCTCTGTGGTCCTCTGTGGTCCTGTGTGGCCCTCTGTGGTCCTGTGTGGCCCTCTGTGTGGCCCTCTGTGTGGCCCTGTGTGTGGTCCTGTGTGTGGCCCTCTGTGGCCCTCTGTGTGGTCCTGTGTGTGGCCCTCTGTGTGGCCCTCTGTGTGGCCCTCTGTGGTCCTCTGTGGTCCTCTGTGTGGCCCTCTGTGTGGTCCTCTGTGTGGCCCTCTGTGGTCCTCTGTGGTCCTGTGTGGCCCTCTGTGGTCCTGTGTGGCCCTCTGTGTGGCCCTCTCTCTTTTCTACCTGTAGTGGCGTGTGTGTTGATGCATGCTGACATGTACCTGGAACACCTGAGCCTCGGGCCTGCAGGTGGCAGGACACACCAGCCTTCTGCTGTTTAAACCTGAGCACACCTTCGTGTCGGGAGGCGTTTCCTCTGTGAACATGTTATTTTAGGGCAACACAAGTCCTGTGAACAAAAGGCAGATAACGTTTTAGAATTTAGTTATTACATTCTTTTTTTATTAGATATTTACACACAGACTTCAATTTGACAGTTTTCTTGTACCATTTTTGTTTTTTCTTATTTGACTGTTTCATTCCTGGTTCTCTGAGATGTAAACAAGCCTAAATAACAACAGTTAGTAGAATTAATGATGATTCAAAGAGTCAGGAAAACTTTTGCTGAAGACAAAAAGCAACAGAGACAAAAAAATCTAATTACAACCAACCAGTTTTCTTTTTTAAAACATGACTTTTCTAAAAAGGGTAAAAGTTTTCAGAAATAGAAGCTTTTCTGTTGATGTTCAGTAAACGTTAATGATGTTTTTCAGTCTCAGAGGAACAGGCTGTTTTTCTTTTTAGAGATACGAGGTTCTCTCAGGACGGCGACGCTACAATCACATGATGATCTTATAGACCATGATGCATTGCTGCAGATTAAACTAGCCAACAGGATATAAAGGAGTTAAAATGAGCTCAACCTTAAACATCTACAGCAGTAAAATGCAACAGACACATGAATGCAGCAGGAATATTAATCCAGAAACATCAGAGATAATAAAACACTGACAGGAACTCTTTACTGCAGCAGGAATGCTTTACTGCAGGAGGAACTCTTTACTGCAGCGGGAATGCTTTACTGCAGCAGGAACTCTTTACTGCAGGAGGAACTCTTTACTGCAGCAGACTACTGGGCTGTAATTAAAGCAATCCCACAGGCTGTCATCTGCATGATTAAGGGAACTTTATTGTACATGCCGATAACACCTGAACCACTTACCCTGTCTATAAATAACCAACCTTTTATTAGAAAATTTTTTGAGAGCTGTTCTCACCAAAGAATTCTTTCCATGTTCTCTCAAAAGAAAACATATTTTAAAGGATTACTCCTCATCAGATACGAAGAGAATTAGGTGTAAATTTCTTAGTTTTCCTATCTCTCCTAAAGCGAAAGAGGTTCACTTTAAAACAATGAATGACATTTACCCCTGTGGTGAATTTTACTTTTTTTATTTATTTTCATTGCTTTACTTTACACTGTTGTTCTGTCGCTCAGTTCTGAAAGTAACAAATTTTGTAACTTGAATTTGAATATGCTTCTTTGTACTTTGCAATAATAAAGGAAAAAAAACAAACTCTTTACTGCAGCAGGAACTCTTTTTTTTTTCCCTTTATTATTGCAAAGTAAATTAAAAAAGTAAAATAAAATAAAATTAAATAAAATAAAAGGGGATCAATCAAAAGTAAAGGTTGATAAACCGTCATATAGCATTGGGGCTTTCTTTGACTTCATAAGTTTTAAAGAATCAAAGTAAAGGTGCAGTTCTTTCAGAAAGATGTTAAAGAGTGGGGTAGTTTTTAAAAATGTACACTTGTGCAGAAAGTACTTGGCGAGTATGATCAAATTATTTATGTTGTATTCTAGTTTTCTGTCCTCCATTATGAAACCAAATCTCACATCATTGTAGGTCAGGTGTGGTACATTCATATTATTATAGGTTATCCAATTTTTGAAATCTTTCCAAAACAAAACAAACTACAAGAGAACATTAAATGTTCAAGTGTTTCCACTTCTGTTTTATCAGTATTTACCGGTTGTTCCAGATTGGGGTATTATGTGGGGAAAAACTGTGTTTATAGATTAGTTTCCAATAATGGAGGACTTGCTGGTGAAATTTAGACAGCTTCATTGGCAGTTTACTGATCTCAAAGTCACATGTTAGTAGAAATGCAATGCCTCCAACTTCCATAAATATTTTTGAGGGCAAATGAAACCAAAAGTGTTCATATTGTGTTAAAAAGCTTTTCAACCATTTTAGCTTCAGGGTTCCATTCATGGGGTCAAAATCAATAGCATTTAGTCCCCCTTCTTCTATTGACTTAACTATGTCACCCTTTCGAACATAATGATGTCTATTCTTCCAAATGAAGTTATAAATAGTTTGGTTTATGTCTTTAATCATATTAGTAGGAATAGCTAAGGAGTATGCAGGGTAAATAAAGCGTGACAGAGCTTCCATTTTAGATAATAAGATCCTCCCAAATATAGACAGATCTCTTTGCAACCATGAATTTAGAATTGCTTTGATTTTTAATATAATATTATCAATATCAGCTTTTTCTTTATAATGTGAGTCTTTAGAGATATTAATTCCAAGATATTTAATCTCTTTTTTAAGTGCAATACCTTGAATAGACACCAGGGGGTCATGATCATGAATTGCCATTATTTCACATTTGCTCAGATGTAGATGGAGCCCTGAAGCCTTAGAAAAACAGATATAACTTTAAGAGCTTCTGGTATCTGCGTGCAGCGGGAACTCTTTACTGCAGCGGGACTTTACTTTAAAGACTTTACCTACATGAAGCTTATATAGTTTTACTTCAGGGAGGTTTTGAATGCAGGACTTTCACTTGTTGAGTATTTACAGTGTTGTATTTGTGGTACTTTTACTGCAGTAAAATATCGGAATACCAGCTCTGCCTGATGGTGGTTTAATAATAATAATGATGATGATTATTATTAATGAATGAACCCCTGACAGAGGGTTTCTGTATTTGATTCAGCATTGAGTTTCTGCAGGTTCAGAGTTTAAGAGGCGTTCAGGTGAGTCACTGCCAACAGGAAATTAAACACATTAATGAAACATTAAAAACAGCCACACAGAGGGCCGCACACAGAGTGACTCCATAGAAACTGACAGTATTTGTTCTGTTGCTGTTTGACGGTTTGCAGGGCAGGAGGATGAAGAGGAGGGACAACCTGTTACTCAGTCTGCAGTTTAATTTTAAACTGAACTCTTCATCTGTGCTGCTCCAAACTTTTAAACATTTTAGACTCTGATGACATTTAAACTGACAGTTTGGATGCTTCATTTAAAAAACTGCTGCAGGTCGATGGAGTAAAGTGAGACTCAACACAATACAGATTTCTGAAAAGGAAAAGTTGTGTGAAAAGAATACAAATTGAGTTTTTAAGGCCAAATATTTTAGCCTTTTGTTTTAAGACAGAAAAAATAATCTTTGAATGTTTAAAATGTGTTTTACTATATCAGGGTTCAGATTAAAATCTGAAACAGCTGTTAAAGCTCTTTCGTGTGGGATTAAATTTGTGGCTTTAAATCTGCATAACATTTAGTTTGAGCCCCAAACAGAATCAGTGAAAGTTTTAGACCAACATCTTTCCTGGTTTCAACCTCAGAGGTCAGAAGCTGTCAGGCGAATAAAAAAAGTGAACGGTGTTGACAGAACAGCCGAGCCCAGAGGCGTTCCCTTTGATAACGTGAGTCACAGTGCAGCTGTAACTGATCACCTGTCAGGTGATCACACCCTGTCAGTCATTGTGAAGCCCCGCCTCTGCCCCTCAGTCATCAGTCTGTATATGTTTAACACATTTCCCTGAGTGTCTGTCTTGGTTTTTACAGGTTTCCAATAATTCAGTCCCAGAGAGGCCGAGTGGGCGGGGCTGAGATGCACAGCTGACTGTGATAGGCTGAGGCACCTGTCAATCAAGGTAAATGCCCCCCAAACATTCCCCCTCTTCTCATTTCTCAGTTTGTACCTCCTCAATTCCCTTCCTTGCCTCCTCTCCTTGCGTCTTAGTCCCTTCCCACATGAGATGCGAGCGGAGGAGGCAAGGAGGACGGCGAGGAGTCGAGGCATAGGGCGTTTAACAAAATGAGACATCCTCGCTTCAGAGCCTCCTTCACGATGGCGTGCGGAGATCGATTTCCAGGTCACAGACGGGAGGAGAGAGGAGGCAAGGAGAAACACATATAGAGAAATGAGAAGAGTCCACAGACATCATGGCGCTCGCCTATTCTTTCATTTGTTCCATTTCCTGTTTGGTTGCTTAACTTCCAGTAGCTGTTTGGTATGTTAAACTAGTAACTCTAGTAAATACAAGTGAAAAGTCGTGATGGGTTCACAGCTCAACTTTCTTACAGCAGCTAACTTAAAGTTAAATTGACATTAAACTTGTTTGATGGACACAAAGAAAATAACACTTAAAGTTATGTGACGACTTTTATTCACAACAAATAATTGAACATAAACATGTAAAGACTGTGGGAGGAGCTCGTGTCCTTTTGCCATGTTGAATTTCTCTTGCTCTGACTCACTCGGAGCCCAGCCCGCTCTCTTTATGTTGATATCAGCTCCATCATTCTCATATCAAACATTCCTCAGCGGCTCCGCCTCGTCTTCTCTTTCTGTCTTTTGTGAAGAAAAAATAAACCTGGACTTTGGTTGAAAAAGGGGAATCAAACCTGCAACAATGAGGATCCACTTTCAGACTCCTCAAACCTTCAAACACAATACAGAAGTGGGACACTGACGCTGCTGCCAAGCTGAAATATGATTATTAATGCCGGCGGCGGCGATAACAACACTTTACAGAAGAAAATATAAAAAAACATAAAATAGTCTTCAAACAAAATGTCAAATTAGTGTTTTTAAAGTGTTTAAATATATAACAGTGGCTTAAATAATTCCAATTATAAAATGTATACAATAAGAACTAAAAGCTGTGATATAGGAAGGAAAATATAATAACATTGGCACTATAATAAAAGTGAATATAGTATCATCTTAAGAAGTAGAAAATATGATACAGAAATGCTTCATGAATGAAATTGATTATTAATATTAGTGGCAGTTATAGCAGCAACAATAATCTCACACTTTAAAATATAAAACATAATTATTCATTATTAATATGTCAAACAGTTGAGTTGTATATAAAAAAAGTCAGTGTGAAAATGTATAACATAATTACGATTCTAGAACAAAATATCAGAAAATATGTAATAGTGGGACAATATCTCAAATATTAATAGTGCTAATAGGAGGGATTATAACATGAGACATTTAAAGTATCAAACTGATCAATTTGATTTTTTTTAAGAATTGAAAATGAAAAAAAAAATATAAACAGTACATTAATAGTTGTAGTGAAAGTATCAGGACAAATAAAATTGTGTTGTTGATATAAGTATTTTATGTATCAAACATTCTTTAAAATGTACAAAATATGAACAGAGCCGAAATATGACAGAAAATGTAATATAATGACTTTAAATCAAAGTTTCTTTTATCGTATGAATTATATAATTTGCAACATTTTTAAAATTGTATTGTCATTAAAACAGATCTCCACAGTTCTTTACAGACAATAAATAAAAGCCAATGAGAAACAGTAAAAATGTCAGATGTTCATAATAATTCATTTAAAAAACAAAACTTTTTTCCCGTATTAATCCTAGAAGTGATTTTGTCGCGTTGGTCTGACCAGTCATGGAGCGTTGTTATTGGTTGACCGTGTACACCCCCGTCCGGTTCTTCATCGGCATATCCAGTCCTTCCTGGAAGAGATGCATTATGGGATGAGCTCAGACGGCAGAAAGATTATTTTCCTTAAAGAAGTTTAAAGAAGCAGTTTGTTGGAAAATCTTTACGTTGGCCTTTAGCAGGTGTTTATTTTTCTCTGTCGACAGAGTTAGGCTAACAGTTTCCCCCTGCTTCCAGTCTTTGTGCTAAGCTAGGCTAAATACGTCCTGGAGCTTATATTTCACACAGAAATGAAACTGACTTCCGTCTCCTCATCAAACACAAGACACCTGACGAGAAGGTTTCCTAAAATGTTGGACTGTTGCTTCAAGGTTAAACTCACTGGTTTCCCTAATAAGAATAAATCTGAGTGTAGCTGGTCATTTAATTCACTTTACGTACTGAAGTGCTGGAGCTTATTTTTGTTTCTTTGGTTGTTTCCTGCCACACAGAAAGTGATGGATTCAATGCAACCATTAATGTATTTAATGTAAAACCATATGAGATGTTACTAACAGGTATTAATGTGTAACTACAAGTTAATAAGGTTTTCAAAGTTATTAATGTTAACACGTTATGTTATTTTTTATAGTAACTAAGCAGGAACTAACATTAAATGAATCACTGAATAATAACCAATATTATGAAAATGCTACTACAGTAACTACAACATTTAAAAAGTTATTACTCATTACTACAGTCTTATGTAGCATAAAAGGCTGTTTCTTAATAAAATGTCAGTTACAAGAACACAGTCGCCAACAGTTGTCATTGTTAATTACAATCGTTCAGAGTTCCAAATGTGACAAAGAGGTTACTAATGTGTTCACTCATCACTAATAGTTAGTAATAAAAAATCTTAAATTTATATTACATCTTATATTAAAAAGATGGTAACCGTTAATACAGTTTGGTGTAATTCTGAATTGTTAATTTCAGGATCTAATAGTTACTGTTATTACAAGGCTAATTACATAAAGAGGAATACACGTATCAATAAAAACAAACTAAGATGTTACTAATGTGCCGTAAGATTACTCCTGTTAGAAAAGTGTTAACTTTACTTCTACCCTGTGACTGACAGTAATGATTTACAGAGTTTGAATAGGTCTCAGTCTGCTCGTACAGTTTGTTGTAAATTACTATTTTACCACTGAAGTCAATAAACGTGTTGACAGGTTCGGTTTGTCCACCTCTCTGTTGTCATGGTGACAGTCACATTACAGGTAGGTGTCACCGTTATTTGTCATTGTTCCCTGAGTAAGTGTTAAATCATTGAAGTACAAACATTTGAACAAGTATTACAGTAACCTCCCCGAGCCAATACACACCCATTCAGATTCGACAGACGTCAAGAGCTCTGTCACGCAGCACTCACACAAACCTCCATTAACTTTCTGTGGTCCCTGTTAAAGCTGGTATTTCATGATAACAATGGAGCCCTGAGCCCTGCACGTGGTCCTGCCAACACCTGGACCTGGACTCTGCTGGTTCTGTTAGGACACCCCGGTTCACTGTGACTGCATTAATGTAAAGAGATGAACTCTGTTCTGCTGCAGGGAAGAGGCTCTTTCCCGAGTGTCACGTTACAGCACACAAAGACAGAGTCTGGTTGTGGTTTGGCTGCAGTTCCTGGCAGATCACTGTCCTCGTGAGGACGTTAGCGTTGGGAGGACGTTAGCGTTGGGAGGACGTTAGCGTTGGGGTGTGTCCTGATTTCGAGGCGTTGACTTACGTATGGTTTCCCGTTGGGCCCTTCGAAGCGGCTGTGTGTGGTGTACAGCGGGATGTCGTCTCGGTGGGTCAGATGGTCGTAGGGGCTGAAGCCTCTGTTGCGCCCCCTGTAGCAGCAGCACCACAGCAGCTGCAGAGGAAGAACAGGACTTCGTTAGTAACCCATCGTTACCTTAGATGCGGAGGTGGTGCTCGGAGGGGAACTCCTGACCTTTTGGACAGAGCCAGGCGAGTTCTTTCCCCCGGGGTCTATGCTAAGCTAGGCTAACCACCTCCTGACCCACCGGGATGGTTGAAGGTTGTGAGACTCACCAGCGCGATCAGCAGCAGGATCAGCAGCAGCAGAACCAGAGCTGCCAGGACCAGCAGAGCGATCCCCCACCCAGGAACACCTCCGCTGGCCGGGGCGGCGCTCGGGGCGGCGCTGCTGGCTGTGATCGGTTTATTCGGGGAAACAGAAACAGGTGAGCTGCCGGCCGCGGTGGTTCCGCTTCTTGTAGCCATGGAATCAGTCGTCGTCGTCACGGTGGATGTAGAGTTGCTGTGAGTGTTGTTGCCAGGGGAAACCGTCGCAGCGTGGTGAGTGGTGTCTGCGGTACTTGCCGTCGTGGTTACGGTAGAACCGTTTGTAGTGTGGCGTTCAGTACTGTGTGGGGACATGGTTGTCACGGTAACGTGGGGGCTTGTTGCGTTGCTGTGTGTGGTTGTTGCGTTGTGGGATCCATGTGTTGCTGCTGTGTCTTTACTGGTGTGACTGGTTTCAGTGGTTTTGTGGTCAGTGGTTCCCGCTGTGGGGGTGATACTGGGCCGACTGGTAGTGGATCCATGTGCTGTGCTGTGGCCACTGGTGTGACTGGTTTCAGTGGTTTTGTGGTCAATGGTTTCAGTGGTTTTGTGGTCACTGGTTCCCTCTGTGGGGGTGATACTGGGCAGACTGGTGGTGGATCCATGTGCTGTGCTGTGGCCACTGCTGTGACTGGTTTCAGTGGTTTTGTGGTCACTGGTTCCCGCTGTGGGGGTGATACTGGGCCGACTGGTGGTGGATCCATGTGCTGTGCTGTGGCCACTGGTGTGACTGGTTTCAGTGGTTTTGTGGTCAATGGTTTCAGTGGTTTTGTGGTCACTGGTTCCCTCTGTGAGAGTGATACTGGGCCGACTGGTGGTGGATCCATGTGTTGTGCTGTGGTCACTGGTTCCTGTTGGAGTGGTGATACTGGGCAGACTGGTGGTGGATCCATGTGCTGTGCTGTGGTCACTGGTGTGACTGGTCGAGCTGTCGGTGTGATCAGTTGTCATGGGTCCAGCGGGTGTGGTAAGTGATATTGAGGCGGTGGTCTCGTTGACTTGACTCGTGGAGGAGGACACTGGAGAAAGGAGGAGAAGAAGAAATGAAACACGAGTCCTTCATGTGTTCACTCTCAGAACCTGTTTCAGACAGTTTCACTATTTTTTTTAAATCAAAAACAATAACGACAGATTATTCGATAGTGAAAATGGCGGTTTAGTTGCAGCTGTAGAGTGGCTCCAGTCGTCAGGTGAACGTAGTTTTATATGTGCTCTGTTGTTGTCCTCTGTAGTAAACGCAGTTTTAATCAAACCGATATGAACTATTTCTCACTTCACACTGTTGTAAAGTGTGCGCATGTTCTGCTCAGTGACCACATGAGGACTTTTATCGTAGCCTACAAAGGCTGAATTGATTTGTCGATTAGTTGATGGAAAGAATAGTAGTTGGCAAATACTTTGATAATTTTTTAAGTTCTTTTTCAAACAAGACAAAATCCATTCTGACTCCAGTGTTTCTCAGTAGACTGAATCTCTGTTGGTCGGAATTAAAGTCGTCACCTTGGATGAAGAAGGTATTAATGGACAATTTTCAATGTTTTCTGACATTTTATGGACTAAACTATTAATCAGTTGATCTAGAAATGAATTGGCAGACTGGTCATTAGTTGGAGCCCTAACCCCTAACCCCCCCCCAGGTGTTTCAGTCCTCCAGTCCGTCTGTAAACTGAGGAATAATCTTTAGTCTCTTTCACTTTTGATAAATTCTACTAACTCATTTGACTTTGAGCCTCAGTGAAACAAACTTTTAGGAAAGTATAAAAAGCAGCAGGTGAGCTGAGCGTTTTCCTTACCTGAGGCGGTGAACGTGAGAGCGACACAGAGTGCGAACAGCGTCTCCATCTTTCTGCAGGAAATCTGACAGTTTGTGACAAAGATCTCAGTGTGAGCAGCTGCTGGAGTCCGTTTCCATCCAGAGAAAGACTCCTTTATACACCTGCCTCACCTGCACACAGAGGGAGGAGGGAGGAGGGAGGGAGGGAGGCAGGGAGGGAGGGAGGGGGGGGGCTGGCACACTCCCTCCCTGCCTCAGGGTTTCCAGCAGGAACAGGGCTCCCCTCTGTGGTCACACTTTGAATGGTTTGGAGCTGATTTTACAGTTTACTGGTTCTAACTATCCTCACCAAACTGTTCACAATATCTGATATTAAGGAAGGAGACAAAAATCTTAATTTGGGCTGCAACTAATTTAACTCTTCACTATCGAATAAGATTAGTTTTAGGGTTTTTTTAATCTGAAAAATGACAGAAAATTGTTAAAAAATCCAAGAGTCCAAAGAAAAACAGTAGGTCAATGGATTAATTAGTCAAAGTTGTTGATTGATTTTCTGTTGATAAATCGTTGCCAAATCGTGTTCAATTATTCATTTTCTTTGTTTCTTTCAGTTGTAAATTTGTCTCAAACTGAGACAACCCTGATGACGTCAGTTACAATAACAGGCTGAGGAGCACCAATCGGCACCGACCGGCACCAGCCAGGACCAAACAAGCCCCCAGGAAGTGCGCCACACTTTGAAGCCAATTTGACATAGTGGCCAAACGGTGGAATTACAACTTCCGGGTCCGTCACGTGATGCCATTGGGCCCAAAAAGACTTTTTCCCATTGACTAACATTGAGAAAGAGACGTCTGTAACTCAGTAGATAAATTTTTTTGAGGTACATCAACTACCCAGTTCTAAGACTTTAACAGCCCTTATTTAAATCATTAGGTCCTAAAAGTTGTAAAATTCACTAACAGCTGGATCCAGAGGTTCTTTATTCTGCGGGTCATGTGAACGAGCCCGAGAGCGAGCCGCTGGGGGGCGGGGCTTACGGAAACGCTAGTGCGCATGCTCAATGGGCCCAACAGAGCGGGAAAATCTGAAACTTCCGCATTCTGAATCCCCGGATGTTTGCTTCATGCGCCACTGAGCAACTTCCATAGGAATGAATGAGGCCCCGCCTCCAGCGCTGTGTCCAGGTCTCTTCATGATCCATGGGACCAACCAGCACCAACCAGGAGCAACCAGCAGGACCAGTGAGGTTATGTTTTAGGTTTGGTGGACACGTTGGCGTTCTGTGAGCTGACAGAACACCTGTCAATCAAGGTATGCCTTCACAACACAAACGCCTCAGTCGTGAAACGTTCCTGTACAACATGAGTACAGTCGGTCACGGTGTTGTTCCTTCACTATTACCCATGGCGGCTTTGTGGAGTAACGTACGGCGGCCCGTGTTCCCCTCGGGATGAAGTGTAGTACAGGGTTCCTGCAGATCCTTAAAAAGTGTTTCTAATTGTGGGCTTAAACTCGGAGGTGATGTCTGAGTGAGAAATATCCCCCACAGGAGTTATTTACCTGTGGTTTGTCTTCGGTCAGTCCGGCTCTCTGATTGGTTCTCGTGAAGCGTCACTACAATCTCAGCAGTAATGTTTTAGGTGCGAAGCCGATTAGACATGAAGGAGAGGAGCTCTGAGTTGGGTGAGGATTCACTGAGACGTGTTTGTATGTTAATGTGGAGAATGAACTAAAGCTCTGAGAGAACGACCAGAGCAGCCATTTTGTTTAACACAATGTTGTTTAAAAGGAACAATTCAAAGCAAACTGTCATTCAACAGTTTTATCTTATGTGAGGCGCCACAGTGGGACACCGGTCATAGTGTTTGCCATTAATTTGATTACTTTATAAGATTTTACATACGATTGTTAAATGGAGAATCAAAATGATCCCTATTAATATTGTCAGGTCGATTTCAAACACAGCTCGGCTCTAATTCTTTTGACGGGTTTTACATGTTCTGTCCAGGTCTCTGAACGAGCTGCAGGTTCATTAAAGCAGATTTCTGACGGAGGCCGTGGACACAGACCGACAGCACACACTTTAAAATGCTTTTTATTGATGATGATTAAGACAGCGGTTGTTTCATTATTCGCTGTTCGTTCGGGATCAAACTGAATCTGGAAACTGTGATGTCGTGAGGAAGGGGTGATGATGATGATGAAGTCATTGGTTTAGCTGTAGGCGTCTTTCTCAGTCTGTGATTGGCTGGATGGTGCGGTCACCGGGAGGTCAGGGGTCAATGGAGGCTGGACAGGCTCCGCCCCCGACTCGCCTGGAGAGAGAAACAGGAAGTGAGGAAGAGTGATGACGAAGAGTAGATCCAATAGAGCAGGAACCAGATGTGGTTCCCAATGTAACGTGTTCACATTCAATATTAATATAAAGTTAAATAATATCAGAATAAGAGCCAACAGCTGTTCTGCACATTTACTGATATTATTCAAATATTTACTATTGAAACACTCCAGCATGTTCAAATTTTCTATTTAAGGTGAACAAGGACAAAGAAGCTCGACCAATAAAGCAGCGGCGAGGACGAGACACTGTGAAACACTGTGGCCCCTCACCGCTCAGTCTGGGGCCCAGCTGGCTCCAGAAGGAGCAGGAGCTCTGACTCAGACCCTGGTGATGTCGCAGGGCGGGGCTTAGCTGCAGGTAGGTGGGCGGAGCCTCAGAGGACAGCACCTGCTGCCAGCGGGGCAGAACTGACTCCGCCCACACACGTGACGGGTTCGGGTTCCTGAGAAAAAAACAAGAAAAATGAACTTCATTATCTGACGCTCCTCATACGGAGCTCGGTCGCCTGGTAAACTGGTTAAAGGGAGTTCATTGGTGCGTTTGTTTGACCCTGTTCGGACGAAGCTGGAGACGTAGGTCATCACGGCCAGGGAGAGGCGTCGGTCGGAGGAAGTGAAACGCTGAGAGCTCATTGGATGATGAGGAGTCCCAAACACAAGCTGAACGTCCAGAGGAACGGACACGTCGGCCCTGCACACAGGAAACAATCAATACCTTTGATCAGAACAGAAGTTACTCACTCGTCTACGACTAATGTGTCGGTGACCACACCGGTCCCGGTCCCGTACCTGCTGTGAGCGGCGCTGGCAGGTTGGTGGTACAGGAAGACGTTATCTTTGCCGTGAGCCCAGAGGCGAGCCATCCGCAGGCTGGGACACACGATGAACAGATCTCTGCAACACAAACACACTTCGGTCAGATACTTCCTGCTGGCGCCCGAACTCAGGGGTGTCATTGCTACGGAGCGGCCGTCTGACCTGGTGGCGTTGTCGAGCGCTCTGGAGAACAGGTTGTATCCGGCGGCCGAGGGACTGTGATCCAGAGAGTAGAACCAGGCCGCCGCCTCCTTCAGCAGGTCACTTCCTGTGTCTCCGCCCAGCGAGCGGCTCAGAGCCTCGTAAAACGCCGTCTTACCGTCGGCTCGACCCTGTAGAGCCTCAAAGTCCTGAACACAGAAGGAAACCGAAAATAGGCGACGAGTTAAAGAAAAGATGTGCACTGACCACCGTCTTTACATATCGTTTTGTCTTCTTGTATCTTTCACAGATCGCGTGGACGCGAAAACGTCACGTCATCCTTCATGTTGGAAAAGGTTTGACATGTTTTATGACCTCTGACCTTTATCCTGCGCGCTCGGCTGATCAGACCGTCGTGTTCAGACGTTCCCAGCAGCAGGTCGACTCTGAGGGAGGACGACCGGGAGACGGACTGACGGACCGGAGACCAGGACTGGAACGGACCGCTGACGGCCAGCAGCTGCAAGAGACAGGAGGGAGACGGGTGAGAGACAGGTGGGGGACAGGGAGGAACCCGGGCTTCTCCCTCCTGGTTTTTAAACTCTACCTTGGTCTGAGCAGCGTTGAGGGTGTGCACCGGCGCCGCTCTGAGGCAGGCGGCCATCTTGCCATCATCAGCGAAGTCGGAGGTCACGCAGCCGAGCTCTGTGGCCAGACGGAGCGCCTGCCGTCTGGAGGTGGAGGGAGTCTGAACCAGCGCAGGAGAAAACAGAGAGCCGCCCTGCAGGAGCAACAACCTCAAGTTTAGAATACGTCAGAACTACTGTTCTTCTTCATCAGGCGAGGAGGACGAGGAGGATCAATGATGATCGGAGGAGTTCTCACCATCAGTATCATACGCTGGAACAGAGGACGAGAGGAGGAGGAGGAGGGGAGGAGATGAAGGCTGGTGATGTCAGCGCCACGTCGCTCCGCCCCAACTGTCACTCTACTGTTGTCTCCGCCCACCAGAGAGATGTGGGCGTTAACCCAACGAAGCACCGCCTCCTGGTCTGACAGACCGTAGTTACCATGGAGACCAGACGGACCTGCACAGAGTAAGTCCTTCTGTAAGACGTCTGTACACACACACACACACACACACTCTCTCACACTCACTCACTCACCCGTGCTCAGGAACCCCAGCGCTGCGGTTCTGTAGCTGGCCGTTACCACGACGATATTACCCACAGCGGAGAGGGTGGAGCCATCCAACAGTCCTGGGTTCTGATTGGCCGAAGGGTTGAAGAAGAAAACCAGGACCGGGGCACCGTCCATCTGAGACACACACACACACACACACACACACACACACACACACACGTCTCCAGGTCACCTGAGGTCACCGATCAATTATCAATAACATTCATTCGTCAATAACATACTTCCACTTTAAACGTTGTATTTAATGTAAATCTACACATTTTAATCAATCAATAATAATTTGAGCTGAAACTATTAATTGATTAATCAACTAAATTTTCTTGTGTTTGATGATTTTCCTTTAGCTGATGAAGACTGACGAAGACTCACCACAGCAGCAGGAGTGAAGATGTTCAGATAGAGACAGTCCTCACTGGAGGCTGCAGACTCTACGTCACCTGGCTGGATACAACTGGGCCTGAAGGACAGACAGGCAGAGAGAGAGACAGGCAGAGAGAGAGACAGAGATATGATTCAGGGGTCAAAGGTCGTGTCTTAGGTTTTCACAATAGAAACCTTCTGGTGGCTGATCAGGCCTGAAATCATCAGCTGATTAAGATGCAAAAAATTCTGCATCATTTTCTGATTCCTCCTGTCGGCGACAGACAGGCGACAGGTGGTTACCGGGGTTTTGAGGCGTCCCAGGTTCCCATCCAATCAGCCGGTTGAGCCGCTTCAAAGCGGAGTGATCCTATTGGTGGACGGGCGTACGGGACTCCCAGGAACTGAACCACCCTCTTCCTGTCGGAGCCCAGTGCTGTTTCCACGGCAACTCCCTGCAGCGTCCCGTGACCCGGGATGGAGATGGAAGTAACCGTCATCAAGCGCTCTGAAGAGAAAAACAGACAGGTGAGCACAGCGGGAATCAAACCGCCACCCTCTCAGTAACTGTGCTGTTCTCCGCTGTGATTGGCTCACCTGTCCTCAGGTACACCTGGGGGGCGGGCTCTCTGATGACAAGCCTGCAGGAGGAAGCGGGGCTGGTCGAGGAGCTTAATCCACAGGCTGCGGTGTTTGGGTAAAGGACGCAGCGAGTGGCGGACTCCGCCTCACTGAGTGACACAGCGACACAAGACTCCACCTCCTGACAGGCTGAAACAGGAAGTAAACAGGAAGCAGAGAAGCGTCACTTCCTGTCTGAGTTTCCATCCTGATAATAAATCCTGAGGAAGAGAATACTTTACAAACAACAGTTTCTGTTGCGTGTTGTACTAGCGGTGGTTACCATGGAGACACCAGTCCCTGGTCTTATCCCGATCAGCTGCGATGTCACGGCTCACGTGGATGACATCATATGTGGAGACAGACGGGTCGACGAGGACGGATGAGTCAGAGAGGAGACTCCACTGATCCAGAGACACTGAGAGACACAAGTATTACTTCAGTTAGAGTAATAGGACCAGTCAAAGTGGTAAAAACAGTACTTGTAGGATTAGTAGCTGAAGCAACAGCAGACATTAGTACTGAGACATGTAGTAGTAGTAGTAGTTGCAGTATTGTTACTTGTTGTAGCTGTAATGGAAATATTGGTGGTAGTATAGTACCAGCAGCCATAGAAGAGGCAGTAGTGGTAATGACAATTAACACAGTAGCAGTGCTTGTAGTAGTAAAAGTACTATCAGTTACAGAAGTAACATTAGTAGTTGCAGAAGTTGTTGTAGTAATGGCAGCAATAGTGATGGTAGCTGTAGCAGTACTGGTGTAGTACTGGTGTAGTACTGGTGTAGTGTAGCGTTACCGTTGGTCCTGGTTGGCGGCAGGCTGAATGGGGGGCAGAGAGCCGGAGAAGAAGTCCACTGATTCACTGAACACACAAACATGTCAGATTACACACCGGCTTTCTCTAACTGTGTGTGTGTGTGTGTGTGTGTGTGTGTGTGTGTGTTCACCAGGTTTCTGGTACCAGCCGAAGGGGTCCGGCGTGGTCTTCACTACAGACGGGCTGCAGTCCTGAGTCCTCCAGGTGGTCGTGTCGTCCTCATCGCAGGTCTGAACCCCGAGACTGATCAGAGACAGACACACCACGTCTGAACCGCCTGCAACACACACACACACACACACACACACACACACACACACACACACACCTCTCTTTCAGTTTCTTTCAAACCAAACTGATTTGTAACCCGTCGACCAGTTGAAACACATCTTTGTTCCCGTCGTTTACGAGGTGATTTCCTGTTTCCTTGAACGTATCCAGGCTGACGGACACGGCGATCAGAGTTTTTCCTCCGATTGTTTCCAGTATTCACCAATTATATCAATTATTTTATATATATATATATTATAATTATAATGTATAGAATATTAAAACAACATTATTGTCATTAATTAGTTTCTACACAAATTAAACAGGGAACTCCACAGGTTACCATGGTTACCTGGTGACTTTGTGTCTCGGACGAAGCCGATACCACGGCAACAAGGATCTTCATCGCAGCGCCGCTCACACGCCATGAACCTGGACACACACACACACACACACACACACACAATGTATCTTCAAAATGCAGCAGTTGAATGGAACATAATGTGTATGTGTGCGTCTCTGTGTGTGTATGTGTGTCTCTGTGTGTGTGTGTCTCTCTGTATGTGTGTCTCTGCGTGTGCCTGTGTGTGTGTGTGTGTGTGTGTGTGTGTGTGTGTGTTACCCCTCGGGCAGCGGTGTGTCTTCCCTCAGACTGACTCGGCTGCGAACAGAGTAAGAAACCATCTTGTGGAAGGAAACTCGCTCATAGAAACTCTTCACTGGTCCGGTCAGGTTCACTGGAAACACAGTTATTTGTTTATTTGGATTGATTGATTTATTGATCCTGGGCCAAAATATCCTGAGTACTAGTGTGCCCTTATTTTGAAATAAAGGTAAAAGGGTTTGAGTGCTGATCATGTGGTAGGTGTGTTGGGACCCTCCCAGCATGCACTGGGGCAACAGGCTCCTGATCACTGCTAAAGATCAGATATGATCAGTAATGGTGGTGTTTGATCGGTGGAGACTTTTCTCTCAAGAAGTTTCAGTTAAATGATTCAAATTAAAAGTTCTGACTCGTTTGTTCTGTTTCTCAAACTATATTTGGTTTGGTTCTTTTTTACTGTACAAACATGTATATATTTTATATATATATAATTTGTATTTTATTATATTCTACATGTGAAGGTAATTCTTCTTTATGGAAATTAAACTGATAATTAAAACAGATCAGAGTGATTGTAAACAAACACTTTCATTATAAATCAGAGGAAGTTTGTGGCTCACGACCATCATCAGCTAACTCAGTAAGAGGCTGTTGCTACGACAACAGGTCCAGATTAATTTTAGAAACACAGACTCACCCACATCTGAAGAACAGGACCCAGGACTCAGGACCTTTAAGGACCCTGGACCCGGGACCTTTAAGGACCCTTCAGGACCCTGGTCTCTCCCTTCAGTCTAAAGTGAACTAAGCAGCAGCGGCCCCACTCTTTACCCTTCTTGCTGTAGGTGTTGTCGGGCGCTCTGTCCAGCAGGGGGCGACAGCGGCGTCTCAGCGGTTTGTCGTACGCTCCGCAGACTCTGCTGTCCGGATACAGCGAGCAGCTGAAGAAACCTGCGACGTCGACGTCTCTGAGGTCGGAGACGGAGCACTGCGGCTCCGCATCGCAGCCTGAACACAAACACACACTCATGATCGATCCTGAAACCAGTCCACGAGCTCTCGGCCGGTTATTAAAGTCGGTGACGTACGTGTGAGGCACCAGAGCAGTGCCTGCTGGGAGTTGTAGTTGTCCTTGTTGAGCCAGAAGGAGAGCGTGGGCAGTTTTCTCTGAGGATCGACGAGGACGTCGTCCTCTGACAGAGACTCAAACCTCCGCTGCACCGACTCTGGACACCAAACACATTCATTCATTATTGATTAGTCGATGAATCCTTTGATCAATGAAACGTCAGAACCCAAAGTTACACTGTTATACAAAACCTGCAATTTTCAAATTTAACATGTTGGAACCAGAAACTTGTTGCCTTTTTTGCTGAAAAATGACTTATTAATTATAAAATGTATATATTTATATTAATTATTGATTATCAGAAGAGGAATAATTGTATTTCTACTAAACATATAATCATCAGAAGTGACTCTTCATCACACAAATACAGAACTTGTGTTGACTAAAAGCACATTTGAATACAAACCGTCCAGAGGAGGACTGAGCTCTGCAGCGGCACAGGAACCAGGACCAGGACCAGAACCAGAACCAGAAACACCAGCTGCTGACTCGGCATCTAACAAACAACAACAGCACTGAGGGACAAACACTGGAACCCACATCTACTTCATCATCATCATCTTCTTCACTGTGCAGTCTCAGTATCTATGCCAGCGACCACATCACTGCTGCGCTGTGTCTCCTGCTCACCTGTGGATTCTTGGCTACTTCTGCCTGAAAGCTTTTGTATCATCACTTGACCAATAAACAACCGAAGTGTCCTTTTCTTTTCTTTGCTGCCTCGTACGAACCTGCGTGACGATAAAGGATGTGGAAGTGTTTCCGGTGTTACCTGTGTTCAGGTAGACGGCCTGGAGGCGGACGATGGAGGCCTGGTAGTCCGTCTTGTTCTTACTGTCGGCCGGCAGCGCCGAGTCAGCTGCACCGACAAACACCAGACAGGAAACACGAGTGAGTTCCTCTACGTTTATTTTATTTTAGTCTAACGGTAACTTTTTCCATTTCTTACTGATGGCGAACGTTTGTCCCCCGAAGTCAAACAGGAAGTTCCTCTGCCGTTTGTCGTAGGTTAGCCCCGCCCCACAGATGCGGTTGGCCGTCCCTTGTCCAATCACATCCCAGTCCTGGTCCCCGCACATCAAGACCGGCGGAGCTCTCAGCCAACCACAGAACAGAGAGCCTGAAGGGAGGCGGGACAGAGGAGCAGGTGAGCTGCAGAGCTCCGCCTCCCAGGTTTCATTCAGTCACTGCTACAGTTTGTGTTCTATCCATTCATTTGTTGACTCGCTTAGAAATAAGAACTTTACCTGGACGTTATTCATTCACTCACTCATTCGTCCATTCGCTCAGGTGTGTTTCCACGGTAACCTACCTCCATTCAGGCTATTGTGGTTGAGGATGAATCCGTCGCAGCAGGTGTCGCGGCTGCAACCGTCCTGACAGAAACGATGAGCGTCGGAGAGAGAGGTCCGTCTGGAGGAGAACACCTGAGTCCTGAACACACCTGAGACCGCCTTCATCATCCTCAGCCTCACAAAGCTCTGCTGCTGCTGTCGCGAGGAAAACTCCTCACCTGAAACTCACACAAACACACACACACCTGAACACACCTGTCGGACTGAACGGTAACAGAGACGTTTGACTGTATGTTTATTGGTTTGATGTCAGTCATCTGGTTGCCACGGTTACGGTACCTTTCTTCCTGACGACCAGTAGCTCTGAGGCCCCGCCCCTCACCTTCAGAGAGCAGCTCAGCCAATCAAACAGCTCGGCCTGAGGATTACCCAGAAAGCCACTGGTCTGAAATAAGACAGACAGACAGACAGACAGACAGACAGTTTACTGGGGAAGAAGAAGGATGATCATAAATAATTCCAATAACATAAATATATTGATAAAGTTGACTCCTGTCCTTCGGTTGTTATGTCGTCAGGCTTCCTGTTTCCTGCTTCCCTGTCATGTGACATCAGTCACGTTTCCTTCCACATGTTGTGCAAACTTTCACCCAATTTTCAGAACATTTAATGTGCAAATTTAAAAAGTGAATAAAAAACAATAGAAACGTTTCTTGTCTGTGAGGAAATAAATGAGATTTTTGCTGAAGGAACCTGAAATAAAACTTCCTGACCGGTGGAACCGTTCGTGTGTGTGTGTGTGTGTGTGTGTGTGTGTGTGTGTACCTGCTGGGAGGTGTTGCAGTGTGTGTTCAGGGTGTGTGTGCTGTACAGGTCACACTGAGTCTGTCGGTTGAACAGCGCCACATGCAGGCAGGACGGCTCGGCTGCACACACTGAGAGACACACACACACACACACACACACACACACAGAGCAGAATGCAGGTGAGAGCAGAGATGATGCCGTCTGTAAACAGCGTTATGGTCCTTTAACGCTGCATGTATACACATTTTACTTTATGGACAGTTTTATAATTTCCGATTTATATTTTTTAATGTTGAATTTTGCTCTTTTATATTTCTTCTTTTTCACGCTGTGACAAATAAACCTTTAAATCCTTAAACATAACTGTGTGTGTGTGTGTGTGTGTGTGTCACCTTGGACACAAGTTGTGAGGTCAGAGGTCATAGTTTGCAGGACTTCAGTGTCTTCAGCTCCGACAATCAGATCTGATCCAGGAACAGCCTGAAACCTGCTGAGAACTGCAACACACACACACACGCACACACACACACACACACACACAGGCACGTTTCAAAGTCCTGAAAACAAATAAACCTAAACTGATGAAAAAAAAAAAAAAAAGAACAGCTGCTCTCTGATTGGCTGCTGAGACTTCACCTGAGCACTCGTCATCAGTCAGAGGCTTCTCACTGTTGGTCCACTCAAGCTCCGCCCCCTCACTGTTGAAACACCTCCACCTGCCGGACAGGAAGTCAGGCTGCGCTGACAGGAAGTCACCTCGGTCTGAACAGCGCAGGCCCCGCCTCTGACACTCTGTCACACCTGACACACACGCCGACAGGTAAACACACACACACACACACACACACACACACACACCAGGTAAACAAAAAAAACACACACACACACACCGACAGGTGAACGTTGTATTTTTACATTCTAGATGATACTGTCGATGACTCACATTGACTGACAGACGATGCTCCGGCAGGTGAGGAGCCCCTTGGACACCTGTTGCAAAGGTCCCGCCCCTCTTCTTCCTGATAGGTTCCCTGGGGACACAGAAGACACGCCCCCTCCCCGGAGAAACTCCCAGCAGGACAAACGACTGCGAAAACAGAGACGGAGAGACGTCATCAACGACCCGCATCGGCACCGTGTGTTCACGGGACCGACACCGAGGCATCATGGGTGATTGACAGGTCAAAGGTCACAGACCGAACACCGACCACATGCTGGCGTCAGCTGACAGAGAAAACCGCAAACACAAACTGACTCACCGCAGCCTTTGCCGTCTCTATCCAGGTGGTAACCACGGGAACAGCCGAAGCTGGGTGTTGTCATGGAAACCAGCCTGGGTTCTGATGTGAGCACGGACCGCACGTTACCCAGAAGTCCCCGGACCCCCTCCAGAAGTCTGGACTCGTTCAGAAACAAGCCTGATACAAAGAAACGAGAATCCAGAACCAGAATATTTTAAAGACAAAAATCCAATAAACAAACAAACAAACAAACAAATAAAAACAGGAGTTCATTTCTTGGGTCGTTTTTTTTCTTGTCTCGTGACCCCTCAGATGTACCTGGTGACCCCTCAGGGTGGGCCTCACCTTAATTTGGGAACCATTATTCTGTAGGCTGTAATCTACCTGTGGAGACTTAACCTTTCAAAAGTCTTAGGTTCTGTCCTAACAGTTCTGTACTGTGGCTGATGATCGGAGACGGTCTGGTGGACAGTTTCACCCTCAGGTCAAAGTGCTGCTGGTCTGCTCACCTATGTCGTGGAGGTCATGGAGGTCAGAGGTCGGCAGGTCAGACAGGTCGGCCGTCCATCGGACTGTTAACTTCAACGCATCGTCGCCGCCACACTGCAGACGCACTGACGAGCCGTCACACAGCGACACCGAGCGACCTGACGTGGGGAGCTACACACACACACACACACACACACACACACGTTTGTTTAACCTTTGAATCCTGATCCAGTGAAGTTTGTGCTGCTGGAAACCAACTAAACAAAGTGTATAAACACAGTGTAGAGCAGCAGCAGCTACAGGTAAGCACGGCGCTCACCTGTGCAGAGCAGAGCCCCCTGCTGGTCATCGTGTTGAACAACACAGACTGTAAACTGCTGATCTGAGAACAGGACGACGACAACAACCAGAGCTGAGAGGACGACACCAACTGTAGAGGCTGGGAGACTACACACACACACACACACACACACACACACGCACGCACGCACGCACACACGCACACACACGGTGTTCAGACAGAATAAGAGCATTTGAACTTGTATCTTCTGGTCACTGGACTGAACTGTTAAAACAGCGGGTTGCTCCTTCAGCGCTCTTACTCTGACAGGCTCCGCTCAGCGGTCTGTCGTCTCCGTCCCATCGCCGACTCTCAGTCTCGCACAGGAAGCTGCTGACAGGAAGTGAGTTCTGGTAACCGTGGTGACAGACGAGGTCACAGCTCTGACGACCGTCGGCTGCCGGGCGGCAGACCAGTGCACCATGGGTAACGGCGGCGTCGGGACAAAGGGGACCTGCAGAGGAGAACAACAACCAATCAGCAGCCTCCTCGGAGCTGAAGTAGGTTCAGCTCTCAGCAGGTTTCCTGGGCTTCTTCACACGTCAGACTGAGGGCAGATTTTCAAATAAAGCTAATATTAATGAGATACTGAGGCTCAACGAGGGAGACGTGAGCACTTACGCTCACATGACGGTGTAAGTCCCGTCTGTTGAGGCGTTCGGGTTCCACCCACTTCCTGTCCGTCCTCGCCGACACACCAACAGGAAGTGACATCACACTGCAGCGGCATAAAGGAGCCGTCGGGGCGACACTGGAAACCCTGCAGCTCACACCAACTGGGACCTGAAGGCACCACACACAGTTTACCAGGTTACAGACTCACGTGTGACAGTGAACGCGTCATGGACAGCAGTGTGTGTGTGTGTGTGTGTGTGTGTGTGTGTGTGTGTGTGTGTGTGTGTGTGTGTGTGTGTGTGTACATGTCAGTTGTCCTGCGGGGCTCCGCGTCGCCTCCTGGATCGTCACTCCGGTCAGAGGGTTCACACACCAGCCTGCAGCGCCTCCTGTCTGCAGCACCGAGAAACGACCGTCCTGAAACACACAGACACACAGACACACAGACACAGACACACAGACACACAGACACAGACACAGACACACACACACACACACACACACACACACAGGGCTTTACATTACTTTAAAGGGAAATAACACAACATTTAGAGAGTTAAGATTGAAAGAAAATGTCTACATGTATTTTAGACAAAGAGTGTGTGTGTGTGTGAGTTCCTACCTCCTCACACTTTGGGTTGTAAGGTGAAGTGGTGATGAGGTCAGATCCTTTCATCCAACCAGAGAGCAGCGTGTGAGCCCGAGCTCTCTGACAGAGAGTCAGACCTGCAGGACAACACACACACACACACACACACACACACACACACACACACACTCTAAAGTCTTAGTCTAACATTATTCTATGTTTTCCTTGTCGTCATTAAATCAAACCATCAACATGTTGGTCCGTCTCTAAATACGGTCTGACTTCCTGTCTGATGCTCTGAGCTGATTGGTTCCTCCCGAAGATGTAACTGTTTAAACTCCTCACAGATTTGTAGTTTCATGTTTAAAACAGTTGCTCGCTGGAGGACTATTTCCAGCGGTGGATGAATCCACATGTGGTGCTGTAGTGAGTGTTTGGGGCAGCAGGACGGGAACAGTCATGTGTACTAACAAAGCATTTTAAAAAGTGTCTCACATTTGGGGAGGCGGACCGAGCGGCTGGTCAGAGAGTCGGGGGTGTACTCTCCATCTTCATCAACACACCAACACTGACCTGAACACACACACAAACACACACACACAGAGTGATGAAGAGTCACTGTCATCATCATATGTATTGTGTGTGTGTGTGTGTGTGTGTGTGTGTGTGTGTGTGTGTGTGTGTGTGACCTGTGCTATGGTAACACTGTGTGTGCAGCCAGTGTCCGTCAGCGTCACACTGTGGGCTGAACAGCTGGTACGATCGACGCCGAGGTGGCAGGAACATCTGGACAGCTGAAAAACAACATCATGCCTGTCAGTGTGGCAGCAGGAGACGCCGACCAATGAGGGCCAGGCAGGAAATCATCATCACAGACAGGAAAACCTTCATCTCTGACTTCACTGGACTCTGAGGGGATGTACCCCAGCTGTTATGATTAATTGCGGTCTCTCTTTGGGTCTTTTCTACTGACGACAGCAGCCAAGTTGAAAAGAAAATGTGACTGAATGTACATTTACTACACTTACACACTAACACTACTGTTACTTGTACTAGTTGTACTTTAATGCAATGACATACAAACATAAAATAAAGAAATACTTGAATATTCCTGCTGATCATCTGTTCTAAAGAACTATAAACACATTGAGCGCAGCGATATTGATCATCAGTGTGGACTCACATCGTTGTCTCTATACTTATAGTTTTGGTGTTAACTCAAACAGTAAATCTTTGTGCACATTGTGAAGGATTCTCTCTTTACAAGCTGATGTTCAGAGAAATTAACTGAAACTTGTGACTCTGGACGCTGATGGAGGATTTAGAAAATAAGTAAAACTAAACATTTCACATGGAAATTTATTCTCTGATCAAAGTGTTAATTCCAGAAATGTAATAACTTAATTCCATAACAGTGACTCACTTGAGAAAGCAGCCAATCGCAGAGCAGCTTTGGAGCGGCTGAGCAGCTTGTCAGAGATCTGCAGCTCCTCCTCTGATTGGCTGATCTGCAGCTCCTCCGGGGTCAGACGCAGACCTTCAGCCAATAGGAATCCGTATCCCAGAGGGAGGTGGGAGGAGTTAGAGAGGGTGATGATGCTCTTCACTTCCTGTCTGAACGCCGTGACCTCAGCCAACGCCACAGAGCATCGGCCTGCAGGTTAGCATCAAACTCTGCTTAGTGTGACTAACTGGTTAGAATACCGTGATAATTAGTGCCACTTCATGAGCTTATGTGGATATTTTATTACATTTATTCCTCAACTTGTTATATTTTATAGCTCAAAACATTGTTACTGTGACTAGTGTGTGACAATAATAACGCTCTCTTCATTCTAAAACTAATTGTTATTATGGAAACGTTTCACATCCACAAACGTAAATCTTCAAATAAACAAGAAAAAAACATCTTATATTCTCATATTTGTTGAAGGAAATTAAACATTATTTTACCACAGTATGACCTCACCGAAATATAAAAGCTGTCAAAACATCACATCGTTTTTACGTTATTTAAATTTAATGACATCTGTACAAAATATGTTTTTTTTCTGCTCCTATACTCTTTTATGTGTGTTACTTCTGTCCTATATTATGACATATGTACCTGCTCTGAAACATTGTGATAAAGACCAAAGAGCAGCCAATAGGAAATGAGCATCATCACTCTGGTTTAAAACGTTGATGTTGAGAGGAAATAAACACATAAATCTGTAAAATGTAGTAATTGTCTTTGCGTGCAGTGTAAGTAGTTTCTTTGAGCAGGTTAATCTGACCTGCAGAGGACCGGAGCTTCTGTGTTGTTCTCTCTGGACCTGAAACAACAGAAACATCAGTCGTGCTCCTCAGAGGATGAACCTTAGATCTGAATGATCTCTCCTCTAGCGCCACCTTCAGGATAAACTGCCTCTCTACAGGTAAGACCTTAAGAACGGATCAAGCATCAGGCTGTGACCAGTTCGACCCAATTAACCTTTAATTCACAAGAAAAAACAAAATTTGAAATATAATTATGTTTGTTGCTATCCTGTCAATAATCCCGTGACCCCTCAGATTTGCTTTATGACCCCTTGTGGGGGCCACGACCCCCAGGTTGGAAACCGTTGGTCCAGATAAATCAGCTTCCTCTTTTCTAAACTAGAATATCATGTAAAATCAGCCTGTTTAACATCAGTGGGACATCTTACAGCTGACGGCCCCTCTTGCTGGCCCAGCGGTCGTTGGTTTCCCCTCCGCATCCACACAGAAGCAGCGTGACCCGACACACTGCAGCGACAGGAAGTCTCCGTCCTCAGAGCATGCTGGGATGTGGATTTCAGCGCTGGCGGCCAGGTTTCCTTTCAACTTCAGCGCCATGGCTCGCTCCCTCTCGCAGCGAGACGGGCATCGAGGTCGACGTCCGGCGGTCCGCGACCCCGCGACCTCCCGACCACGAGGGTCGACGCACCAGCACTCCGCACCCTGACACTGGACCTCCAGGAAACCCCCGCTGGACGTGCAGCTCGGGACAAAGATGGCCACCGCATCCTCCTCCCCGTCTCCGGAGCAGGAGCGCAGCAGAGGAGTCAGAACCTGGAGGACAGTATCAAGCTGAATGTTCATCAACACAGAATTCTTTAGGTCTTAATGACCCCGTGATCGTTCCTCTAGCGCCTCCCTCAGGACAAACTTTACATTTCAGCTGTATGAGTAGTCCAACATGCTCTCCTACATCCAGCTGTAACGGTCACCGAGGCAACGACTGGTCGCTTTCTGACCTTAACGAGGCTTTTTATCTGCACAGTTTTGAGCATCTTTCAGTTCAGATCAGTTATCGTCTGTTGTTTTACTAGTTTGACTTGAGTTCACCTTTCTGACGACACAGCAGAGAGCAAACAGATCAATCAATAACAACAAGTCCCGCAGAGTTTGATTATCAGGTGTGTTTTTGTTTCTTTGATCGGGGGTTGGAGGGAGACTCACCTGGTCCAGGGACTGCGAGCTGCTGATCCCCCTCAGCGTGTGTTGGAGGGCAGAGAGGAAGGCAGGGTCCTCCAGGGCCCCGCTGACAGACCGGACCAGGTCCCGGTGCTTCTGGAGACTGGCGGAGACGCTCTGAGAGGAGAGCCGGACCAGGCCGAGGGCTCCTCGAGCTCCCACCGCCCCGCTGAAGTTAAAGGAGGCGGCATTCTTCAGGAACTTCCCTCCGAACAGGTTCTCCTGGAGGCGACGAGGGGAGGAGCGGGCCAGGGCCTGCAGAGCCCCGCCCACCGAGGGGAAGAGACCATGGAGGACTTCGACCAGGCGAGACAGGAAGGAGGTCGGATCCGCCTCCACTGGCAGGAGCTCCCGGAGAGGCTGGAGGAGGAGGAGACAGGAGGCCGGAGATATACCAGAGGAGGCTCGGAAAGGAGGCTCAACGGGACCGGAGAAGAGCCGGGACAGGGCCAGGCGACGCTGAGAGAGACAGTCACCAAGACCCGGACCTTAAGGATGAGGAGGTGAGGGGAGGAGATGAGGAGAGGGGAGGAGAGAGGAGGGGAGGAGGTGAGAGAGGAGAGGAGGGCAGGAGAGAAGAGGGAAGAGGAGGAGAGAGGAAAGGAGGAGGCGAGGAGAGGAGAGAGGAGGCTGGATTCCTTCAGATTCATAATCATCATGAAAACATGTTTATATTTCGTTTATATTAAGTAAGGAACAATTTGACACGTCAGCACCAGTTAACTGGAGGTTAGAAGTTGCAGTTATGTGATTTTTATTAGGAGCTTTTGGGGATTTCCCTTAAAAAAATATGTTCCAGGATACTCACTGCAGACCAGGGAGTCTCCGAGCTGTCGCGTCCCAGGAAGCTCTCTCCCTGTGGGGTCGACACACCAGCACTGCCCCCCCTGCTGACACTGTCTGGAGGTGAAGGATCCTCCGGTTTCACAGGACGGGACGAAAACACTGGACGCCTCCCTCGCTGCCCGCCGCTCCTCCTCACAGGGAGACGGACCTGAGAGAGAGGGGCGAGAGACAAACAAACCAGTTTAAACCACTGTTAACTGGTCCTTAAAGAAGAACTCTGGTATTTTAAATCCTGGGCCATATGTTCATATATTTTGGTGTCTAAAGTCTTGGAACTGATCCAGCAGATGTGAAACAGGCTGCAAAGTAATCCTCGATGGAAACTGTGACCGTCAAAGTACGTCCACTAAAAGTGCTCGTTTTTCCTCGGACAGGCTCAGATTGTTACTCCAAGCATCTGACAACATTATGGAAAGGATCCCTACAGACGTAAACTTTTTTGTTAAAGTGTAAGATCCTTTTTGTTTGTATTGACTGTATTGACAAAAAGATTAATTTTACGATGAGACCATGGGAGTTTCTTACTTACTTCTTACTAAAACAACAGTTAGTTCAATAGTGTAAGATATGATTGTCTTGTAACTTGCTGGTAACTGAATTGTGTAAAAATATCATGTTTTATTTTAGTTGAAATTGGTGTAGGAACAAGTTGCATTGAGTTGTACTTCTGCCAGGTAAAATTATTGTTTTTGTAAATGGAGTGTGGTGGCTTTGAAGAGAGCATATACTGACAGTTTCTGGTTCGTCATTAAGACAGTCCCAGGATTAAAATACCAGAGAGATCCTTGAACTCTGAGGGAGTTTAAATCAGTTTGAACCAGTTCAGATCTGCTGAAACTAGTTAAAACCAATATATGGGAGTTTAGAGGGTTACATAGTAGGAACATAAACATTGTAGTTTAGTGGTATAAACTGGTTTAAATTTGCTTAAGCTAGTTTAAAACAGCATAAAGCTGTCTACGTGGTCACAACAACGAGTCTAAACCAGTTTAATTTTGGGACAAAAAAAAATCCAAATGTTTACACCTGTGTGGACACAGCAGCATCCTAAACCAGCGTAGTTCAGTTTACACCAACTGTCATCTACTTACACAAGTGTAAAGCTTAGAAAACCAGTTAAAACCAGTTTAAACATGTTCAAATCAGTTTAGAGGCTCACATCTATATCTGTCCAGGACCAATGAAACCAGTTTTAATAGTTTTAAAAGACTGGATCCATTTCAAACCAGTGTGAACCAGTGGACCAGATGTTTTATGTTGCGTTTACATCTGAAGTGTCCGGTGAGGGCGAGGCGGACTCCCAGCATCCTCCTCTGCAGGATTCTGTAGATGTTGGTCTGAGCGAAGGAGCGACCGGACCGAAGACCGGAGAACGCCGAGTCGTACACCTCAGACAGGAGGAGCTCCACACCTGGACAGGATGTACACACCTTCATCATCCTTACCAATCATCATCATCACTTTTTCTTTGGGATTCAGTTCTTAGGTGTCACTGATAACCCCCCATACCTGACATCAGCGTGTGTGTGTGTGTGTGTGTGTGTACCTGTGTCATCCAGCTCTCTGCCTCTGCTGTCTGAACAGAAGCAGTAGGAGGAAACCATCGGGAAGAACTTCCTGAAACTACTGAACGTCTCAAAGGCTTCTGGGAACCTGAAACAACACACAGACAGGTGAGTTACCTGTAGAAGGCAGACAGACAGACAGACAGACAGACAGGTGAGTTACCTGTTGAAGGCAGACAGACAGACAGGTGAGTTACCTGTTGAAGGCAGACAGACAGACAGACAGGTGAGTTACCTGTTGAAGGCAGACAGACAGACAGATGAGTTACCTGTTGAAGGCAGACAGACAGACAGACAGGTGAGTTACCTGTTGAAGGCAGACAGACAGACAGACAGACAGGTGAGTTACCTGTTGAAGACAGACAGACAGACAGGTGAGTTACCTGTTGAAGACAGACAGACAGACAGACAGACAGACAGGTGAGTTACCTGTTGAAGGCAGACAGACAGACAGACAGGTGAGTTACCTGTTGAAGACAGACAGACAGACAGACAGACAGGTGAGTTACCTGTTGAAGGCAGACAGACAGACAGACAGACAGGTGAGTTACCTGTTGAAGGCAGACAGACAGACAGATGAGTTACCTGTTGAAGGCAGACAGGCAGACAGACAGGTGAGTTACCTGTTGAAGACGTGCAGAAGGTCCAGCTCTGTTCTGTCTGTCATGTTGATGAACTGACAGTGGACAGGGAGGAAGCTGCCGTCTGCAGCACACTGAGGAGGCGAGGGCGACCCGGAGCCGTGGAGGAGACGCCTCCACTTCACCTCACAGCTGGCCGGACCTGCAGGTCAAAGGTCAACAGGTGAGTCCCTCTGAGGCTCTCAGGTAGACAAACAAATTTCAACACAAAAGTTGCTTGTTTGCACTGAACTAGAAACCAATCGGAAGGAGCTGTTTCTGGAGGGGGAGGTCCTGTTTATAACGTACATCTAGCACCAGAAGCAGTAATAGTGTCAGCAATACTACGATCAATAGTGTCTACAATATCATTAGTACTAGTATCAGTATTATCAGAGAGAGTATCAGTATTATCAGAGAGAGTATCAGTATTATCAGAGAGAGTATCAGTATTATCAGAGGGAGTATCAGTAGTATTTGTACGTACAGTGTCGAGGTGTCCCGGTCTGTCTGGTCCCGTAGAGCTCCATCCCGTCCTGATCCACACACCAACACTGCCCCCTGCTGGAGTCACACTGAACTGACTCAAATAGACCTGAAGGAGAACACTGCAGGACAGACTGCAGCTGGCAGGGAGACGCACCTACAGACAGGCAGACAGGTAGAGAGAGAGAGAGACAGACAGGTAGAGAGAGAGACGGGGAGACAGACAGGTAGAGAGAGAGACGGGGAGACAGACAGGTAGAGAGAGAGAGAGAGAGAGAGACAGGGAGACAGACAGGGAGACAGACCGGTAGAGAGAGACACAGGGAGACAGGTGGAGAGACAGACACATATATGACATATTGAGATCATCTTTGTTTCAGGGAGCTAAGTATTGATTGCACCCCAGTAATCGATATGGAACTGATATCTCTGAGTTCCATGTTGTAAATATTGTCAACCAGCGGTGGAATGTAACAAAGTACATTTACTCAAGCACTGTACTGAAGAACATATTTTACTGGAGTCTTTTCTTTTCCTGCCACTTTATACTTTTACTTCTCTACATTTATCTGACAGCTTTAGTTTCTTTACAGATTCACATTTTTACACATGAAGAGTTTCTAAAACGTGAAGTTTGGTTCTAAATGAAAGTCCAACAGTTTGTCCAGCTGACAGCATCAGTCATTAATCAGTGAGTGGACTGACAGAACATGAAGCTGAACTCTTGTGATGATGGTTGAAGGTTTGGAGAAAATAATCAGCAGATGATCCAGAATGAAAATAATCATCAGCTGCAGTCCGATACAAAACAGTTCAAAATGAGCTCCAACAGTAAAATCCTGCTTTTCCATGAATGATGAGATGAGATCTGATTATTAAACGTGTTAAAGGGTGTTTGTGTGTCTCACAGTGAAGAGCAGAGCTGTTGGTTCGAGTCCCGACGACCTCCTGACCCTCAGCATTAACACACCAACACTCCTGACCCCGCCCACTGCACTGCACAGGTCTGCACACACACACACACACACACACACACACACACACACACACTCATGTTTATGTGTATTTAAATATAAATTAGTGAAGACTTTATTGGTAAACACTGAATAAGACATTTTGTTGCATAAAAACATCATCTTCAGAAGTCTGTTTGCTGACTTTACACACCTGAAACCAAAGATGGCGCCGGCGTTCTTTAACAGAGATATTGAAACATAGAACTACAGGATGCAGACACATACCTGAACCTGCCGTCCTCTGTACAGTGAGGGATGTCACCTTGTTGCTTGGCAACAGCCACGGACCTTAGCAACTCACATTGGCTCAGGGTCTCTGACTCCAGCTGGTATTCTGGACAACAACAACAACAACAGGAAACACTGGCATCATCAGTAAACAACGACAACAATAAATTATCAGCACAAAATGACATCATCAGCTGGGCCTGTCTGATGGTTAAATCATCAAATATTCAGACTTTTCTCTGCTTTTTAAGTTTTACCAACTAAGTGCAGGTTAATGTTGCTTTTAATTCTCTCACGAAAAAGAAAACATAATTAATAAATAATAATAAAAAAAAACATGTCATAAAACCATGTAAAAATACAAGAATTCTGAAAACCACTCAGGAAAAGCACAACTTATTAATTTAATAGTTTACAAACTTTCACTTTAGTCGGTTCAACAATACGACCCTCCTGCAGTTACCTTACCCCCCCACCCTTCCATCTGTGACCCTGTGCCGCGTCCCAGAATTCATCAGCTCATCACACGGGAAGACAGAACCCTAAAGGACTGCTCACATGTGCTGAGGGGCCTCGACATTGCCACAATCTTCCCCAACATCTTCAGCAGACTAAAACTTTGACCCTTGAACTTTAGCGTTTCCTGTGGTAGCTTTATAAAAAAAATCTGCAAAATGTTCCTGCAAACACCAAAAACTGGAGGTGCATTTGTAACAAGGGGGCGCCAGGTGAGCCCGCTGTCCACGGCCCTTACATGTTTCTTAGAAGTGACCTGATGTTGTGTGCAGGAATGATTACCAGTCGACCCATCACAGCGTCCTCAGTCTCAAAGACGAGCTAATGATGGTCGCCACACACAAAGTTGCTGTTGTCATAAAAACAATGTCCGAAAATGTCAATACAAATTGATCAGACTGGGAACAGACACTTTGCACAGTAAAGTAAATAAAAAAGGTGAACTGTTGCACCCCGAGGGGCTGTCAGAAATACAGGAGTGTGGCAGAAAAGGAAGGCAGGCAGAATGTTCCACATCCTGTTTCCTCACTTGTTTTCTAAAGGACTGAACCAGAGCAGACTTTGGCACTGCTTCCTCTGCTGCCATCCAGTGTGATCAACACTTCGGCCCAGCTGTCAACAGCCAATCAGGAGAGACCATGAACATGTCAGATGCCAGTAAAAAGGTATTAAAATGTGATTCTTGGAAGGAAAATGTGACTCTTGACATGTAAATAAAATAAAGAAGCTGTTTCCAGTCAAGTGATCCAACCAACTGCCCTCAGAGTCTTAAGTTTGGTATTTTAAGTCTACTGCAAACACACCGTCCTGCTGCCCTGAATATTCACTAGAGCTCCAAAATAAGGATTCATCCACGACTGAAAACAGTCCCCAAGACAGGTAGACAGACACAGGTGAAGGTGTGTTTACCTGAGGCTTTGCCCTGCAGCAGCTCCGGGCAGCAGACCAGGATGCAGGCGATGCGGAGCAGCCAGGCCATCGTCTCCGTGGTGACAGACTGAGCATCGCTGCCTCTTTATAAACCTGCAGACCTGCTGAGTCACCGTGAGGGGGACCGACACAACAACTCCCCTTCATCCCTCCTCTTCCTCCTCTTCTCCGTCCTCGTCTGTTCGTCTCGGTGGAACCAGGGGTCCTCGACCACGACTCAGGAGGCGGGCAGCGAGCCGTGAAGCCCTCTGATTGGACAAGAGGATCTCTGAAAAACAGATGATGAGGGGGTCAGTGTTCAGCCTGACGTCTGTTGTTTTTATTCCAGCACACTGAAGCCGTCTCACCTGAGGACCAGGTGAACCAGGTCAAAAACGTTTCCACACTGACGGCACATTTGTGATAAATGAAGAAATATATTTCGAACCCATATCACACGACTGTCTGTATTTTGGTCCCCAGAGCTAAACACTAACATGGTCCCGGTAGCAGTGGACAGACCCTGCGCTGCTACCACGGCCAACAGGTCCACAATGACCGGCTTCCTATCACATGTCCATTGATCTTCACTGGATGAGGTTACTTTCCTCCTGATATGGTCACCTCACAGTTCGACTTCTCTGAATGAATGTGTCTGTATCTGATCCAAATAAGGCCTCAACATGACGGGAAATGTTAAGACACACAGGAAGAGTTTAGACACTCTGGAGATAGTGAGATAGTAACCACAAAGATATTAAAGACCTGCTCTGAGTTTGACAGTCAGTCAGCGTCTTTATCAGCACTGCTGCAGTTTGATCCAACATTTCAACAATAGAAATATTAAAATCAACTCATTAAAAAAGTAAGGATGGCAGTTTGGGACAAAAAGATTCCCTGGGGCCTCACGTTAATTCTGGCTGGTAAGACATGAACTTTATCCGTTACTGCCGTTAGTTCATATTTCCTAATTCGCTGCGTATCTTTGCTGATGTTTTGCTTCTGAAATGGTTTTTATTATTTTTAGGTCCCGCTTATATTTGCCAATGTTCTTCTTATTCTTCTTCTACGAGGAAATCTGCCTTCCCATGCATGAAAAAACCAAAGAAAACTTTGCACATAGGTCCAGTCCTTTGAGAAATGCCCTCAACTGGCATTGTGGGCTGATAGTCCTGATGGTGCTACAGCAACCATCTAAAGTTTAAAACTTTGAAAGTTCATAACAAATCAGTTGTACTACGACTTGGCAACTTTCACCAAAATGTAGGCCCAAGAGAGCAGAACTGTTCTGATGCTTCGAGCTGCCAGGAATTATGAAATCAATCACTGTTTTTCTCAGAAACTGTCAAACTAATTAAACTTCTCGCACAACATTCTGATGTTATGATAGATGTAGTGTGGTCAATTTCAGAATTGTCTGTCAGAAACTGAATTTTTGACAGTATTTTGACAGTCAATGGAAAAAGAGCATCTTTAAACATCAGTTTGTCACTTTTGGAGCAATCAATCTTTGTAAAAATAAATTACAAATTTCGCTGTGATCACGATGTTGTGTTTCTCCAGGTGCTGTGGGTGTGGGGGTGAACTATCCACCTCCTGTTTGTGCTATAGAGGGATCGACTGTCACCCTCCCCTGCACCTTCACACCAGCTCAAGATGGAAGAGGAGGTTTGATGAAGGTCAACAGAGTCGTCTGGTGCCAGAACCATGAAATATGTCACAGCCCCACCCCGTCTGTGTACGACAGCAATTCAGCGAGCAACAACCCTCGTTACAAATACCTGGGAGACCTGAAGGGAAACTGCACTTTACAGATCACAGACGTACAGCAGCGAGACGACGCTACTCTTCGCTTCAGAATGGAGACTGATGACAGTAAAGGAGTTTTTACAGGCACATCAGGAGTGAAAGTCGAAGTCTATGGTAAGAGCCACGTATTACGATATTGAAATAAAAATGGCAATAATATTAATAATCATCATTCCTTCAACATAATGTATCCCTGAGAGCCAGGCTCTGTTATGCAGAAACACCCAGTTCATGTTAACATTGTTACAGTCCCACCTAAAAGCTGCCCAGTACAACCACAGGACCTACTGGGGTTACACGTCTGGCTCAAAAGCACCTTATTGGTTGTAATGAGAGAAGGGGGCGCTGCTGTGGCACCTTCCCCACCCAGATTTCCTGCCAGCGCCACCAGCAGGTCACAGTTTTCACTAATCCAGTGAAATTCCTCAACATCTACAAGATGGATTGGCACAAAATGTGATGCTGGTATTAGTACAAATATTCATAACAACAACTACTACTACTACTAAAATAACAGTGTTTAAAGTGCAGTAAAATCAAACGGTTACAACTAATGATTATTTTCATGACTGATTTATTTTCTCGATAACCTTTTAAAACCCAGCGTGACATCGATGTTACACTTACCCTAATCCTTCTTTTTTATGCCAAATCTGGTCTTCCCACACAAAGGTAACGCATGATGACTTCACACTGCACCAGAAAGAAAGAGCAGGTTCCCCCGACTCATATGATGTAAACACTTGATACTGACTGAAAGAAAAAGCTCAGAATTGGCAAAAATATAAAACTATGTCGAGGTATTTACAATTTAAAGGGTTAAAAGTTTTGTCTACAAAATGTCAGATTATAGTGAAAAACCGTCCAGGTTGACGTCTAAAAATCTTTACTTTTGTCTGAAACTAAAACCCAAAGATATTCAGTTTACTGTGATAGAAGCAGCAGATCTGCACATTGGAGAGCCTGGATCAAGCTAGTGTTTGCCATCTTTGCTTGAAAAATTACTCAATAAATCGATTATCAAAAGTTGTCCCAGTTTGATTTTCTGTTGCTAATCATTTCAGCTCTGCAAATAAAGACCTCAGTAGTGACTTTAGGTGGTGATTTACAGCTCTTACAAGCCTTAAACACAAAACTTTGTTCAAAACTATGTACTGAATGTAAAGAATGGACATTTTTTAATGAACATGTATTTTTACATTACATCATTTTAGACGGGACTCCAATGGATATAAACAGCTCCAGTGGTGACAGACAGATGAGAAGAGGGGAAAACGTCACACTGTTCTGCACTGCACCCTGTACTTTCCACCAACTGGAGGTCACCTGGTTCAGAGATGGTCGCGCCCTCTCAGAGTCTGGCCCCGCCCTCCAGCTCAGCCCTCTGACCGCAGAGGATTCTGGGAACTACACCTGTGGTGTCAAGACCAAACCCAGCATGATCTCCCCGCCGTACAGCCTGCGTATGGAGGCTGAAGGTTTGTTTAATGTGTTCTCTGAGCACCAGTTTCAATACTTACACTTCTTTTCTGACACATCAGTTTGGAGGATGGGTCTAAATACTATAATGCCCATAAGCCTCAGCTGCTGTTGCTATGGAGAAAAAGGCTCCATCTTAGTTTAAACATTTTGTAAAAGCAGTTTACAAAACACTTCTGGGGTAAAAAAAAAAAAAAAAAAAAAAAAGGAGGAAGTGAGACAGTAATCACAAAGATATTAGTCCCGCTCTGAGAGTAAGTCAGCGTCTTTATCAGCACTGCTGCAGTTTGATCAAACATTTCAACAAAAAAAATATTTAAATCAACTCATTAAAAAAGTCAGGATGGCAGTTTTGGACAAAAAGATTCCCTGGGGCCTAATGTTAATGCTGCCTGGTTATAAAAATCAGCACATCCTTTCTCAGAAAGATGCAGAAAAACTAGTTCATGCATTTGTTACTTCTAGGTTAGATTACTGTAATTCCTTATTATCGGGCTGCCCTGACAAGTCTCTAAAGACTCTCCAGCTGATCCAGAAAGCTGCTGCACGTGTACTGACAGGAACTAGCAAAAGAGAACATATTTCTCCAATATGAGCTTCTCTGCACTGGCTCCCTGTGAAATCTAGAATAGAATTTAAAGTTGTCCTCCTCACCTACAAAGCTCTTATTGGTCAGGCACCATCACATCTTAAAGAGCTGATAGTACCGTATTACCCCACTAGAGCACTACGCTCACAGAACGCAGGGTTACTTGTGGTACCTAAAGTCTCTAAAAGTAGAATGGGAGCCAGATCCTTCAGTTACCAAGCTCCTCTCCTGTGGAACCAGCTCCCAGTTTGGGTTCTGGAGGCAGACCCCCTCTCCTCATTTAAGAGTCTGCTTCAAACGTTCCTCTTTGATAAAGCTTATAGTTAGGGCTGGCTCAGGTGAGTCCTGAACCATCCATTAGTTATGCTGTTATAGGCCTAGACTGCCGGGGGATTTCCCATGATGCACTGAGCTTCTCTCTCTTCCTCTCCCTCTCTATCTGTACGCATTCCTATCCCACTAATACAGGCTACAAACTCCATTTCTTCCTGGTAGTCCTTGTGCTTTCTGTGCTTTTTTGCTTTCTCTCTTCCTGCAGGTGTTTGTGCCTCTGGAGCTGTAGAGTCTGGATCTGTGACTGCAGCCGTCTACTGCCCCCATGTTCCTGCTCCACACTCACTGCTGCACTGATTATTATTAGTCTGATTATTATGTTGTCTGTCCTCCCCCTCTCTCTCCCCTCTCCCCCTCTCTCTCCCCCTTTCAGCCCAGTTCTGCTCCAGGTTTCTACCTGTTAAAGGGAGTTTTTCCTTCCACTGTCACCAAGTGCTGCTCATGGTGGAACTGTTGGGTCTGTAAATAATATTTTAAAGAGTCGGTCTGGACCTGCTCTGTGTGAAAGCGTCTTGAGATAACTTTTGTTATGATTTGGCGCTATACAAATAAAATTGACTTGACTTGACTTGGTAAGACATGAACTTTATCTGTTACTGCTGTTAGTACATGTTTCCTAAATCGCTGCGTATCTTTGCTGATGTTTTGCTTCTGAAACTGTTTTTATTACTTTCTCTCTTCATGTGTTCAGTTTTAGTGCTATAAGTCATTTTATTGCTGCAGCTGCATTTTCTCTCCCTGTTTTCACATCAAAGCACTCGCTCCAAATCAAGGTCCTTTATTCCTAAACTCCGCTGTGATCACGATGTTGTGTTTCTCCAGGTGCTGTGGGTGTGGGGGTGAACTATCCACCTCCTGTTTGTGCTGTAGAGGGATCGACTGTCACCCTCCCCTGCACCTTCACACCAGCTCAAGATGGAAGAGGAGGTTTGATGAAGGTCATCAGAGTCGTCTGGTGCCAGAACCATGAAATATGTCAGGGCTCCACCCCGTCTGTGTACGACAGCAATTCAGCGAGCAACAACCCTCGTTACAAATACCTGGGAGACCTGAAGGGAAACTGCACTTTACAGATCACAGACGTACAGCAGCGAGACGACGCTACTCTTCGCTTCAGAATCGAGACTGATGACGTCAAAGGAATTTTTACAGGCCGATCAGGAGTGAAAGTCAAAGTCTATGGTAAGAGCATTGCATGATAATGATATCAAAAACAACAATTGCAATAATATTTATAAATCATTTATTATTTTTTATACCTGATTTTCACAACAGGACCAACTGGGGTTACACGTCTTGCTCAAAGAAACATCACTGGTTGTAATGAGTGAAGGGGGGCGCTGCTGTGGCACCTTCCCCACCCAGCTGAGTTCTTCTGAACAGATTAAGTCGAAATGTGCTTTACAATAAAAATAAAACAAAAAGGAAAATAGGAAAAAAATAACTTAATACTTATTCAAACTAAACAACAATAAAAGTAGATAGAAGGTGACCTGATCAAACTAGGAAATGCCTGAGACAGAATCCATGTAAAAAGATTTCTAAAATAACCTTTACTGTGCAGCGCTGAAGGAACATCACCAGCACCAAAATGATAAGAGTTGAGAATAAATATAATAAATCAAATCCTCACCGGAGGTGTTTAATAGCAATTTATCAAAGAACTGCTGAACAAGCAGAACATTAAGTTAATGTTACAATGAAATGTAAACTGACTGTTTTGTCCTGTCAGCCATGATCGGAGACGCAGAATAAAAGCACGCAGTTACACGTCAAACGTAACGCCCAACGCCGGCAGCTTCAACCAGAGAATATTATGACCGGTTCTAGCTCAAGCTAATAATAAATCGATTATCAAAAATTATTCCAGTCTGATTTTCTGTTGATCAACTTATAATTTCAGCTCTGCAAATAAACAAAATAAAGACATCAGTAGTGACTTTAGGTGGTGATTTACAGCTCTTACAAGCCTTAAACACAAAACTTTGTTCAAAACTATGTCCAGGTATTTACAATTTAAAGGGTTAATAGTTTTGTCTACAAAATGTCAGATTATAGTGAAAAACCGTCCAGGTTGACGTCTAAAAATATTTACTTTTGTCTGAAACCAAAACCCAAAGATATTCAGTTTACTGTGATAGAAGCAGCAGATCTGCACATTGGAGAGCCTGGATCAAGTTTACCAAAAGTTGTCCCAGTTTGATTTTCTGTTACTAATCATTTCAGCTCTGCAAATAAATAAAAACATCAGTGGTGACTTTAGATGGTGACATTTATAATGAACATGTATTTTTACATTACATCATTTTAGACGGGACTCCAATGGATATAAACAGCTCCAGTGGTGACAGACAGATGAGAAGAGGGGAAAACGTCACACTGTTCTGCACTGCACCCTGTACTTTCCACCAACTGGAGGTCACCTGGTTCAGAGATGGTCGCGCCCTCTCAGAATCTGGCCCCGCCCTCCAGCTCAGCCTTCTGACCGCAGAGGATTCTGGGAACTACACCTGTGGTGTCAAGACCAAACCCAGCATGATCTCCCTGCTGTACAGCCTGCGTATGGAGGCTGAAGACGAGACTGAAGATGAAGGTTTGTTTGATGAGTTTTCTCTGTGCTGGAAATAATTCTTTCTACTTCACTCCACTAAACTACTGAACACACTCAGGACTCTCCTTGATCATGTAAACATCATGTTCTGACCACCAGTTTGAAGTTTTTACACTTTGTTTCTGACAAATCAGTTTGGTGGACGGGTTTAAAGACTACAACACCCATAAGCCTCAGCGGCTGTTGCTATGGAGAAGAAGGCTCCATCTTAGCTTTAACCCCCATCAGCAGCGCACATAACAGAATGTGAAGCTCTGTGATTGGATGTCTGTTAGTGAAATGCACCTTGGGAGTCGTGGTTGACTTCTCTCAGAATCAGAATCGGGTTTATTGCCATGAAGGTTTTCACATACAAGGAATTTGCTGTGGTGTTTTGGTACGTAACAAGTACAGACAAGTAGAGCAAAGGTCGACATAAGCATAAATATAAGTAGTATTAAAGTACTAGGTTTAAGTACGATCTGGAGTCCACCAGTGTGCGTTAATATAACGCGTAGTGTCTGTTTGGGGGGGGGGGGGGGGGGGGATAGGGTCTGTGTCAGTGGGGGTCTCGGGCCTTGTTGATCAGGCCGGCTGCAGACGGGAAGAAACTGTTGTTCTGGCGAGAGGTTTTGGTCCGGATGGACCGCAGCCTCCTGCCAGAGGGGAGAGTCTCAAACAGCTTGTGTCCGGGGTGGGTGGACACTAACTCAGTTATGTCCACAGGCTTCTTGTACCTTCGACTTTTTATTAAGAACCAAATCTTTTCTGACACAGTTGTTCATCTTTTGTTCTGATGTTTAAGTTTTACAGTTGGAGAAAATAAAAGGGGCTTTTACTTCTGCAACTATGGGTGCTTGATATATATTCTCCCACTTCTACTTCTATTCTCTATTTTACTTAAAGTCCAACTGAAATTAAAATGTGTTTTTGCTGAGAAATCAGTTCATAATTCCTTGTGTTTGTTTTGACCTGTGTACTTTAGTCCAAATCACAAATAATACATTTAAGTACATGAAACTTTAATTATCAATTGCCATTCACATCCCATGATCTTCATCAGTCTTCATCATCACTAAAGTGCTACAAAAATTTCATGACAACTGGGCAAACTACATCTGCTGATGATTGAAACTGTACGTCAGGATTTAGAGGACCTGATGATTGATCAATGATAGCAGGGAGGATCTTCCTGATGTTTGATCAGCTTTTTAAAATGTCTACAGTCCAACAGCTTTCTGTACGTGTCCCGTCTCATTGAAGTGTGATCTGTCCCACAGGAACCACCGGTAGTACAGTTGACGCACTGCTGGCTGGTCGTCTGGTTCTCTTCGCTCTGCACGCTGTGCTCATTGGCATATTGGCATACACTGTCATCAAAAGGTAACTTTCACCTACAACAACCAAATATTCATCAGTCTGGTTTCTGTCCTCCATCTGCCTGTATTCATTAGTCAGAACAACATTTCTAGATTAACCTCAAAACTTCACCGTAACTGTACGAGAGCGTTTCTGCAGTGACTCCCACACAAGTCCGACTGACATTAACACACCGAGCCAGACAGCAGCTACACAAAGCCACAGAGCTTAGCTTCGTGCTAACGTCTGCTTCTCATCTAACTCACATGAACACACGTCTCGTCCTGCAGCTCAGCTCGATGAACGAGCAACCAAACAAACATTCAGCAGGGAAAAGTGCTCCGCTAACCTCAGTTTTCAGGCTAGACAGCTTATTAGCTGAGCTGCAGCACATTAAACAGCAGGTAAACGTATCTGCACGTTATCTGGGTCCAGATGGTCCGTAGAACACACGACATGTAGGCTGCAGTGCAGGTTTGTTTACTTTGGCTGTTGTGGCTTGTTAACAGCGGCACTCTCTGCATTTCCCCAAAGACGTTTTCGCTTCCTTTTAATAATACAAAACTATTATCAACATTTAAAACTTATTTTGGAAAAGAGAAGACTTAATGTTATTCCAGTTTTGATTAGCAAAGCACTTGGAAACTGCTATTCCATTCTTTGGAGTAGATTTTAAAGAATAAGGCTGGTGATACTATGTATTCTCCATTTTTCTCATCGTCAACAAATCTCGTGCACAGACCCAAACCAGCCATGTGTCAGTCCGTCTCTCAAACTTCAGACCCTTATCTCTTTAAATGATTTTAAACTTAGAATAGGGGACGTGGTCACTGTGCAGGTGCTTCAGCTAACAAACACGTCTAAATACTGCCGCCTGGATTGTGTAATCCAGTCAGGTTGTAGCTATGGTGATTTGATGTGTTTGATGCTGCTATTTGTCTCACTTGTAAAAGAGGTTTTAGTTTCAGTGTGGCTTCCTAGATAAAGTTTATATATACATATGATATTACTGTTTATAATAGCTTTTTCTTACACTGATTATTATGTGCCTCTACTGCATTTGTTTTTTATTGTTAAATAGTATTTCATTTCAGTGTTATTTATATTTTATAACTTATTTGTGAAAGATTTTGTGCTTTATGAATAGTTAATTATTATTATTATTATTATTAAAATTTTTGAGTAAAGTCATATCTGAAATTCAACTCAGCGCCTCTATTTTCCATCCATCTTTACAGGACGTGTTTGAATGGAAACAGCAGAAAGCAGAAAGACGTAACGGTGCAGGTGAGTCACTGGCTGAATCCCAACAGACTAACGTCATTTTCAGTTATATTTTGAATACGTTTAACCTTCATGTCTTGATGGAGGGCGTCTGAGCATTCAGCTCTGCTGCTGCTCAGTGCAGCTCACTATTAAAAGGTAAAACTTACTTTGAACGAAGTATTAACTCACACATGGACACTTCAGTAATCTCTTATGTGTAAATAAAGTTGCAGTGAAAGAGGAACCTGCTTCCTGTCAGAGGAGGACAAACCTGACCACAACATTTCATCATCTAAACATCATCTAAAGCTTAAGAAATGTCATAATTTCCTCTTCAGATCTTTTGCGACACAGTTCATGAGAAATGAACACTGGTCCACAACTTCCCTGGTGTCAGATACTCTGCTTCTCTCCAGTATCTCACCTAAAAAATACATTTCTTCTCTTGGCAGATTGTATTAATGATGAGGTGGAATGTGTTCTGCTGTATATAAATAATGAATTACCTTCCCTATCATCTCTGTGGAAAGTAAATAGTGTTAAAGCAGCAGAAGTCTGAATACTGACGGACACAAACTCTTATAAAGTTTTTAAGGAAAGTAAACTGCTGGCTGGCAGTGAAACTCTTATCTGGAGCAACGAGTGAATGGAGCCTCATGAATCTTCAGGGCTTTAAACTCAGCAGCACAGTGACACCTGCTGGTCTGAATCACTTACTGCAGCCCTTCAACACCTGCTGATTTCACAGTTTCACTGACTTTACTGCCTTTCTTTACTGTCCTCCTCTGCCTTACTTTACTGTCCTCCTCTGCCTTTTACTGCATTTTACTGTCGACTGACTGTGTTCTGACATCCACATTGGTTAAATACACAGATTCACTCACTCTAACTCTCTGGAGTTAAACTTTCTTTTATATCAGATCAATAATTAAGTAGCTTGTTAAACATAAGGTGTGTTGGATTCAGTATCTATGGCTGTTTTAATGTGTCACATACATATTTAATCAACATCACAGAAGAACAAAATTGAATATCTGCATCCCTAACCCTAAGACACACAGCCGGAGTTATCGGCCATGTTCTCTGATATTTTCTCAACCAAAACACTTTTCGGACTCTTCCTCATCTCATCTGGACTGTTTGAACTTTCTGTTTCAGCCTGCAGCCTTCATCGAGGAGCTGTGACTGCCTGACACGATCACGTGTAACATATCTGCTCTAATACCGATCAGAGGCGACTGGTTGTTTCATCGAGCAGGAATCTCTCTGTACTTAATGTGATTTACAAAACATCAAAAAGGGTCTAACTGGTGTCAGAATATTGTAGTTCACTGTCTAATATTTTCTTTTTTTCTGGCAGTTTCAGTTAGTAGATTCAGTTGGTTAAGATGTTTATAATATATCTGATGAAATGGTGCAGCCAGGAAAAGACGATATTTCACGGTATCTCAGGGTATTTCTGCAATGGTATTCTTGACAATATGACAAAATACTGAAAATTATTATCAATTTCAAGAACATACACTCAAAATAAGTGTTATAGTTTTATGTCATGGTAAATGTAACAGTTTGCCTTCAAATATCAACAAAAACTAAAGAGAAATGACCTCAGTTATTTATATTCAAAGCTTCTACCACTGCCATGGTAATCACATCCACATCAGTACTCGAATGCTTCCATTTAACTACTTAGTCTACTTACTTAGAAGCACAAAAACAAAGGAAAAATGACCAAATATATAAAATCTGAGCAAATCAACAAAACTAGGCAGGCAAAGCGCTCCGGTTCTGAAACGCTCCTGGTGGGTATGAAGAACTACACGGTGTTGCAGACATGACGTTATAGAGCCGTGCCCAGGGGAATTAAGGCATTACTTAAGTAAATAATGTCGACAAGGAGGAAAGTATGATAACTTGTGCTTGCAATTTCCCTTTAGTCATGCTTGTTGTTGCTGTGCGTAACGGTATGACTCCATTGTGTCAACAAGTCGGAATATCGCCATTACGACGATTTTAACTTTTAGAAATCATATTAAAAATTATACCAGTTCAAATTGTGAATGATATGATATGGCACACCCCTACTTGGATGTAAATATTTTAATTTATATGAAGAGCTTTAAAGATTAGAAAAAAAAAAATGAAATATAGTGAGGGGAATTTCTGTTATAATCTGTTTTTCCAACATGATCATGCTTTTTTTATTATTATGAATATATGTGTCTTATATAACCACCTTAATGTTACAATGTTTAAGTTGTTGGAAAACTAAATACAAGAAAACTCACAAGTAACACAAATAACAGAGTTTAGCCTGGAGGGGGTTGAAACTTCTTCCTGTGTGATTTGAGAAACTAAGAATCTACCTGCAGGAGTAGGTGCAGGTGGAGGAAGAACAATGTGTCTCTAACCAAGAAAGTGTCATGACCACATAAGGAAAGGTCAAATTACAGCGTGAGTGAAATCATGTGTATCATCTCAAGGTACTATAAGAACTGAGGGGAGTCTGCCTCTCTTCACTCATATCTGTGAAGCGCTGGTGACGCTACTGCTCGCAACCAATAAAGATGACTGATATCTGAATATTGTCTATCTGTGTGTGTGTGCGTGCGTGCGTGTATGTGTGTGTGTATATATATATATATATATATATATATATACACGTATCACATCAGAGATATATACAACACACCCACACTTTTATACACCAACATTTTTGCATGACATGTTTTATATTTTCTAAATATTCATTTCTATAACGACATGAAAAACTGTCTCTGTAATTAATCAAACTAAAAAGAGTTTTGTTCCAGCAGGTTAGCTTGATAGTTTCAGTTGATGGCTGCTCACCAGACATGGTGAAAAACAAAACTGGTAATTAAGAAAGTTTTCGTACCAACAGAAAATGATGTAATTGACAGAGTTAGTGACTGACACTAAGAGTTCATTTTGACAGTCAACACCGGTCATCTAAAACAATATAGTAGAAAGCCTGGCACTGATGTTAATATTTGGTGTCTTTGCTCTGATGAGAGTACATTGAATACGTTTGTGTTTTGGACCGTTGGTCGGACAAACCAAGACATCTGAAGACTTCAGGCTCTTGAAACTGTGGTTTTTCACTATTTTCTGACATATTATTGACTCAATGATTAACGGAGAAAATAACCAGCAGATTATTTGATAATGAAAATACTGGATAGTTGTATTGTGGTGTAAAAAAACAAACCACATAATTCACTCAGAATACCCAACCACAGGACTCTGTTTAGAGAGATTTACAAAATAAAACCTACAGCAGGATTAAATATTATACTGAATACACAGCAGATCCTCAGCGCAGACTACGAACAGTCAACAGGAGATAAACCACAGAGAAATGTGTTTAAAGTCCAGACAGACCTCTACGACAAAGCCAGTCCTACCACCTCTGTCCCGTCTACTGTGTTTAACTCATGGTCAGATCATCCAGCCTTTACTGTGAGAGCAGAGATCCTTCTAAAACCCAAAGTTAAACTTCACGTGTACTCATTCATTATATAGAAATGTTTTAAGTATGATTAACCTGTTTGTAGCTTTTATATTTGTCTTGCACTGCAGCTGCACAGTAAGTACTGTTTGATTTGTCTTTAGCTTACTTTTGTCCTCGACTTTACTTGGTTTTATTATTTTTTTAAGTGATGTTTAAGTTTCTTCTATAGATCTTAGTGCCACTGTATATAACCGCCATACCGCAAACATACCGCGGTCTACTACATATTTAGTCAACTAGCAGACAAAGACAGAAGGTGTCTTTACTCACAGTTAAAGTCCGCTGAGTTGTCCTCCGTGGTGGTGAGCGGCCTCACGGCCTCACGGTGAACAGTGAGCGGCCTCACAGTGTCCGATAACGTCCCGCTGCTCGTGACGCCATTTTGTTTGTTTGTTAACTTTTCCCGCCATCGCTGCTAGCAAAGCTAACGGTAGCTAACACCTTAGCCAGCTTAAACACAGAAGAACGACATAACTCCGTTGCTTGTTTGATTTAAATAACGTTGTTAACTTTCTGTAACTAGCTGGATGTCAGACCGGAATAGACTGACTTTAGACTGAAGTTTCTTTTTTTTGCAGAATTTTGTCAATTAGCAGTAGCAGTTAATAGGAACTTCACCTGCTTCTCTGGTTCACTCAACTGACGGTAACTTCGGAGTGCAATACCACCTTTGACCGCACAGGCTGCCGTTACAACCCACAGGGGCGCTGTTTCCCTCTTTTGAAGAAACACAATTAAAAGCAGTGCAGAAAAGAAGAGAAGGCCCCTTGTAATAAAACAGTGTTTCTGTTCTCTTTATACATCCATGAGTGTTTCAGGAAGTACTCAGGTCCTGTACTGCAGTAAAAGTACTAATACACACTGCTAATACTCTGTTACAGTAAAAGTACTAATACACACTGTAAACACTCTGTTAAAGGACTTGAGTCAATGTAATTTTGGCTCTGAATATGTGACAAAGAAAAATGATTTAACCTTTTAATTGAAAGGACAGTAACACTATCTGGTCAAAAGTATGTGGACACGTGGACCTGTTCATATCTGTGGCCCATTTGAACATATTCCTCACCTGAACCCGGGAAATACATTAAAAACATTTTCATTAATGCAGAACAGGAAAAAAAAAAAACTCAAATGTGCTCCAGTGTCTGACAGAAGAGCCGTTTGAGCTTCTCTAGTGCAGAGATTATTTATGGATGCATAAAAATGTTCTCGCATTGTTTCACATAAATCTAAAGTTTGGAATCCAGCTGGTTCTTGATTTATGAAAATCGTGTTGCCTTAACAGAAAAAAAAAAGTTTACTAGTCATCGAGTGTTCTGTTGTTAGAATGAGCAGATAAAAACAAAACCATGTATTCTGAAAAGTAAATGAGTTTAAATAACTCACATTTAACAAAGAAACATCAGACAGAAAAGAGATATATAAAGAATACATATCTTTACTTATTTTGTTACATGGATGAAAATCATGTATTTTATTGCTTTAACATTCTGAGTTTTTCTAAATGTGTTTTCATCAAATGAAGGAAATATTTAATAGAAATTAAAATAAAGCCAGTAGATAGCCTCAGGCTGATGGTTATTATACACAGTGACCGTCTTTCCTTTATGCAAATTCTTTCTGTACATCTGTGGTCACATGTTCTTTGTCACTGGCCATAAATAAATATGTGAAACTGTACACAGTTTTATCAGCATGTTCTTTTTTTGTTCCCTTAAAGGTTGTGGCTTCTATTGAAATATAACATTTTATTCTAAAAAATGTATTTCTCCCAGACTGTCACATTTATCTTCAGTCCGAGTTTGAGCTTCAGGAGAAAAACACACACATATATAATATACACTCATTCACAATAAACAGATCATTTATTTCTTGAAAATCAGTTTATTACATGAAAGAATAATAAAAAGATCATATCAGATATGAAACTGTAGCAATATTCAAAGACAAGTTGGTATTTTTGTGTTACACAAGTATGGATAGAAAAGTAGTTTATTTTACAGAACAGAAGAGGATCATGGAAATATGTTACAAAAACATTGTTTTTTCCAAAATAAACTTTACTTGGTCCTGAACATGAAAGTTACTGGATTGTCTGACTGACGTGAATAAGAAAATATTTCTTATTTTTGATACATTTTCCAGTGTTTTACTGATTAATGATTAATATACTGCATGATTGTTCCACTGTTGTGAATGTGTCCTGACAGACAGAAGCAGCTTCCTCCTGTACAGACGTCTGTTATAAATGTGCGACTCCACCCATCATAATTCTGTCACAGTTCTATCATCTCATTCTGCTCGGTTATATTAGTTAATTTTATTGCTTTCTGCATCATCATCATCATCATCATCAGTAAAAACTTTTCAAATCAGTTTTAAAATAAAATTTTCATTGTGCTTTTTGTCGCCGGAAATTTTAGAATTTGGGCCCGATGACAAACAGAACACAAACATGTGACCATCAGAAGTAAAAAAAAGACTTTTCATCTTCAAATATTTGGAAAATGTAGGCACGTGAAGAACAAATAAGGAGCTTGTTTTATTTGTTTTAACTTGCAGTCCGCTTCATTTTCTGGGCATAAAAATTAAGATATGAGGGAAAATCATTTTTAAAGAAAGAAAATGAAACCCTGGTTGTCTGGCACGCAGTTATTAAAAGGATACTTCACCCAAACATGATAGTTTTGTGTTGAGCACCAAACATGAATGGATAACTGCACCAGGCCCGCAGTGTTCCAGGGGCCCGGGGCATCAATCCATCCACAAAGCAACTACAAAGAAACACAAAACGACAAATGACTGGGCCAGTGTGGAGGTTTTGCTCTTGTGTAATATGAACAAATACAAATGTTTTGGGTCAGTAAGTAACTCAACGATCAACACGTTTGGGTGAAGAATTCCTTTAAATGATCAAAAAGCAAAAAAAGGCAAAAATCCTGATCAAATCCGACCAATGAGGAAAACAATTATAAACAGCTACATTTAAAAATCAGTAAAACAAAAAACTGCCGATCATTTTTTCTTCACATAAATCACCCCCCTCCCCATTCAGACGGATTTCCACCCGTCCTGGAGTGTGTCCAGCCAATCACAGCCGGTATCTGATATGTGGCGGGTTTGCAATGCTGACTGCTGATGTGGAGCGTTCTGTTGAATCAGTTATTGCGTCAGTATTAAACCAACTGGACGGTACATTTTCTTTTTGTTGAAAAGAAAAACGTGTTCACCGTACCTGACAGGACACCGTTTCGTTGTTCTGTCTGCGCCCGACGATTACGCCCCTTGGAAATTGAAAATGAACGGAGAGGTTCCAGACTAAATGTGAATTAGCTGGTTGATAATTTCCTTCATTAAAACCCTAAATTTAAAAAATATAAAATGATTAAGAGGAGTGTTAAAAATCAGTGGAACAGAGCAGTTTGGTGTACAAACTCAAAGAATGGAACCTTAAAATAAAAAAAATATGATCGAACAAACTGACGTCAAAACCACTAAAACTCTAATTTGCACAAGTTTAAGAATATAAAAACAATATGAAACAAACATTTCAGCTTTTAGAAGATAATAAAAGTCTGACAGAGACACTTAAGATTCTTCAAGAACCTTAAAGTGATGGAGTAATAACCTGATGGTCCACAGGGAGGTCAGAGGTCAGGTGAGAGAAGATGGCGGATTTTCAGGTGGGGCGCTGTCGGCCATGTTTATGCACTAAGGTGCTTTTGGCAAAGGCTGATGGGAAGGTTTTGGCAGTGTTTGTGTGCTGAAAGTGTGGTGTCTGAAAGCAGAAACTCACACTGAACAAAGAAAACAGGTTTCACTTATCCTGCACTGAGTGTCACGTTTCCTACTTAGCTTCGGTCTAAACAAACTTCGCCAGGTAAAGGTCAGACCAAGGTCGTATTCAGACCTGAAGCCAATGATAATCTTTTCCTGTTTCCTGTGGGGAATAACAAGGAACCTGAGGGTTTTACTTAAGTCAGCTAATAAAAAGAGTTTCAGTGGATTTCAGAGGAAAGACTCAACTTAGATTAATTATATTATTATTATTAATTATAATAACGAATAATCGTTAATATGACTGCAACGACCCCGAGTTAAACAGCTCCGCCTGCTGGACACTTTCAGTCATTAAACTTTTTGTAGAAATAAGAAATAATGTTTAATAAAACAAGAATACGAACAGTCCAACATCATGACATCTACATGTCGAACATGACTTGTTATTGCGGTTTGTAGGTTTGTTTGTTAATGTTCAGTTTGACTTTATTTTAAAAAAAAATGTTCATCCTTTTTGTGACGGACAGATAAAATGTTAGTTATAAAGACACATTTTCTTTGTTCAGTGGAGTTCAAACTTAAATATGAACCTATGCAAGGCGTTCAGGGCCTCAGTATTACAGCCTACACCACAGTGGTTTTATTCGTCTGATGGTGTCATCTAAAAGATCTGAGCAGGTAAAATATCCAATATGTCACATGAAAAAAAAGCAAAAACGAGAAAAACACATAACTGTGTGTGACAATGATTTTTTTTCTTTCCTCTCCCTCTAATCAATCGTGACCCCTCACATTTATCTTGGACCCCGCGAGGTGTCCTGACCCTTAGGTTGGGAAACATTGACTTGTTTTGGCATTTAAAACTTTTAAATTTCAGTCAATTATAGGAATTTTATGACACAGTATTTGATTGTTGTTAAATTAGACAAAAATTGTTGATTCATTTCATGATATTCAATAAGAAAATAAAAGCAGAGCAGCAACGACGGACAATAAATCCACATATTTCTCAGCTCTAATTCATCGATTCCTTTAAAATCTGATAAAAAATAAACGTTACAGCAGAATATTTAGTGGTTCTGTAGTTTTAGTGTCTCTGCTTGATGATAAACAGGAGAAACACCTGCCGGTATTCAGGCGTCACTGACAGCCGCTCTGCGCTGCCATCGCTTCATTATTGTAAGATTGATTATATTGATGATCGCAGCACAGAGCGTCCTCAGCGCAGATGACTTTAAAGATGGATGTCAGGTCGGCCGCTTAAGCTTCGCCTCCTGTCGTCACGTTAAAGGAATAGTGCGTAAAAATAATCTCTGACCTCTATATACGAACATAAAAACAGACTTATTCTGCCGCGTTGAGTTTCTCCGTCTCTGGTGGAGCCTCTGCCGTCGCCGGGCCGCCGTTACTGGACTGCGGCTTTGCGTCTTTCTTAAAGGGAAACCCATCATTCTTCACAAACACGACGAGGTCGGCGATAAACATCACTGTCGCCAAGAAGCCGAACACCTACAGGAGGAGAGAGCGAGGACATGAAGAAAACAACATCTGGGAGAAAGAGGTAGAGGAGGGAGGAAAGAAAAGAAGGTGGCATAGGAGGAAAGGAAAAGGAATGAAAGGAAATAAGGTGGTAGAGAAGGTAAGGAGGAGGTAGGAAAGGAGAGCAGTGTATCAGCTGCAGTCTGTGTTGTGTTTTCTTACCACAGCAGTTCTCTCCATTGTCGTGTCGCTGTTGTCTGAACTGAAAACGATGGAGGCGATGAGGAACAACACGGCGATGCCAGCGGTGAACACAAAGTCCTAAAGAAGAAGAACAACAACAACTAAATGTGATTTTAAGTAATATTTTAAGTAACATTTTCTAAATGTGTTCCTGAAGACTGAAACTTCTTTTAAGAAGACTTTATTTTCATCTGAAAAGTATTCCCAACAGATTAAAAAGCAGTTTGAAGTTATTGTAAATATAAGCAACACTGCAGAGTGTTGCCTGTGGGGGGCAGCAGTGCGCCTCACAGCTGCCGGAAATCCTCTCCACGAAGAAGAAGCTGACCGGAAGCTGCTGTGCTAACGTGCTACATCCAGTCGCTGCGCAGCTGTGAACATGTGAAGCCACATTTCACTCCGCTGCTCCGGACTGCCTTCCCCCGCGGCCCCGCAGCGATGCCGTGGAGGTGTTGTGTTCCGGGCTGTAAAGGCTACGACGAGGCCAAGTCCATGGGGGTCGTGTTTCACGGGCTACCGACGCGGGACCCGCCGCGCTGCCGGACCTGGCTGAAGGCGATCCGGAACCCCAGACTGGACGAAAACACGCCGGTCTCCAAATACGGCGGCGTGCGGGTGTGCAGCTTGCACTTCAAGCCCGAGGACTACGAAGAGGACTTCCGAGCTAAAATACTCAACGTGGCGCCCAAGCCGATGCTGAAGAGCGGCGCGGTGCCGTCGGTGTTCCCCGGGACCCGGCGCGGGGAGCCCGGCGGCAGCGACACACCTCCGCCGGCTCCGAAGAGGAGCAGAACACAGGTACACCTTCCTCACCGACTGTACGGTCTGCTTCTGTTTAACGACACAGTCACCTTTATAACATGACGCAGGCTGCTGGGTGTGTTTACTGTATCTGCACAGGCGTCTGTGTTTAATATCCAACTAAAGGTTATTACAAATGTATCCTGTGTTCTGTGGGATGATGAAGGCTCTTCATTGGTATAACCGACTGATTAATGATGTCCTCTTCCTGCAGACATGTGGTTTATGTAGTTTCGATCAGGATCAGTGGGCTGACACGTTGTCCTCTCCAACCCGAAGGCTCGAAGAGTAACGATTCATATTATCGGCCCCAACTAACAGATCGCTGAGTCCACACTGGGGCATCGGTTCATCATGTGTAGTGCATTTGATGTTACACGAGCTTTGGTGAGTTACTGATAGGAGCCTCTGCTAACCTGCCGTTCGTCTGGTTGTTTTGTTCAGACGACCTGTGGGGCTGCAGGGAGCTCCTCACTGCCCCCCCCAGCAGCAGCAGCGGCGACAGCGGACGAAAGCTTCTGCATCGTGGTGTCGGTCGACCCTCTGGACAACTTCCACTCAGAACCAGAGTTCAGCTCAATAACAGCATCTGACGAGTCTGAGGAAGAGGCAGACGAGGACTGCACTGTCGTCTACAACCGCAGCCTGATGGAGCTGTTCAGGATGTGTCAGACGTGCGGGCAGCCCATCGTGGAGAAGGAAGTTTTCCACTCGGGCGCACAGATGCGGGTGAAGTGGAGCTGTCATGGTGGACATTCTGGTATGTGGAAGTCCTCACCTCACCTGAGAGACATGCTTCCATGAAATCCACCCTCCTGCTTCTGTTCTTTACACTGGACCAACTTTTTTGACGACCATAGTTTGATGTTCAGAAAGTGTATTTAAAGTGAGCTGGAGAGGGTTAGTGGCTGCAGCTGGAGGTCACGTGGAGCCTCATCGGATGGTTGGACTTCAGAGGAAACAGGTCAGTGGTTTGTGTTGTTGGACATTATTCACCTTATGAGACTCATATCGGCTTCATGAGGTCTACCCAAGCTGCCGCAACATTCAACACAAACAACCTTTTATTTAAAAAAGTTTTTGATTAAGCATATAACAATATAAAGAGGGGAACAGTTAAAAAGGCACCTGTGGTGTACTGGTCATCTTGCACGCAGGGACAAATCCATCAAGTTTCTACCGGGCTCCCGTCCGTCTGTCCGTCTCTTTACAGGATCCATTTAGGACTGGGCTCACGTTCATTGTCCTCCATGTTTGTTTGTGTTTGCTGCACCCGTGACGTGCAGGAGAACACAAGGCGGCGTCCAAAGGATGAAAAATATTGCCGTAAAAAGCGTGATTTGCAACAGGGAAATACGCTCTGTCACCCGCTGTCATCATATCGCAAAAGACACAACATAGAAGAGACGTGTGCGGTTTCATGAGGGTGAGGCTCCTGCAGCCTGTCAGAGGTTCAGTTCAGACTGAAACCAGCTCTGCGTTGGTGGAGGCGTGTTGTTAAAGGAACAGATCAATGCGTTCGAAGGTTTAACAGAAACCAAAACACGGCGATCGAGGTAAACCGTAGAAAGACAGCGTTCACTAAAAGTCATCTGGCAAGGCAACTCCACAACCAGGTTACAAAAGGCGTTAGTGTGTTTACTCGACCTTCACTTCTTATTTGTATTATTCATTCATGTTTAAACTCGTATGTTCTTTTAAACGTATTCTTATCCCCACTCTTTATTGCACTTGCATTTTGATGTATGACTTGTGCTGTATAAATAAAGTTTGACTGACTGATCCATCAGGAATGTGACTGTACACAGATCTGATATTTGACTGAGGCGGCTGCGTGGTTGATGTGGGTCTGAAATCCTTCTAGCTGCTTTCTGCTAGAAGCCGATTCTCTTGAACAATAAACCTGGTTTCTGTATCCAGGCTGGATTTGTTACCAGTTTTTATTCATTTTCTCTACACGTCACAGCAGCTGCATCAAAAGATGATCTAATTTAAATAATTTCATCCAAAGTCTGACTGACATGAACACAAAGTCGCCTCCAGAAGTCTAAATAAGTTGGTTTCTGCTGCTGAGCATTTGAATATTTGTTAAAATCAGACACTTTCGAGAGGCAAAGAAAAACCCACAGGAAGCCGCTTCTTCTGTCACCGATAATTCAAATGTGAAAGCCATGCTTCCAGAATGAAGCCGGGGTAGAGCCGAGATACTGACCTGCTGTGTGGATGTGGATTAAAGTAACTGCAGTGCATGTACACACGTTCTGAATAACCTGCACAGATGCACCTGCTGTGTTTTCACATGTAAACTGCTGTGAAACTGAAATCTGTTTGCAAATACACATCTTTGTTACTTCCTGCTTTTGATCAGCGCTTCATCAAACCTGCAAAGGTTGTTTTCATGCTGCTTCAAATATATGAGCTTATTGGGGAATGACACCTAAAATCTTTGTCTTGTTGTAGGCGAGCTGGTTTTCAAGGAGCGGCTGAATAAATCTGGTGCGTATGGACACTAAACCTAAAGTGGCAGCGGCCCTCCTGAACCTCCGTCTTCCAGCCGAGCCACCGACCCTGCAGCAGCTCCGCGGGCTTCATGAAGTAGCAGCTCTGCAGCGACACATACCTGTTATCACTGTGGACGCCACAAGAGATACGAACACGCTGCAGAAGATCAGCGTGTTTGGAGAATACTTTGGTACATTTGATGGCTACTTTAGAGTATTTCTGTAAACATGGTGATGCTATATAATTGTTCCTGAATACAGTGTTAATGTTCAGACACGCCTGTTCCTGTGCAGGAACAGTGGATATAACTAACTTTACTGCAATAAAGACTCAGTGTGTCCCACATAATGCCAGAAATTAAATTATTTGGAAAACGTGAATCACAATTTGCGGTTTGTGTAAGCTGTGAGCGACAACTTGAGCCTGTGTCAGTGTCCCTGTAGACAGGTGTGCACCAGCAGACAGCAGCACCTGTCTGCAGTGTCCACATGGACGGACCGACAACTGTCACTGATCACTGTGACACTGATTGACATTACTTGGGCTCTATATAATTAACTATTAATGGAGAATAGGTGTAGCAGATTCAACCATTACGTCTAGTTAACAAGCACAAAATATTCAGTTGTTTGCCTTCATTCTGAAAAAGACTATTCCTGCTAAACTGTTTTCATATCTAATGAAAATAAATATTCCACTAATATTCCCGTTTACATGCAGCCGTTCATACTCCCACTAACATAAAACCTGCTGATACCAAAGAGTTTCTAAGAGTTTAACAGTCGGTGTGTTTCTCCTTCCCACCAGGAGTGTGGGCTTTTCTTTTGGGCAGCATCTCTCCTCCAGCCTGGAAAACTGTCGGCTGGTTGGTTTGTTTTCATTGTACAGAGCTGAGCGTAAACAGGCGAGAGGCCGTGTGTCGCAGACTGAATGTGCTGTATACATGTCCACAGAACGCTGCTGAAACCAGGAGAATATCAGCACATCACACACGTCTTAATGGGAAAATAATACATGCAGAATAAGGCCTGATTCAGAATCTGGTGTTTACACCCGGAACTTGTTAATCACATTAACAATACTGTTGTGTTGGAATAATAGTGATATATTAAGTGCATGTTAAAGTAAAAATAGTCTTTAGTTGCTGTTATAAGTTTCCACCTGTATTCAGTCGTTATGCTAAGGTAACTGGCTGCTGACATGAGTGTGGGAACTACTCCTTTAACAAAGGAACAGTTGAAGCTCAGGTTGTGATGGAGTAACTGTCAGTGTGGTCAAATGAAACCACAGCGAGCTCTCTTACCACTTTGCGCCAGCCGGTGATGCCCACCCTTGTGTGCAGGGTGGTGGAGAGGAGGACGAGGAGCAGCAGGGTGAAGAGGAAGGCCGTGCAGCTGACAAACTCAAAGAAGTAGAGAGCAGAGCAGCTGACGCAGGTGTTGACCACCTCCTCCAGGATGAAGGCCACGAAGGACAGCAGCTGACAGAGAGACAAAAAAACAGATTCACCAGGCAGCGAAAACAGTTTGTCACACAAGTCAACAAGGAAAACGCTCATCCTTCAGCAGAGGCCGTGAAGACATTAAAATGCTTCTTACACATGAATGCATCAAATCATGATACTGATATTAGAGCTGCAATGACATTACTAATCTGCTGTGCTTTAATAAAATGTCCATCAGCGTTTCCATCACTCCAAGGCGACATCATCACATGTCGTGTTCGGTCCAACCAAAACAGATTCAACCCAAACAGAAGCAGCGAATCGTGTCGGGGGTGCCGAGACAAACGCCGTCTATATGATGGAATAAAAACTAAATGCTGTGTGATATTCATTTAGCATTCATTTGAATGTCCAGGGTGATTTATGTCTAATAATAGTTATTAACAACAGTTTGACTGCCAGGAGAGGAATAGGGGGTGAGACAGGACCCGGACCCATGATCGGGTTATCTGTCTCCCCCGGGAGTACAGTACGTTTCAACATTATGGATTTATACTTTTTATTAGGGCGAGCTTTGATTAACAGATATGTTTCATAATGTAGAACTCACATCCTGTTGTACCACTGGCCTGTAAACATGTACAGACACAAGTGTCACTGCACTTATCAACATGATATTTAGGGGCTGCTTCCCCCTCGAACCAGTCAGAGTATAAACCTTATACAGATAAAACAAACTAAATATGTGAACGATCGACGTACTTCATCACATCAATGCAAACTGTCCTGTAACGCCAGCATTGCCATAAAGAAGTCTAATACAACCAGAAATAATAAGGAAACTTCAGATACAGACTCAGTGCAGCCTGAAATCCACCTTTTCAAACTACACCTGAACGCCACACACTACACCTTCTGACATCTTCTCTCACAGCGTTTGTTTACTTCCAGTCTGAGCCGACAGATATCAAGCCAGCAAAAACACACACACACACACACACACACACACACACACACACACACGTTTGTACTTCTATACTTGTGAGGACATTCATTGACATAATGCATTGCTGAGCCCCTTAACCTGAACCATCAAAACTAAATGCCTGAACCCTCAAACAGCCCTTTGATGGTTTCTGAAAGTGAGGACCGACAAACATGTCCTCACTCCCATGGTCTAAAACTCAAACTGGTTCTCACAAAAACAGATGTACAAGTACACACACACACACACACAGCGTGTGTTCGCCCTCCTGGGCGCGTCTGAACCACACTGAGTCAACAGGAACAGGAAGTCCAGCCCCATCCTGCTGGAGAGAAATAACACCCCTGCACAGGAATATTTAATGGTACGATTTGAGGAGGAGGAGGAGGAGGAGGAGGAGGAGGAGGAGGAGGAGGAGGTCAACAGTTGTACTACGTGTTTGGACCTTCTGTGTCATCACTGATGAGGTCATCACATTTACATTGTATTACAAAATAAATTCTGATGTCAAAATATGATTAGAAACAAATAGAAACGAATCATGTGAGCAGGGAGACGACCTCAGAGCCAAGAGAAGGACGGTTATTGATCATCAGGACTTGGACCCGGTGCAACGGAGGAAAACCAGAACCAGCTAAAAAAAAAGTGTCGTTTTAATGTGGAAAAGAAAGAGTGGAGGAGCTGTAAGGACATGAGGCTGTAGGAGGGGGGCACGCGGGCAGTTTTCTGGGTTCTCCCTCTGCCATATATTTGGGTCGTGTGGTGAACCAAACTCAGACTCTGTTCCCGCGACGATGGCAGCTTTTATTGTAGGAATATAGTGTTCATATAACAAACAGAGACCAACCCCGAACCACAGAGTTAAAACGGGACGTCTGACGTCAGTGGTGTCTCTTTGGTCTTTATGAGCCACTTGTAAACACACTAGAGCACAGCGGCCCTTCCCCAGCTCAGGGTTTGACCCCCGTCCGAGCTGAAAACACACCCAGCAGCTCAGGATTATTTTATTAATTTGCACATTCATCTAACTGTCATTTGCTTGTTTAGCCTCCAGACAGATTTCAGCGTCCTAAAGGTCGACTTGATGTGTTCGTGTTCACAGACGAAGAGACTTGGTTGATGAATCTGCTCTCGGACCCCTTCAGAGTGAACGAACCCTGCTGGGAGCAGCTCCGTGCATCAGTGCTGCTGTCAACTGCTTTACTGTGACAGGACCTGAATACTTCCTCCACCTCTGAACTATTATTTTCATCATCGATTCATCTCCAGCATCAAAACATAAATAAATATATAAAGTACCAGAAGTTAAGTTAGATAATAGAGATTATGATGAATGGGTTGATCACTTTAATGATCAGCTGGTGAAGGTGGAGCTCATTTTAATGAATTTAAATCCTGCTGGTAGTTTCTATACTAATACATCATTGATTATTGATTAGATTTAGTTTTAATCATCTGAATCTGCCAAGTAACTAAAGCTGTCAGATAACTGTAGTGCAGTGAAAGTAGCAGAAAATGGAAGTAATCATGTCCAGTTTTGAGGTACTTGTACTTGACATAAATGCACCTCTGGTCACCATCCTGAACGTCTCGGATCTGTTCCATTTATCTCAATCTTTCATTCCACTAGAGTCAAACAGATTTTCCTGTCTGGTTACTTTGATTGATTTTCTATAGAAAGTGTCACATCATGTTATATATGCAGAAAATGTAAAGTTAGATTTATCAGGACAGAGTAAAAACAAGTATATCACAGTGCAAGCAAACTGAACTGTGAGAAGCCACTAAACCCGCTGTGCTTTTCAGGACCGACCAGATCTGTGAACTCAACCGCATTTTCCCCCCCAAACAGTTCCAGGAAATTTCACTGTTGAGGAACTAAAAAGTCAGGAAGTGTTTGTGTTAAGAGGACGTGACAACATGAATTCACACAATAATAGATCAATAACAACCAGTGATTTGGTTACATCCATTTAATCTAATTTTATTTCCTGCTGTGTGATTGATGGTTGAAGGACATTAAACTTTGACAAAATGAGCTTTGAATTGACTAACTAAATTAGAGGATTCGTCCTTTACGGAGCAGGAAATCTGGTCAGAAGCTGTTGAGATATTTACTTAAACTCTGCTGGAGTCCAGAGACGGGCTGATCGTCATGTTGATTCACTCACCAGAGTCGGCTAAAAGCTTTATATTAAAAACCTGCAGACACAACAAGGAGAAAGCCATGGCCTGCTGATGATGACGATGGTGATGAGGATGATGACGATGGTGAGTGTTGTGCAAACAGACAGAGAGATAAGCAGCTGGGCTGTGAGGACACTATCAGCTGAGTGCTGAACTCAGGGGAGCCTTCGGCCTCAACGAAGGCTCAGTTCTTGACGTCTCTGATTTATTACACTCGATGGATGCAGAACTTTGTAACTTTAAGATATCTGATGTGGAGTCGGTGAACGGGGCCCCCGGATCCACCGTCCAATGACAACTGTACGCCTGTTGTAGGTTGACTATATATGCTGTCGGTCTCACGTCTTTGTCCACTCTGATGAAGACTCTGATGAAGACGCAGCCGTTGCACAACTAAAGGCTGCAGATCAAAATAAGTCCGATGTGACCTCAAGTTCACTTCAACACCTCCAACTGAAGCCAGACCGTGAACCAGAGTAACCGCTCCACCTCAGCAGCTGCAGGCTCACCTGCATTCACCTGAAGTGTAATCGCCATGGTAACCAGCTGTGTGTAACAGTGGGAATCCCCTGCTGGTTCACTGAGGCGAGTTCATGTTGATCTGTGAGTTTATCAGCAAAACTTGAACTGTTGCTGGTTTAGTCATGAAATCAACTTCTTCACACTTAAATACAGCAGAGGAAAGTAACTAAATAAGTTAAGGACAAAGTCTGGAGTCTTCGTCCTCCTCCTCCTCCTCCTCTTCCTCATCTGTCTGACAGCTTTAGTTCCTTTACAGATGACAGTTTGTCCAGTGAAAACCTCGTATCTCCACATGTTGATAGTGAATGTGTGTGATGAAGTGAAGGATGAAGAGTTCCTTTATGTGCTGAGAAAATTCTCCTCCTGAAGCTAAATAAACTGTTTCAAACCCTCTGGGATCAGCTGGAAGAAGCATCGTCACAGAGCTGAAAACAGGCTGTTTTTCTTTAGAGATACGAGGTTCTCACAGGACAGCGACGCTACAATCACATGATGATCTTATAGACCATGATGCATTGCTGCAGATTAAACTAGCCAGCAGGATATAAAGGAGTTAAAATGAGCTCAACCTGAAACATCTACAGCAGGAAAATGCAACAGACACATGAATGCAGCAGGAATATTAATCCAGAAACATCAGAGATAATAAAACACTGACAGGAACTCTTTACTGCAGCGGGAACTCTTTACTGCAGCGGGAACTCTTTACTGCAGCGGGAACTCTTTACTGCAGCAGGACGACATTACTTTAAGGACTTCAGTAAAGGTTTTAGATGGAGGACTTGTACTTCCAGTGGAGTATTTACAGTGTGTGTTGGTACTTTACTGCAGCCAGTCAGTCAAGTTGATATTTGACCACACACACACACATCCTCTTTTTGTCGGACACTCACTAATGTGAGCAGCATGCAGGCCGGATGCAGCCCCCCCCCCACCCCGGTTAACTGTTGCGACAGCAGCTCTGAGATCTGCTAACGACAGCTCCGCTCCCAACGGTCGGCGCTGCAGCACTTTCACTTCCCAGTCTGCAGCTTCCTGAGGAGCTGCTGGATGAGGAAGGTCCAGTCACAGAGGGGTCACACACACACACACACACACACACACACACACACACACACACACACACACACACCTGGAGTACTGTGGGAGTATCACAGCCTGAGATTTCTTCTTCTATTAAAAACACATCAGTGAGCATCACTGTTGCCCTGGGCGACACGTTCCTCCATCACCAGGAACCGAATCACCGACCTGATTTAAAATGTCGCCCTAACACCGTGTGGAAAACACGATGGAAATGTAATGCACCCCAGAGTGATGCAAGAACAGTGTCAGGATCTTTGAACTCACCACTTCAGAGACTTTAATACCAAAGCGGATTTTGTCCAGATTCTCAGATGGAACGACGAACCAGGAGGATTTGGGGTTGGGAGCCGTGGTGGAGGCGTAAACTTCAGCCATGATGGAGCTGAACAGAGAGAGAGAAGAGTTACACACCGACAGGTGGACGTCTTTGTTCTGATGTTACAACAGGCCGACAGAAGAAGGAACATCGGCTCCATAAAGCTTCTGTAATCCTGCAGACTGGACCCACACGTCAGAGGAAGAAGAGGCTCGTCTTCATCGTGTTTGTTCACAGTTTGACACTTAAGTTTAAATGTAGTTGAGATGTTTTAGGACATTTCAGACTTTATTTGAGAGTGAAACTGAAACTAGCAGGCGCAGGTAGGTGCAGGTGTGCAATGCAAACACTGGTAGGAAATATTTATGATGTTAATAAAACTGGCTTAGGGCCTGGACATCCTCCACCACATGGAGCCTGAAACAGCTTCTCAGCTACTGCAGTTATCCAAACACCAAACTTAATTTAAAAGTTTTGATATTTAATAATTCCTTGCTTAAAGACAAAGACAGAAACACCGGAGAAGAAGTTTTTCGGCTGCACCCTGAGGGGAGGTGTGTTCTGGTGGATTCGGCACATGGTTCATCGACATGCCGCAGTTTATTTTTCGCGGTCTTTCGTCTTTTCTAACTCACTCAAACCGCTTTTTGGTGGAAAAACCTCGATGGGAATACCTGCAAATCAGCTCTTAAAGACTGGACTGTAATCAAATAAACGAAGCTGTGTGTGTGTGTGTGTGTGTGTGTGTGTGTGTGTGTGTGTGCGGTTCATGTCGCAGTGAAAACGGATCTTTTATTAAATATGAAGAGATTTAAACTCGTGTTTCCCGGATGAAAGGTCGCTGTTCTAAAGGCAGGAGGTTAAAAAGTAAACTGAGAGGATTGTAAACGCAGTCTGGAGTTTCCTCGGCAGCACCGACTGGGTTTGGCATCAACTTCTACTTGTGGCCTAAAATCCGCCAAACTTACCCGCTAAAACAGGAAGTGCGTTTACAGCCAAAAGGTGATGAAAGACGAATGTTTCAGGTGTAAACTCACCGTTCAGGTGTCTTCCGGTCCGCAGAAAATTAAAGTTTGAAGTTCAACTTCAACTTGCTGCTTTGTTTCTGCTGCTGGACGAACTTCAGACAAACTTCCGCATTCAGTCTGTGACCTTTATTCTGTCAAGTCAGGCGGAAGACACCTAGCTTCCGGTTACAACTTTCAAATTAAAAGTGTTACTGTTAGGCCGGGGTGGGAGAGAGTTCACGACTCTGAAGAGACCCGACAGGTACGAAACTCAAACATAATGTTTGAATAAATTTGATTCAAAATAATAAACAACAAATCCCATTTTAACGTTTCAGTCAGAAGGCTCCTAAATCAGTCAGATACCAAAATACACAGACAAGTATTTATTTTATTTTATACTACGTTCGCACTACATTTATCTGACAGCTCTAGGTACTTTAAACACATGATAAGTTTATAAAATACAATAACAAATACTTGAACTACATGAATCAGAGAATACTTGTGTACTTTTACTTAAGTAGGATTTTGGATGCGGGACTTTTACTTGTAATAGATTAGTTTTAAATCGTTGTATCGGTACTTTTACATGTAAAGGATCTGAGTACTTCTTCCACCACTGGTACAAAGGGACACCAGTGTCTCGACCCAGTTTAAAAAAATACTTCTGTACCCTCCATGTGATCAGGATTGTGCAGTAAACCTAAATAATCGATTTTTCATCCTGAAGAAAAATACATTAGAATCATGTTTACATGTACACAGTGTCTGTAATGTTGTGTACTTCCAGTAAACAATATGTTTGAAGCCAAAGTTATGACATTTATTGTTCCTATACACTGTAAAATAGAAGCTTTAATTTACTGATTTAAATATATATTTAAATCCAACCTCTTATGGATCCTCAGCTGATTCACTATGGGCTTTTAATCTGAAAGACAATATCCGGTTTTATGGTATTTTATTTTGTAGGAATTGACTCGAACCTCACATGGCTGAAAAACGGTTATGTTGCGTTTAAGAACCGTTTGGAGAATTCGACACCTGGGTTTCCCACTCAGGTGCGTTCAGGTTCATAAAAGGTTTAAATACACATTCACACATAACCTAAATACTGTATGTTATTACTCTGTATCACTTATTACTGTTTATTTATATTATTACTAACTTGGTAACATACTACTTCAGCTACCACCGTATGTCCAGTGGTGGAAGGAGTACTCAGATCTTAGTTACTATAATTTCTACTTTTACAACAGTTACTTTTACTATAATGACTACTCACCACCACTATTAGGCTACTGCTATAATTACTATTTGAGCAGTACTTGAATAGTCTTTGAACAACAGGAAACACTTCATCTTACAGGTACAATAGATTCCTAATTATCATGACAAATTTATAATTTATTTAGATGAACTGCTGACGTAACACAGGCCTGTACTGAGTGTAGCGCACGTTTGAGCTTTTTGTTATGCGAGGATGCTGTTTTATTTCCAACATGTCTCATCTGTTTTGTTACTGTTTTTTTCTGATGTTTGGTATTGTTTTCCATTTCATTTTTGTATTATTTTAATTGCCTGATTTTATTTGCCCCACCACCTCCTGAAATGTTGTAGTCCTGATCCAACCACGTGAAGCTTTTTGTAACTTTGTTTGGGAAAGTGCTGTAGAAAAACAGTTTATTATGATTATTATTATAATATAATAAGAGTTTGGACTACGTGGATCTCTTCATGGTTTCTACTGATTTCATTTGGATCATAGAGACACGTGTGAGATAATTAACAAAACCTCCTCCTGGATTTAGCCATCAGGAGATGTTTGAAGAAACTTACATTCCCACGTCCTAACAACTTGTTTTTCTAATTTATGCCAAAGAATACATGTTTTTACAGTGTGGTGTTATAAAACAATACTTCTACCAACAGTATAATAAAAACTACAGTTACTCCAACCATCACTGAACTAAGAGGGTCATTTAACAAGACGTTCCCCTGGTTGTATTATTACGAGTAGTCCTGATATTCATATCAGGGCCGTTGGCTTTTTGAGTCTGATCCTGATATTAATAAATTAAAATGTGATATAAGGTGTGTAGGCTGCAGAAACTAATCCCCTTCGTCAGACAATAAAAACTATAAAATGTCAGTGTCAAGGTTTAAACCTTATTTTTGACCCAAATGTCTCAACTCATGTTAATTTTAATGGAATGATAATTATGCACTGAACCAAAACCAGACACTAGAAGTATAATCATCAAAAATATACAGTCTCTTATAAAATAGATAATAGAAATATAATAGATGTAATACTTGTGTGCAGTGAAAGTTGTTTAAAACATCATCATGCAGAGAGGAAATTTAAAATTCAACAGTTAAAATCAATGAAGAAAAATTAGTTTGGTTGGTTCTCCACCCAGGATCCAGCTCTCCCCCCCGGCTCGGCCAGCAGGAGGCGCTGCAGCCTGCTCTTCTCTCCTCCTCCTCCTCCTCCTCCTCCTCCCTGGTGTGTGAGTGAGGCTTTCCCTGATATAAAGCTGTGAGAAGCGGCTGGAGGCTGTAAAGGCTCTCCAGCAGCCAGAGGAGGAGGAGGAGGAGGAGGATGAAGCTGAGTGTCCGTCAGCGTGGAACTGATCTCAGTTCAGTCCGTCTGAGCTGAAAGTGGAAACTTTCGGATGCTTTTCTCACTCCGGAGCTTCTTCTTCATGCATCTCTGAGAAGGTAAAACCAAAGAGAGGCTTCATGTGTGAATCTCTTATTGTGTTTCATCACATTTCTCTTTCTGTCATATTTTCACATGGACTTCACTGCAGCTGTTCATATTGATGCTTAAACATGTGTTGCTGTGCTCTGTTTTACTCATCTGTAAATATAATTTTAATATCTTTAGTTGTTCTTTTTATTCTGTTTTATACAAACTGAGATGATTTCAGGTTTATTTATTCATTCTGATGTGCAGATGAATAAATGCTTGTTTAATTCTGATGTGTTTAATGTGGCTGAAAAAAGCCAGGAAAAGGAGGCAGAATGGACCGTTTATTTAGAATTTACTCAGATCTTTGTGTCTTATGAATTTTGATGAAGACATGAAGGCGTTAAAATTATTTGAATAGTTTTTCTTTATTTTTGGAGGTTGTTTGGTTTAAATGTACGTGTGGTGTCAGTGTGTTGTGAGCTGTGCAGGAGCAGAGCTGTGTGTCAGTCAGTCAGTCAGTCAGTCAGTCAGTCATTCAGTCAGTCAGTCATTCAGTCAGTCAGTCAGTCAGTCAGTCAGTCAGTCATTCAGTCAGTCAGTCAGTCAGTCGGTCAGTCAGTTATTCAGTCATTCAGTCAGTCATTCAGTCAGTCATTCAGTCATTCAGTCATTCAGTCAGTCAGTCATTCAGTCATTCAGTCAGTCAGTCATTCAGTCAGTCAGTCAGTCAGTCAGTCATTCAGTCAGTCAGTTATTCAGTCATTCAGTCAGTCATTCAGTCAGTCATTCAGTCAGTCAGTCAGTCAGTCAGTCATTCAGTCAGTCAGTCAGTCGGTCAGTCAGTTATTCAGTCATTCAGTCAGTCAGTCAGTCAGTCAGTCATTCAGTTATTCATTCAGTCATTCAGTCAGTCAGTCAGTCAGTCAGTCATCTAGTCAGTCAGTCATTCATTCAGTCAGTCAGTCAGTCAGTCATTCAGTCATTCAGTCATTCAGTCAGTCAGTCATTCAGTTATTCATTCAGTCATTCAGTCAGTCAGTCAGTCAGTCAGTCAGTCATTCAGTCAGTCAGTCATTCAGTTATTCATTCAGTCATTCAGTCAGTCAGTCAGTCAGTCAGTCATCTAGTCAGTCAGTCATTCATTCAGTCAGTCAGTCATTCAGTCAGTCAGTCAGTCAGTCAGTCATTCAGTCAGTCAGTCAGTCAGTCAGTCAGTCATTCAGTCATTCAGTCAGTCAGTCAGTCATCTAGTCAGTCAGTCAGTCAGTCAGTCAGTCAGTCATTCAGTCAGTCAGTCAGTCAGTCATCTAGTCAGTCAGTCAGTCAGTCAGTCATTCAGTCATTCAGTCATTCAGTCAGTCATTCAGTCATTCAGTCAGTCAGTCAGTCAGTCATTCAGTTATTCATTCAGTCATTCAGTCATTCAGTCATTCAGTCAGTCATTCAGTCATTCAGTCAGTCATTCAGTCAGTCAGTCAGTCAGTCAGTCAGTCAGTCAGTCAGTCAGTCCTCCTACAGGACCTCGGGTGTGACGACTGCTGTTATAATATTGATAAAGCTGAATATCTGAAGTGTGTCTGACCTTCTGAAGCTCTTCTAGTCTCATATTGATACAGCAGCTTGTGGTTCGTAGTATTTGGTGATATTTTCTGTGTGTGTGTAGTTACAGTGTGTACTTGCTTTGGTTGTAGTCCCACTGCCTCTCTATAGACCTGTAACAGTACTCCGCAGTCTGCTGAAGGTAACTAAGTACTTTTATTCATCTACTGTACTGAACTACAAATTTGATGTACTTGTACTTTACTTGAGTATTTCTATTTTGTATTATTCATCTCAGAGTAAATCTTGTCCCTGTTACTCCTCTACATGTCTGAGAGCTTTAGTTACTTTACAGTTAACTGTAACTAAGTACATTTACTCAATTACTTTACTTAAGTACAAAGGGACATGGTGTCAGTGTTTCCCAGTAATAGTAGTAACCAAACGTCATAATTTGTCATAAAATCACAATTAACTTTCCTGAACTGTGAAAGGGTCAAAGTTCAACCTCCAAAAAACAGTTCAGGGATATTTAAATGTCCACAGTACCATGGATACGCATCGCTACGCCTCTATACTGATTAACAGGTCGCCGTGGTAACGACTTGTGAATCACGATGTAGCCCCGCCCTAAAGCATACGCTGCTTTATCGTCTATTTTCCTCTAAACGGGACCATAATTTACTAAATGAACATCCTGCTGTACTGAAGAAGACTTGAAACCAGCGACTGAGACCATAAACTCATCCGGAAAATGTTTCCTGAGGTAATAAATCATCATTTTCTCACGCCCATCTGATCCTTCGTTGGAGCTACAGGGGAATCTGTCGAAGTCGAGCTGATTTGCAGAGTTGGAGCAGTGAGATGAAGTAGTGAAGAACAGTGATAACAAGCTCAGGGAGGAGATGTAAATGTCGGTCTGTGCAGGTGAGCTAAAATCATGGAGCACAGTTAACCTGCAGGTCTGATCTGGACTCTGTAACCCCGTCGCCCATCCCAGACAATCATTTCAAATCCTCCATTTAGCGCTGGGACTTCCTTCCTTCCAGGCAGCTGCTGGTTTCACTTCCCATCTATGAAAAGCTTTAGAGGCTTGAAATTAACTGCAGAAATACTCAGCTGATCCATCACAGTCAATATTTGAAGTATCATTAAGTGATGCAGTTTCTTTTCCTCCTGATATCACTGAAGTTTCTCTCAATCTGTAGAAAATAAGACCAGAACAGTGATTCAGGCTAAGTTACAACTCAGAAAGCAGCTTGTGAATCAGCAGTTACCAGTAACTATCTTCTCCAGGTTATCTGTAACAATAGTGCATCCATCTTTCAAAAAACCCAGGCGTCAGAGTGTCATTAAACACACCACCAGGGTCAGTCTTCAAAGTAACTGAATGCTGATTGTGACGCCTGGATGGAAGGAAATTCATCTGAAGCCCGATGGAGGATTGAATGTAAAGTCTGTGTGATTCAGAGGTAAACGGCTAAAACACACAAGAATCACTGATGGTGGTGTTTTGAGTTCAGTCTGCTTTGTTGAAGCAGATCTGTGTCACTTCATTAATAAAACAAAATAACTGAGCCGACATCTATTTCTGCTGCAGAAGAGACTGATTGGAGTTTTTCCCACTGACCCTACAATCGATTTCTGTAAGAACTATGTGCTTCCTTAATGTGTTGATGTGCAAAGTGAAGGTGGTGGAAGCCAGTTTTTTTTAAAGATTCTGCTACTTTTGTGCTCCGATATGAAAATATACAAGGAAGAAGAGGTGTTATCTGCTGTACCAACCACCATGCTAACTGTCCACTATATGGATGATTGGATCAGATTTACCTGCTTTGGGGCCGTTTACCCCCATCTTTGTGTACAGTATTATTAATATGCACCACATAAACACAGCATCAGATGAATAATGGAGTCCTTAGACTTTCTTCTTCTTATTAACAAATCCCATGTGCACGGCTCTCACTACAGTCTGACTTCATGTCTGTAGCTCTCAGCCCATTTGTTCTGTAAAAACACCACACAGATATATCATTTCACATTTAAAAAGGCTCGGTAATTTACCACAGCAACGGCTCACTGTAGTTTTTATCAATCGACAAAGAGGAGGAAATAGTGCCTCTGTTGGGGACTATTTTCAGCAGCGGATGAATCCACATGTGGTGCTATAGTGAGTGTTTGGGGCAGCAGGACGGTGTGTGAGGGACTGAGTCAGAATAAACTACAGTGTGTGTTCATGGTGATGAAGGAACATGTGATCCAGAGCAACAGAGAGGCTCAGTGGGGAGTTTATAATGTGCCTCATAGGGTTCTTCTTCTGTTGTTTTTCTGTTGACAGGGAGTTACTGTAGGTTTAGGGTTATAACTTTTACTTTTGTCATTGTGGTGTTTCCAGTTTTGGGCTCTGGAGCATCATAACTGTTAAAGTGCTGTTGGATGGTTATTTAAATAGCAGACTTGTGTAGGATGATAAAACAAATGATATATATACAGAACTCTGCACTATAAGCATGCAACTGACTTTCACCCAGGATGCCGGTGTTTGTTTCCCGTGTGAAACTATGGACATAAGAACTTAAATTCCTTAAATTACAAACATTTTGTACATTTTGTACATTTAATACGTAACTTAAATTCTGTAATTTACGTATGTTATGAATTTAGCTCAACCCAAACCTAGCCTGGCATCACCAGAGTAACCCGAAAGTAATCTGTTAGTCTGGAATCTCTCAGTTCATTCTCGATTTCCAAGGGGCGTTACCGACGGGCGGAGACAACCAATCAGAGCAACGAAACGCCATCCTATCGGACGCTACGTCCTGTCTGAAGTTCAGCAAACACATATTTCTTATCAACATAAAGTTTAAGTGCGGTTGTTATTTCTTCTTTTAGAGAAAATTTACCCTCTAGTCTGTTTAATACTTGGAATGCTCCGCATTGACGGCAGCCATTTACGAAGATGCTTCAGCAGCGCTCCTCTCTGTCAGTCATTGTATTGAACCCGCCCCATATTAGATAAACAGTTGTGATTTGCTCGTCACCTTACAGTTCTGGTGAAATCAGTTTGAATGGGAGAGGGGCCAGACGTATCTGCCAGAGCAAATAAAACATGAGCTGCAGATTCGTCTGGTTTCTGGATAACCCAAACCACGATCGTTTCGTAAACCTAACTAAGTAGTTTCGTTGCCTAAACCTAACCAAACTGCAACTATTTCACAATGTACTTTCCTGCTCATGGAAATGTTTTTCAGCAAGCTTTATTTTGAAAGTGTAACTAGATGTTACATATTGTTATTGTTAACTTGACCTGGCCTGCTTGCTGAAAAATGAAGCTAAAGTGGTGCACAGTGCGTTAAAACGTGACGCCGCGGGGCCCTGACCGAGCTGCCATGTTTAAAGAGTTTGGGAGTGAGAATGTGTTGAAGGTGTACTGTATGAACAAGAAATATGGATTTCTAATCAAACAAAGTTGCACAGCTGATGGAGGGAGGATAGCAGCAGACTGCAGGTGGTCAGAGTGAAGAAAGAGAAAAGGTACAAGACGAGCAGAGGAAATGTCGTCCAACATTTTGTTTAATAAGCAACCAAACTGTTCCGGTTTGGAGCGAAGATTGAGCTCCATTTCCAAATCACACACCTGGTCTTTGGTGTTTTGCAGTGAAAGTGTCTCCTTAATTCACTCTGTCCTGTCTGAGTTGTAAATAAACACATGAAGCCGTTTTACTGATCGTCACAATCTGTATTCAGTTACATTCAGATGATCTGAGAAGTTCACAGCTTCACAGTCAGCTGAAGTGACAACAGTATCGGGTTATTTATACAGCAGGTGATGATGAATCAGTTTCCCCTCAGAAACTGATCAAAGATCAGACTCATCTTCTGCTTTAATACTTTAACTACATTTTGCTGATTATACTCACAGACTGCAGAACTTTTACTGTAACAGAGTATTTACAGTGTGTATTAATACTTTTACTGCAGTAAAGGACCTGAATACTTCCTCCAGCTCTTCATATTAGTTTGAAGTGTTTTCATATAAACCTGCATCATGTGACTCTGGGCCTCCTGTCGATCAGCTGACAGCCACAGAAAGAATCATTTCTTCAGTCTCTTCCAGGAAATTATCCCTCAGAAACATCTTGTTTTAAGTGAACAACTCTTCTGTCATCTGGAGCTCAGCAGAAATGTTCACATAGAAACAAGTTGACGGACTGAAGCTGAAAACAAAGACACTTAAACATCCTTTATAATCTCCAGGTGTGTGTCTGGACTCAGTCTGCTGCCTGTCAGTGTTTTACTATCATATCTGATGTTTCTGGGTTCATATTACTGCTGCAATATGAAACTGGACAGAATCAGAGGAAGAGTCAGAGAAACATGGAGCCTTCAGCAAAGTGTGAGGAGCCAGAAGGATTTTACAGCTTTCCAACAGGCTTCATGTTAAAGGAGGAAGCAGCGTTCAGGTTCACAGCGCTGCTCCTCTTCCTGGACTGAGTCACAGCTTGATAAGCCCTCCCTCCTCCTCCTGCTCTCTAACACAGCGATACCAGTCTGTCCACATATTTCCTGGTTCCCTCCCTTCAGATCTCCAGTTTGCAGATGGGTGTAACCAACATGTGGTGACGTGCAGCAGCTGACAGGCCCCGTTCACTGCAGAGACACATGTTGTTGAGATCAGAGCTCAGACTAGTTTCAGCTCTCAGGAAGTGAAACTCACACAGTCGTTGACACTGAGAGGTGAAATGGCTCAGAAAGGAGTTCAGCTGGACCGGGAAACCTTCTCCTGTTCGATCTGTCTGGATCTCCTGAAGGATCCGGTGACTACTCCCTGTGGACACAGCTACTGCATGAACTGTATTAAAGGCTTCTGGGATGGAGAGGACGAGAAGAACATCCACAGCTGCCCTCAGTGCAGGCAGACCTTCACACCGAGGCCTGTCCTGCTGAAAAACACCATGTTAGCAGCTGTACTGGAGGAGCTGAAGAAGACTGGACTCCAAGCTGCTCCTGCTGATCTCTGCTATGCCGGACCTGAAGATGTGGCCTGTGATTTCTGCACTGGGAGGAAACTGAAAGCCCTCAAGTCCTGTCTGGTGTGTCTGGCCTCTTACTGTGAGAAACACCTCCAGCCTCATTATGATGTGGCTCCATTGAAGAAACACAAGCTGGTGGACCCCTCCAAGAAGTTCCAGGAGAACATCTGCTCCCGTCATGACGAGGTGATGAAGATGTTCTGCCGTACTGATCAGCAGTGTATCTGTTATCTCTGCCCTGTGGATGAACATAAAGGCCACGACACAGTGTCAGCTGCAGCAGAAAGGACCGAGAGGCAGAGAGAGCTCGAGGTGAGTCGACTAAACCTCCAGCAGAGAATCCAGGACAGAGAGAAAGATGTGAAGGAGCTTCAGCAGGAGGTGGAGGCCATCAATCGCTCTGCTGATAAAGCAGTGGAGGACAGCCAGGAGATCTTCACCCAGCTGATCCGTCTCATGGAGAAAAGAAGCTCCGATGTGAAGCAGCAGGTCAGATCCCAGCAGCAAACTGAAGTGAGGAGAGTCAAAGAGCTTCAGGAGAAGCTGCAGCAGGAGATCACTGAGCTGAAGAGGAAAGACGCTGAGCTGAAGCAGCTGTCACACACAGAGGATCACAACCAGTTTCTACACAACTACCCCTCACTGTCAGCACTCAGTGAGGCTGCAGACTCATCCAGCATCAAGATCCGTCCTCTGAGGCTCTTTGAGGACCTGACAGCTGCTGTGTCAGAGCTCAGAGAGAAACTACAGGACGTCCTGAGGGACACATGGACAAACATCTCACGGACAGGGACACAACCAGAGCCCAGGACCAGAGCTGAGTTCTTACAATATTCACGTGGACTCACACTGGATCCAAACACAGCACACAAACTTCTGTTATTATCTGAGGGGAACAGGAGAGTAACATTCATGTGGAAACATCAGTCTTATTCTGATCACTCAGGCAGATTCACTGACAGGCAGCAGGTCCTGAGCAGAGAGAGTCTGACTGGATGTTGTTACTGGGAGGTGGAGTGGAGCGGGGGGGCAGTTTATGTAGCAGTCGCATACAAGAATATCAGCAGAGCGGGGGGGGGGGATGAATGTAGATTTGGATTCAATGACAAATCTTGGTCTTTATATTGTGACACAAACAGTTATCAGTTTAATCACAACAGGATCAACACTCCCGTCTCAGGTCCTCGGTCCTCCAGAGTCGGAGTGTACCTGGATCACAGTGCAGGTATTCTGTCCTTCTACAGCGTCTCTGAAACCATGACTCTCCTCCACAGAGTCCAGACCACATTCACTCAGCCTCTCTATGCTGGACTTTGGCTTTGGCCTCCTGGAGTCACAGCTGAGTTGTGTGAACTGAAATAGACAGAAGTCATTCTATTCTCACCACTTTGGAAAGAATTCTTTCATTTACATTTACGTGTACTTTACGTTCTGAGGTGTCTGAGCTGAGAGATGTCTCTCCCATGTGTGTTCAATGTTTAGATACTTGTGTGTGTAATGTTTAGATAAGCCTATGTCCAAGGTCAGGCTACTTTCATAGATGGGTGCTCCTTGGGAGTTGTTTTCCTAAAGTTCCAAAGAGATGAGATCAGTTTCAACCTGAACTATATGTTCCACCTTCCCTTTCTGTAAAATAGCCATATATGGTTATGAGGTTGGCTCTGAGCCTATCTTGTCACCATACATTAGCTATACCATGAGGCTTTAAAAGGTGGAGTTTGAGTGGAAAACGGGGGAGATTCACATTGGCTTCGGATCTTCTCACAGGCAATCTTTGGTGCTTGTTTTGATGCTGTACTTTTTGTAATAAACCTTTTTATACAACTAAGTCGGTGTCAGCGGAGATTTCTTCATCATCATCACATCATCGCTACAGAAGATACAACAGTTCCTTTATATTTATTTGTCAGGGACCATATACAACAACATTAATCTCACATGAGGAGAAGAGATGCATTGTACCAGATTTAGATACAAGCTCATTTCCGTCTGCAGTTCCTGGTCAGCTCGACACAAACACTAATACAACTAATGCAGTTAGCCAAATGTTGTTGTTGACAAATGGACGTAGAAATGAGGAAGTATGAGGTGTTATAGAAGTGGAATGATCAGCATCATAATCAATAAGGAGATGATTGACAGCTGAGATTGTGCATGAAGTCATTGAAGAGACTTTACTGATGGACGTGTGAACAAACTGAAGGTTTCCATCCTGAATAAACCAACATGAACAAAGTGTTTTCCTCTCGTCTTCATACAAAGCTGATGGAGAAACTGAGAAACTCCTCTGAGAGTCTGACGGAGGCAGGTTTCCTCCTGAAACTCCAACACAAAGTTCAGAGTTCATGTTCAGAGCAGAAGAGCGTTTGTCAGTCAGTCTCTGTCCTTTCAGCTTTCCTCCCTGAAACTGATCGTCTCACAGAAAGCAGCACAGCTTCCTCCTCCTCCTCCTCCTCCTCCTCCTCTCAGAGGAAATATTGGACTTTTACTTCTCTACATTTATCTGACAGCTTTAGTTTCTTTACAGATTCACATTTTTACACATGAAGAGTTTCTAAAACATAAAGTTTGGTTCTAAATGAAAGTCCAACAGTTTGTCCAGCTGACAGCATCAGTCATTAATCAGTGAGTGGACTGACAGAACATGAAGCTGAACTCTGGTGATGATGGTTGAAGGTTTGGAGAAAATAATCAGCAGATGGATCCAGAATGAAAATAATCATCAGCTGCAGTCCGATACAAAACAGTTCAAAATGAGCTCCAACAGTAAAATCCTGCTTTTCCATGAATGATGATGAATAATAATCTAATGATAGAATATATAATAGTACAACAGGCACAGGGGACATTTTACTGTGGAAATACTTTAACTACATGTTACTGATTATACTCACAGACTTTTACTGAGGAACAGTTTCACTGCAGGACTTTTACTGTGACACAGTATTTACAGTGTGTATTAGTACTTTTACTGCAGTAAAGAACCTGAATACTTCCTCCACCTCTTGTTATACAGCGAGACCATTTGGACCAGCTGACGTTTGTGCTTTAAGGAAAAATAAACTCCAGTTCAGAGACACTAAGTGATCAGATTATTGATCTTTTGACTTGATGGTAACTGTGTGTGTCTATTACAAGCACGTTTTTCAATGGTTTTAACATCAAGAACAATTAAATCAACATTTATTACATTGAAGACGCAGCATGTGTTCTGAGGGCTGATACATGACTTCAACATTGAGCTCATTTATTCCAGCAGTAGATTTTACATGAATGTTACATCACCGGTTAAAAAAAAGCTTTATTAGGCTCCTGGAAAGTTGAACAAATATAAATTCCTTGTATCAGACTGTTTTACAGACATCTCTCTGATAATGGAGGACCTGAAGAAGGATTTCTGGGCTGTGCGGGGGTTGTTTTAGTTGCAGTACCGTGTTTGACCACCAAACACTCAGTATGACCTGTACAGATCTACAAAACTGTCTGTCTTCTGTCCTCTGTCTCTCTGCAGTCTGATCGTTGTTATTGTTCTCCACAAACATTTTATTTGTTCCGCCGCTGAGCAGAAACCAGCACCGTTACCCAGAAACCCCTGCTGACAGCGAGCGGAGCCTCTGAATGACATGAATTATTAACTCTGTTGTAGTGCTGCAGACGTACAGGGATCTGTGTGATGTGATTTTCATGAGCAGCTCTTTAATCTGCTGTTGGATGTCGGTGCGCGGCGAGCCTCAGCTGGTGGGAGGATTCATCTACCGCTTGACTGAACAGCTGAAAGCTGCTGTGTGAAGCTTCAGCAGGGCTCCACCAAACGGTGCACACCTCCTCCCAACATCCACCTGCTGAGCTCACACTGCAATTTACAGCAAAATGACTTTATGCTGCCGTCTTCAGGTTAGAGAAGACTGACGATGAGCTCCAGAAATCAGGTTTTATACGTACTGTACCTTCATTTCTCAGAATGACTTTTAACGAGTTTTAGGTGATAAAAACAGACACATCATTGGCTTTGTCATTACAGCATTCCTGAAGTTTCACCTTAATTAAACTTCAAAACATTTCCCCACTTTAAACCCCCTTAACCCATGCAGAAAATCCATTAAATGTCTATAATTCATAACATGATCTGTAATGTGAGTGTTGACAGCTACAACAGTCTAAAGGCTCAACACTGGGGTTGGGTACCGACCCAATTACGTCACCACTACAGAGTACAGATTCACGTTAAATAACAGTAAGGGGTAGATATGAATATACTAAGATATATACAGAAAGATATACAGAGCAGATATAAGTACAAGTAATGGAAATACTAAGACATTAAATACGGAATAAACAGCTGGAGGTATGAGTTGAATACAGTGTATACGCTATAGATCCGATAGTTACAGTCATGTAAAAAACTGTTGGTATGTGAAAGCATATGTAGTGCAGGTTAGGTGTGTGTACAGTAGTTTGGTAGAATTAAGTAAATGATTTACTTCTTCACTGTGTTCTGTACACATAATCACGTAGATTCTTGTTGTTATAATTATACACCAAGTTTTTCCAAAAAATATTGTGTGCAAAAAACGGTCAAGTTCAAACAGGTGAACACTCACTGAAGCCAAGACCTGTTCATCCATTTAACCTGGAGGACCTGTTGGATGATGCATCGATACAGATTCAACAGTCCTGGTTTAAAACACCCTTGGGTCTGTGCTGATCCGGATCATGCATCTCTGCTGAATGTTCTGCAGTGGAGACACAGTTTATATTCTGCTGTTCTGCACACGCTCACATGGGAAAAGAAGATTTGAAACCTGTTTAAATGTACACGTTACCAAGACATCGATGATGTTTAAGGCATCAGATCAGTGCAGAAAGGCGACTGTAACCTGGTTATTTAAGTTCACGTGAACTCACCACTTGGGACTGACAGGCGGAGCTGAACACGCTGACAACAGAAAAGTAGTTTGTCTTGTAATCTTCATTTATTATAGAGCCGCTGTTAGCAGGAGCGTTCCTGTCGCCGCTGCAGCCTGATGTTCTGGTGGAAGACATGTTTGGCTTTTAAAAAGACCAAAATCTTTCAATGAAGCTGAAAGTTGCTGTTTGATATGTTTCAAAGGGTTTTTTTCACCTTTAAAACGCACCTTTAAAAAGCCCATTACAAACCCCTTAATATGTTACGATCCTTTCATTTACCACACATCTTGTTGTTAACATGTTAAATATGTCAACACTGAATAAGAATCCTTTGAATTAGCATTAATTTGCACATGAAAATATCTTTCCGTAAACTAAATCACAACCTTAATACATTTAATTACACCTTTAAATAATAATTAATGGACCCATTAAAGTTAAGGGCTCTTCAAATGATGGTGTTTCCTTTTTACCTTTTCAAATTAAAGGACAATTGAAAGGACCTTTTCAGAGGTAAATTAAGGATAAATTAAAGATAAATTACAGGTTTTTTAAAGTTGTTGTTTTGTAGCGTTTGACCCACCAACCGAGCTCCGACATGTGACAACGGAGGAGTTCTGCCTCTGAACGGCCTGAAAAGTGATTTTTGAACCCCAGAAACTGCAACAAACCAATGATGCTGATTTCACTGGTAACAAGAAGCCATGAACTTCACGTAGATGTTTTGTGATTGTTTTTTTTTTTTACATCGAGGAGACAAAAAATTTTACTTATATTTGCTTTTGACAGCAGAAATATGCAGGATGGTGCATTTCAGTGTACAGTCAAAGCCCATCCTCCACAGTTAAAGAGCAGATCTGTGGTCTGTTTTTAGAATAGCTTCCTCAATGTTAACCGCGACCCTCCTCTTCCGTTCTTCCTCCTCGCTCCGTGTAACCGGAGCCGGTGGTGTGGAGGATATTTTTACTGGACGAGCTCTGTAACTTCCTCCTGTGGAGTACATTACTGCTACCGCTGGCTCTGCCGGGGTTAATCACATGAGCCGGAGTGCTGCTGATGGGATAATGGAGGGAGGGGGGTGATGAAGGGATCGGTGGTGGAGGTAAAGATGCGATTGCTTCTTCCTGACCCAGCAGAAATGGCTTCCTGCGAGGGTGTAGGTCATCATCCAGGGGTTTTATCAGTGATGGAGGCGATGAGACTGAAGCTGCTGTGTGATGAAGATCAAGGAGGAAACCAGTGCTACTGAACCTTTGACTCTGCCCATGAAATATGTAATAAGTTTCATGTCAAGACGAGACGGACGTGATGCTGCTTTCAGATCTGGGGTTTAAAAGAAGCATTTCTTCACTCTAAATGTGTCAGATTCAGTAAAAGTACTAATACACACTGTGAAAATACTCCACGTCCTGCACTCAAAACCTCAGTCCTGCTGCAGTACAATGTGAGGACATTTACATGAAAACATTTTGGGTGTGGGGATGAAAGTAACGACAGTTTGGATCATTACGATACTTTGGAACGTGAAAACAGTTTTACAACCGTACAAGGTAAAAAGTACATCATTACATGACGTACTTCAAACGTCATTTGGAAATTTGGGACAATGTTGGGAGCTGAGGACATTTCTTTTGAAAACCGAGTTTTGGACATTTTTTCAAAAATGAGGACACATTTATGGCAGTTTGGACATTTTTGTCAAAACAGGATATTTTTTCCAAAAATGTGGACATTTTTGGATAGACAGGACATGTTTAAGGTTTGGAGATGTTTTGGAACGTGAGGAAACTGATCATGTGTTTGCAGTTAGCACTTTTTTATTAGCAAACATTTTTTAAATTGAGGACATTTGAAAAGTAAACACTTGGAAAGTGAGGACATTTTTTAAAAGATATATATATATATTTTTTAATTTTCAATATGCGTAGACATTTTCTGGTGACGGTTTAAAAAAATTGTTTTTGGAAAGTCAAGATATTTTTGACAAAACTGAGAACATTTTGGTGGGTTTTGGTAAGTGTAGTAAAAGATTTTTCTGGTCCTCACTTCCTCCAACGGCTTTTTTAAGGTTCAGATTAAAGTTCAGTTTATATTAAATTTGTATGACTCAAACTGAAAATCAGTTTTACTTTCTGCAGTGGTGGAAAGTAAGTGCAGCTACTTGTTCTTTACTTCAGTATTTCCACTCCTCGATCCGACAGCTTTAGTTACTTTACAGATTCAGATTATTAAAACAAAATATAATCAAAATAAAGAATGATGTATTATTATAGATTAAACAACTCAGCAGAATAAAAAGCAATTAAAATGTGTGACAGGTGTGTGTTTGTGTGTGTGAACTGAATAAGTCAAACCAACATCATTTTGAATGTAATGTGGTCATTTTTCCACACAATATAATCTGACTTTTCCAGTTGAATCTCAGCAGTTTCATCAAAAAAAATAAATAAAAAGAATGTAATGAATTAAATGATGCAGGGGTAAAATAATCTGTTATTCTAATTTAATTAAGATATGTTCAGCAGACATGTTCTGGCTGTTGGTTGCATCCATTCTAATCCTGACAGGGAACATTTCCATGCAATTATAATATGTAAATCAGATATGAGATGCTCAATTTGCCTATCTGTTATAAACCTGAAGCTCCCTCAGTTTCCTGCAGCACTGAGTCCGCCTGCAGTTCTTCTGACGGCCACCAGGTGCTGCTGGGATCAAACTCTCACTCCATTGAAGTGAATGAGAAAACCTCCAACTTCGATCTACAAATACAAAGTCACTTTAAACGCTCTCAATTTTTGATACTCATACTGTCCAGACTGCTGGGGGTGGGGGTAACTGTGACAGTGTCCCGGGTACATCATAGATTTCTCACAGATAACTGCTGTTAACAAACCTGCCGGCTAGTTTGACCCCCGTAAATATTTCATGCTTTCTTTTCATGTTTGCAAACTGAGATAAAAACCATCTGAGCTTTTCTGAAAAAAGAACCATCTCAAACACCAGAACCTGAACGAAACTGAATTCCATTGCCCTCCAGTGAAAACACACCTGATCCATCCTACGACCCGTTTTCTCCCCCCCTGCAGACTTCCTGTCCCGCCTCCACCATGAGTGACATCTACGAGTCGGCGGCCAACTCTCTGGGCTTGTTCAGCAGTCCCTGTCTGACCAAAGTGGAGCTGCGGCTCACCTGTAAAGGGATCTCGGACCGAGATGCTCTGTCCAAACCCGACCCCTGCTTCATCCTCAAGATGCAGTCCCACGGGCAGTGGATGGAGGTAGGTCGCCACGGCAACCACGCCGGCCTCTCACCTGCTGGTTTGTTGGACTGCTGTCCGATGGTTCTCTGTCTGTGATGGACCGTTGTCATTTTCATGTTTTTGGGGGAGGGAGGGCCTCTCTTTTCCTTCCCCAGTTTGTTTCAGTTTTTCAGTCTTGTGCAAATGTTTAAATGTTTTTTTCTTGTCATTATAGACTCTTGATGACCCAGTATGTGATGCTGGGCTGTATAAATGATTGTTAACTGGTGGGGAATGATGTTGTTGCCAGTGTTTGTATTCTCTCTCTGTTTGAGTCACGTTTTGGATCGTGTCTAATTGTGGGATTACCGGGTCTATTTCTGCACGTCAGGTTCCCCTGGATCTGTTTCCTCAATATTTTATTCCAGCCCGTCCTGCCACATAGGCCGTTTCCCTGTCGATCTCCCCCACCCACCCACCCACGAACATAGTGCAGCATTCAGCAGCTAAAGAGGCAGATATTTCCCTCAGTAGGAGGTGGAGACCAAACACAGAGTGAACAGAGAGACAATCATGATCATGGTCATGTTGCTCTGTCACTGCTGGATGTGGAAGTATCAACTACGTATTGGAACAGTGATGGACAGGACTGCCATGGTGCATAACAGAAAATATGTCACAACACTGACGTCCTCAGTTCGGGATCCAGACCTCCGAAACACCGTCCGCATTTCTGATTTGTTTTGGGATTCAAATAGGTCTGGCGTTGTGCTCATTGAGGAGTATTTCCACCAGTTGGTGAACCAATCAGTTGTTAGTTCAGTTGGCTGGATAATGGATGGATCATTGTCCCTCATACCTGCCCGGCTACATCCAGACACTGATTGTCTCCAGTGTGGCCGAGCTGACAGAGACACACAGCAACATGATGTCCGACTGACTGAGAGAAGTGAAAAGAAGTGATTGTGTGGCTGGTGAGTGGCGCCTGTTGTGCAGAGGGAGAGTGTAGACGTGTTACTCGTGCTACAAAGCAGGAGAAAGGAGAGTGAACACCAGCCGCCTCCAGAGCTGCAACAACACACAGCGGCCAAACAAGATTTCTGGGGCTGTTTCAGCTCCCTGATGGACTCACTGATGCTCTGCTGAGTCTGTTGGTTTCTAATGTCACTGAAATACCATTAACCCACTTACAACAACACTCAGACAGCAGAGTTAGAGAAGCTGATGGTGGAATGAAACCAAGTACATGTACTCAAGTAGCTTCTCTATTTTAGTACAGTTTCGAGGTACTTGTACTTTACTTGAGTATTTCCATTCCCTGCCACTTCATATTTATCTGACAGCTTTAGTTACTTTGCAGATTCAGAAGATTAAAACAAATCTAATCAGTAATTATTACAAGTTAAACTAGCAGCAGGATATAAAGTCATTAAATGAGCTCCACCTTCAAGTGATCAACACATTCAGGATCAATAGTATATATATAATTATTCTACGTCAGGGTACTCTAAATATATTTTGATGCTGATAAGTGAAGTTTTAAAGGTTTTTTCATCGTCTGTGCTGATTCACTCTGTGCTGCATTTTCAGCTTCCACTGCTGTTGGTTGAAAGGACTTGTGTGTTTCAGTTGTTCAGGGTAAAGCCTTCGTGCATGCAGTCTGCTGCAGAGCCGTTAGCAGCTGTTTGGTCCTGTTTCTCTGTTCAGGTCACGGCCTGAAGCTGCCGTTTCCCAGCCTCGCTGAACGTGTCCTGAATTAATCTTTAATGGACAGAAAAGTGTTGAGAGGTGAACGAGCTAACAGAGCGAGCAGTGAGCTGCCGCTGGGCAAATATAACCAGGAAGTCTTTCCTTCTTTTGGGTTTTTTTTCCTGCTTTAAATCTGTAAAGTAAATAAAGCTGTCAGAGAAATGTAAGGGAGTAAAAAGACATTCCCCTCTGAGATGTGGCGAAGTAAATAAAAAAAAAAACTCAAGTAAAGCACCTCAAAATTGTACTTAAAGTAACAATCTGGAAAGATCTCGGTGTCGTTCCAGAGATCCAGTCAGTGTCCTCGCTGACGGCCTCTTTGCTCGTTTGTCTTCATCTGAACGTCGAGTTTGTTTCTTTGTCTTTGGATCTGCAGAAGTTTCATCGTTTGTAGTCGTCTCATTAGCTGGAGGACCGACCACTGCTGGGGGAAACGCGTCACTAACTTTTCTGAGAATGTCGCCGTCGACACCAAGTTTGTAAATCCTGCAATAAATGCCGATGCAAGTGCTTTGATCAGGGACCACAGGCTCATCACCTCCCTGTTCCCTCATTCAGCGACAGATGGACTCAACAGATATTTAAATAGGAATCTTTGAGACGATAACTTTAAGTACAGTAGTTGAATAAATTTACTTAGTTACATTCCACCATTGTCCCGAATAAAGCAGCAGACATGTACAGTAGAATATTTATCTGTTAGATTTAATAAGAATTCCGGGTTCAAGACCTGAATTCTGAATTCTGTTTTTCTAAATTCACATTGTTGACTTTTTTAAAAATATATTAAATCCCCGTCAGAGTCAGACGTCCACAGTAACTGAACAGAAATGCTGTTTACGAGCTGGACTCTGGTGTGCGTTTGACAGACAGCTCTTATCATCTCCCAGATAATCTGTTTAGGTGATAATAAGAGTGAAAACACAGCAGATCCTCCGTCTCTTCCCTCTGTGGCCCCTCTTCTCTTCAGCCATCTGGAGCCGAACGGTTTGGTTAAATTGCTTCTGCTTGGAAGCTGCTCAGGTTCATTATCAACACGACAGATGATGAAGGAGAAAAGTGACATAATTCTCTGCTGGCTTCTGTTTTCTGTGGGATCTGAAGCCCGGAGAAGGAAACAAGTCCAAACACAGTGAGGGAGTAAACACACAGCGAGTGATAGTTAACACACTATCTGCACAGGCGATGCACTTCTAATGACTGCAACCTTATTGGTTAAAGAGCAGCTACAGTGAAAACACATTCTTCACTCCAGCAGCCACATCAGCCTCTTTAATGGCGGCAATTTAGGCTCCACGTTCAGTAAAAGCAGAATCTTTCTAGCCTCATTAACCAGAAGAGTCGCGGGAGATAAACAAGCAGATTCATCACAGGCTGCCATGTAGCACTTAAAGGGTCAGTTCACCCAAATTACAAAACATACAAACATTTGACACATAAAAACAAAATTGTTGCATAACCAGATTACATTTTGGGGGGGAATGTGGACAAACTAATCCTTTATATGAAACCTTTATTCAATCAGGTAATTCTTCTTGTAAGACAGACCTGATTACAGTGCTGAGTACAGTAGAAAGACGATGGTCAGTGTGATGCAGCCTCCAGCTGGACATGAACTGGGACAGTCTGCAGGTCTTCTTTCCTCAGGTGTTGTCAGCAGCTCACAGGTTCAGTGTGGTTGGCTGCAGCTGGCAGGTTTGTAACAGGAAGTGAAGCCTCAGGTTTCAGCCGAGTTCACAGCTGGAGACCTTCCTCTGTCTTTCTTCTTTTGACACAGTTTAAACTGATCTCTCCTGCAGCAGGACTTTCATTATGCAATGTTTCCTTGTGTCATATCGTTATTGCTCTTTCTGCATGTAAATTAGGGCCAAATTAGACAGTAAAGTATCCCCTGCCCTGTCGAATAAAGGAGTGAACAGTTGATATCTGTGTTAATAGTCTGTCCGCTCATCAGAGGAGACACAGCCCAGCAATTCCTGTAAACAAAAAAAACACGACCTCCAATGGCTTGATTAAGGAACGAGGACGTCGCAATTAAAACCAAATCAGACTCCTCATTAGCTGCTCTGGGATATTGTCACATCAAAGACATTTTCTTCATTTCATCAGGAAACAGGCTGAGCTCAGGGGAAAACAGTGATCTGAAGCTGCTCTGTTCGTTCAGGACAAAACACAAAACTACACTGAACACATTTCTTTTTTTTAACATTGGAGGATTCTCAGCAGTTTTTTTTGCCTCTTTTAGCTCCTAGTTTTGGTTCTTGGTTCAGTCTATGTTTAATTAACCCTGGTTCCTGCAGCTAAAGTCAGCCAAAAGGAGAGTGAATATTAAACTTAGATTCATCAGGTGGAAGGCAGCCAATTATCAGAGGGGGAAGGGAGGGGAAGACACTGTGTGAGCCCGGTTCTAGAGGACATCATTATCTCTGATGTCCATCCAGTTTAAACGTCCGTGAATCAGCTTAGAAATCAGAGAAAAAAGACGCTCTTTATAGCTGCAGAAGCTGCCTGAGAATCTCCCTGTTTCAAAGTTTCCTTCAGTCTCTCAGTGATCAGTGACAGCTGTCTGTCCGTACATGTGGACGCCGCAGACAGGAGCTGCTGTCTGCTGGTTCGGTTCACTTTAATTGGCCACTATTTGACCAAATGTTTTTAATATAGGATAGCAGCAGCTCTCCTGATGGTTTACATTCTGTTTGTCAGCATGTTTCCATCTATCAAATTGGTAACAACTTTTTAAACTTCAAATTTCACACTGAGCTGATCCAAATAAAGCAGAAGGAAAAAACTGAGAGATCCACTTTGAAATACAAGGACGGCAGCCAGTTCACAGAAACAGTGAGTTCACTGGCTGTAATTGTCTTCCATGCAGTGGCCTGGTGTGTGTGTGTACTTGACTTCAGTCTGTGGGTCTGATATTCAGTCTGAGGTGGGGGTCAGCAGGGATTATAATCTGTGCTGCGGCTCTTCCTTCAGTCCTGTTTAGATGCCAGCGATGTCGGTAAGTCATCAAACTGTAATGGTGATTTTATTATGGATAATGTTTGCTCTGAGGCCGTGTTGATAAAAGTTTTATTGGCTCAGGGAGGATCGTCAGACGCCCCCCCCCCCCCCCCCCCGCGCGCTTTCTCTTCACTCCCTCACATTTTTAATTGGTCTCTTCTGTCTTTAAAATCTTCATTTTCTCTCAGAATCAACTCAAACCGTTTTAGCAGCTTTCATTTATGACAGTTCTAGAAGGCGGCGGAGTGGATTTATGTCGAGGCTTCCTCTGTAATCAGCTGCAGGGACAGAAGCTTGTGTCTGCACAACCACTCTTTGTTTAGGAATAACAATATTGATTAAACGCTGGTGGAATTCATTAAAAATGAGACAGTGAATGGGATGTCAGGAAGCCTGCAAGTCCTGGAAAAGACTTTAAGTTATGTCATATTATGTATGTAGTGTAATATAAATTAAGATTTCATGAATACAGTGTGTTAAATAACACCCAGCACCCCCGAAAACATCAAAATCATATTTTGTTTTCTATTTATTTCTATTGCAAAATGTATTTTCATGTGTAATATTTTGAGGTGAGGAGCAACTACTGATGCTGCAGCTGCTGGTGGGGATACGGCAAACTATACACTTAATATTGATAATAATAAAATAATAATACACTCTGAACTCTCAGTTCTGATGCTTTGCAGGGGCGCGGCAGGTTTTAACAACACTTGAATGTAGGCGTGGAGGATGACAAAGTGTGTGTGTTACTGTTCTCTCACTGCTTGAATACATTGTGATGTATGAAGTAGGTCAGATCGTCTCTGGTCTCTGGTATCTGTCTATCTTTAGTTGCATTAGAAAAGTTCTTGCCTTTTGTTGAAAAAGAGTTAATGTGAGAAACGGGACATAGAAACACGTTTGTTGAATAAGTCCTGACGTAGCGAACATTAAACTCACATGACTGATCAGCTGTTTCTGCTGTCGACGTGTGAACACATGTCTACAGCCTCCACACAGATCTGATGTGACCTTCCTCACTTTAACACATGGAACAGAACTGGTGCTCTTCTTCTTGCTCTGCGATGGTATAATGAGCTTCTGACTGGAGAGTTGGTGCCACATACTGCTTATCTCGATGAACCAACTCCTAATAATCACATGACGGTAGTGGATGGAAACAAGCGTTCATTCGTGTTTTCTTTTGTCATGGAGAAGAACCTGTGCTGGCTCAATGTATCTCAATGACAATATGTCTATATTGTTAAATAATTGTCTGTATAAACATGGAAATACAGGCTAGCTCCTTGGTTTTGCTCATGTAGTTTCATTTCTTGGTGGGTCGACGGCTGCTTTTATATTTAGTTTCTCTGATCTGAATTGGAACTAAACTGATGTGTTTCTGAATGTTCGCATGGAGGTTTAAAGATTTAACATCAGCAGGATTTTCACTTTGGGGACTCTGAGGAAGCACAAAGTGACGTGGTTACAACCCACTTAGACTTTCTGTGTCTGTAGTTTCATCCAGGGACACACTGACTGGTTCATATCCCTCATGGTTAATGAATAATAGAAACATCTGAGCTTCACTTCGGTCCGGTTGTTGGTTTCAGAAAGCTACAGAAAGTGTCCACCACAGTCGATGTTTCAGACCCTGTGGGACAGATCTGACAGGCGTCTCAGGTTGAAGCACGCCGAGGCCTTGAAACACAGCAAAGTCCGGATCAAATGCGGATGGATGGATGTCTAGACAGCGTTGCACGTCGGCCATTTATTCTTAGATATAATGTTTACCACCTTTAGCCAGAGTCCTGCAGAAGAATCTATGTCTTCAGTAGGAACTACTAGGTCTGGGACTGAATAAAACACTTTAATCTTCCCCCTGACAGGTGTGAACTGGTTTTCTCCACAGTACTGTAAAGGAAAGAGTCCATCTGTGCTACTGTTAATCAAACTTAATCCAACGGTCAAAACATAGAGGAGGTCACAAAGCCCCTCGAGGCAAATCTGGAATATTTGGATTTATAAATAAAGTTGAGTTGACTGCTGGTTAGTTTCAGTGCTTATTACAATATGGAGAGATTGTTTTCTGGCAGACAGTTTGGAAAGCCCCCCCCCCACACACACACACACAGTTAAAACTTGGATGGGAAAGTGCCTGAAAAAGCTGAATGTGTGAGATGTTTAAAAATAAATAATTTTAAAACTCTTTTAAACTGTGCATGTTAGAATACGTGTGACTGTTGCTGTATGTGACGTATATTTGCACCAGCAGATGGCTGAACTGTCCTGATGCTGTCAGACAGTTACATTAATGTATGCACGGTGACATTTCCTGCTGTGGCTGACGCAGGTCGCCCTCCTGCCACCCCGTCAAACTCTCCATCAGTCAAATCTCCGGAGAGAACGACTGAATCTTCTAAACCTCCCAAACAAAAACCTCCTCCTCCTCCTCCTCCTCGTCCTCCACCTCCTCCTCCTCCTCCTCCTCCTCCTCATCCTCCACCTCCTCCTCCTCCTCCTCCTCGTCCTCCTCCTCCTCCTCCTCCTCCTCCTCCTCATCCTCCACCTCCTCCTCCTCCTCCTCCTCCTCATCCTCCACCTCCTCCTCCTCCTCCTCCTCGTCCTCCTCCTCCTCCACGTGTATCTGACAGCTTCAGTTACCTTCCAGGTCTCTGGCTGGTTGTTCATGTTGTCGAGTGTCTGATGTTCATGAAACTCTCCTGGTTCAATCATCCGAACAGAACGACTGATCGAACAGAATGATCAACTGCGTTAGAAAATATTGGATCCTTTAACGTTTAAATATCCTCAGTTATGTAACCGCACATTATCCCGCTTATTTACATTCATATCTACTGAAACCCTCTGCTGCGTCCATGGCAACGTCCCTCTTCCGATAAACTCAACGTGCCGTCGACACACCTGGAAACACAGCTGTCAGTATGACGTCCCTGTTTTCACCTGGTTGTCCTGCGGGGAGCAGCGACCGTCTCTCCGACACATTTACTGGACTGGTTTCTGCAGTCCAGGATCGGAACTGCGTCCATAGCAACAAATGCCATAATTGACCAATCAGAATCGAGTATTATCAAGTAACAAAGCCGTGCAATAAAGAATTATATTATATTGTCCTGCTGTCGAATTATTTCCACTCAAGTCTCAGATTTAACTGTAACTACGTGTTTCTGTGTGTTTTCTGAGTGTGTGTGTTAGTGTGTGATAATGTGTGTGTGTGTGTGTGAACTGGTCAGACCTGGTTTCTGTTGCCCCACTTTATGTTTCTGTGAGTATTTTTAGCCGTTTGCTCGCTGGTGGAAGTAAATGAACTCCTCTCTTCTTCTTCTTCTTCTTCTTCTCTGGTTCTGTTTTGAGTTTCCTCTCGTCCCACTTTCATCTTCACTCTTCTTCTCTTCTGTCAGTTTGAAGGTTTCAGACCAGTTTGGTGTCTTTTTATCATCTGAAGGTGACACGTTGACAGGAGGCCACAGCTCAGACGGGGTGATGATGATGATGATGATGATGATGATGATGATGATGTATTTCACATCTCATACACTTCCTTTATCTCAGGTTGACAAACACATTTGAACAGATTTGGATTAAGAAGCTGTCAGACCAGCCAGTACCAATTAGTCTGGACGCAAGCTGACGAGAGCCTGGACCAGAACCTGGAACCGATCCTGGAGCAGAACATGGACCAGAACATGGACCGGAGCCTGGAAGGATCGAGGAGGGTAGAAAAGAGTTTCACCACAGCATTGTTAGATCATAAAACAGCAGTTTATAAATCATAAACATTCAACAGGAACACGACTTCTCTGCGTCGTTTTAAAGGGCAGTTACAAACAACATACTGTCTTTTACTTTGGAGAACCCAACCCTCACCCTTTCATGTTCATGTTCATGGATTCCTCTAACGTACCAACAGACGTATCAGTGCAGCAACAAAACCAGTGAAGAAGAAGACTTCTAAATGTCAACAATGCAGGATTTCAAATATTCTAAAAATCAATCATAGGAATAAAATCCATCAGCATGTTTGTCAGAGCTCAAGGATTCACAGAGGGAGTTAAACAGGGAAAGAAAAGAGAACAAAGAAGAGAGCAGGGGGGCTTTAATCTGGATTTCAACATGAAGACTAAAGAAATAAAGAAAGAGTTGCGACGTTCGGGTGCTTGTGTGGACGTCTTCTGAAACCAGACCTGAGAACAGTTCTCTCCTTCTGCCTCCAGCAGTCTTCACATCAAGGCAGACTTTGATGTTTCAAAATCCTTCACAATCCTTTCAACATAGATCTGAAGGTGGAAAACATGCGTGAATGATGTCCCCTCGTGGAATATATTTCTGTACAAATATCTGACGAAGGCCAGAAACATTTGTACGAGACGTCTGTGATTTCTGTATTTTTGTCTTCATTAAAGATCGAATTAATATCCGGAAACAAGAGCCGAGCTGTTGTTTAACTTTAACTTTCAATCTTCACACCTCGCTGCAGATTTTCACACAGCCCCCACAATCTTCATCCTCACTCAGAATTATATATAAGAATGTGCATTTTACAGAGCTCTTTTAATAGATGCCATATTTCTGGTGTTAATGCTTCATTAGAGAAGTTGCGAAAAAGAGAAAGAAAAGGGGTGAGAGGGTGGAAAACGTTTCTCTAACACATCTGTGTGTTTTAAAGCTCTGAGATCAGATAATGAAACAACGTTCCAGCTGCTCAGATAAAAACTCTCCTGCTACCAGACTAAATATTTCCCAGGTGATCTGAAGCCTCTACATCGTCTCTGAACTCTCGGCAGATGATTTTGGCTTTGTGACTGAATGTGTTTCTGCAGCAGCTTCTCCGACTCTTCAGTTTGCCGTTAGTATTGTTTCATTAAAGGTGTTTGAGACATTTTCAAATGTCCTCCTGTTGTGCTGACACACATAATAACACCAGCACCAGTTCAAAATGGTTCTGAGCAGAACAGAGACTACCTGGTTTCTCAGCCATTTAGCTGGAGTTCATCAAAGCTCTGTGGATGTGAGTTTGCTTTGGGCGTAAATTGATTGTTTAATTGATTTGGTCATTTGAGGGCTGAAAAAACAGCTGAAAACATCTGACATATTATCATGTGATGAAGGCGACCAGCAGCCAGCTTCCACATCCAGCAGACACGGAGCAACACGATCCTTCCTGTGGACTCTGTTCAGTCCAGTTTTCTCTCTGTTAGCTCTGTGTTTGGTCTCCACCTCCTCCGGAGGAGAATATCTGCTCTGTAGCTGCTGAATGCTGTGTTCACCAGCTGCTCTCTGACTGTGTGTCTGCTGTTTGCTCGCGCTCAGCAGGTTTATCAGTTGAGACTGAACCGGACAGGAAATGTGCCGCAAAACCAAAACTAGGAGCCAAAGGAGGCTAAAAAGCTCTGTGGCGCTGCAGAGATGCAGATAGATGATTCTCTATGAGTTTCTGACCACAAGCAACCGATTGATGATGTAAAACATTGTCAATTGTCCCATATAATTATACATATATACATATATATGTGTATATATATATATATATATATATATATATATATATATATATATATATATATATATATATATATATATATATAAATGTATGTCTTTGCGATATCTTGGTCTCCAGGCTGGGAGGAAACAGGAAACTCAAGGCTGATCACCAGGACACTGAGGGTGTTGGTGTCTGGTCTGTTGACTGGCTGCAGGTCTGTCAGCAGCCTCACTTTCTTCAGAGGAATCAGTCAAACTGTGTTTTTTATGCTGTGGTAAACGAGCAGTTTTCTCCCGAGTCCCGCCGCTGTCGTCGCTGTCGGTGAACGTGAAGCAGCGGCAGCAGGAAGCCCCGTCTCCTCCCTTCAGACTCGTTAGTGAAGTTGAGACCGAGGTGGGCTGTGCTCAGACCGGCCTGCAGCTCCACAGTCTGACCCGCGCTGTCTGTGATCAGGTGAAACCTTAATGATTGTCAGGAGGAAACATGTCGCTGCTGCTGCTGAGGAAGGCTGGACCGAGACGAGACGAGGAGAAACTGGATAAACACAACACAAAAGGACGCAGACAGCAGGGTCCTCATTAACGGAACCACACAGAAACTTCAGCTTGTTACTGAGAAAAGTAAAGATGCGGTGAAGATGTTTGCACTTCATCAGCTCTCCAAGTCTGAAGTCTGAAACCTGAGTTCATACTGAACACTTTGAAAACAAGAAGAGCTTTGTATTAGAAAAAAGGTATTTATTTAGGCAATAATAACAAAGAATGAATCATCAATAATGATTCGTTTATTGGATTATCTGTCAGGGACAATAGACCTGGATTAAATGTAAAGTGTTCAATGTCACATAAACAGTCGTATGAATAAACTGTGTAAAATAGATAAATGATAAGTTAATAAAACTCAGTTGATTATTATTTCATAATTTATTTTCATAGAAACAGAAATTTTTCCTCAAAAAACACTTTTATTTCACATCAAGTCACCAAAGAATAGAAACAGAAACAAGACCTGAAATAACAAGTTCAGTTTGTGTCTTATGTCTCGCACTCTGTCCAGAAGTTATGATGTCCCATGAGACCTCAGCAGCCTCCAGTCCCCTGATGTCCCCTCATGTTCTATGTTGTCTCATGATGTCCCCTGATGTCTCCTGATGTCCCCTGATGTCCCCTGATGTCCCCTGATGTCTCCTGATGTCCCCTGATGTCTCATGATGTCCCCTGTTGTCTCCTGTTGTCTCCTGATGTCCCCTGATGTCTCATGATGTCCCCTGATGTCCCCTGATGTCCCCTGATGTCTCCTGATGTCCCCTGATGTCTCATGATGTCCCCTGATGTCCCCTGATGTCTCCTGATGTCCCCTGATGTCCCCTGATGTCTCCTGATGTCCCCTGATGTCTCATGATGTCCCCTGATGTCTCATGATGTCCCCTGTTGTCTCCTGTTGTCTCCTGATGTCCCCTGTTGTCTCATGATGTCCCCTGATGTCCCCTGATGTCTCCTGATGTCCCCTGATGTCTCATGATGTCCCCTGTTGTCTCCTGTTGTCTCCTGATGTCCCCTGTTGTCTCCTGATGTCCCCTGATGTCCCCTGATGTCCCCTGATGTCTCATGATGTCCCCTGTTGTCTCCTGATGTCCCCTGTTGTCCACACTGAGACAAAGCAGTGATGAGTTGGACAGTTCTTACAGGCAGCAGCTCAAACCTGCAGGAAGTTTTCCTGCTTTCAGCTGCCAGACGTCTTCGTCTTCTTCTTCTTCTTCTTCTTCTTCGTCTTCTTCTTCTTCTTCTTCTTCTTCTGTTCCTCTCAGAGTCCAGAGTCTTCATCCACAAACACAAACAGTGTAAAAACTCAGTAAATATGGAGGAAAGCGTCCAGCAGGTTCAGCGGGACGACTCTCGATGTTGGACTCCTTTTCAGCTGATTCAGCCGTCTGATGAAACGTGTGGCCGACCTCCAGCCGGAACGCCGTCTGTCTGTTTACAGAGACAGTTGGACAGCAGTCTGGCCGCATGCAGCTTCTCTCTCATCACTGTAAAAAGCACTTTTTCTTTCAGGACTTTCAGTTTGCATACAAACACATATTATTCTATCATATCCGACAATAAAAACAGTGTCCACGTGTTTGTGTATGATGAGTGTTTTCAGAGGTGAAGGCTGCATTCAGTATTTTACACTGAATCACAGTCAGCTCCAGGAACAGCCAGTCATCCTCTCATCCTTAGGCCACCATGTAGAGGAAGGAGGATGGTAATTCATTCATAATCAATGGTAAGTTACCTGGTGGACCCATAAAACATACAGTACCCCAAATTTAAATATAATGTCAAATATGACTTTACAGTCTTCCAAATGTGTTATTAAGCTTCTCAAAAACTGAATGCTTTTAAAGGGCAGGTGACGCTGAATTCACCTGTGTGATTATTTGGAGGGAAATTGTCTGTCTGCTTGTATGAAACACACACTGAGAAATCCCCACTATTTATTTTGATATTATGTTTTAAAAGGAAAACTGCTCAAAGAAAAATATAAAAAGGCTCCATAATACAAAGAAGATCTGCCAAGCATGTGTCATCAGAGTTCAGTGGTTCACTTGTAGTTCCTGTGGATGGCGTCTGTTCTGTTTGCTGCTCATCGTTTTTATTCTTCCTGTTTTCTCTAAACAAAGTGGAAACTGAAATCTTCGGCTGCGGTCCAGTTCCCATAATACCGCTCTATTTAGTGTGCCAGAACAAGATTTAGCATGTCCCAATACAAGTATGTCAAGTGCAGTACGCCAAAATTACCAGGAGGTCCAACTGCATCCGGTCGCATTTTGCAGTATGCAAGTCAGCACACTTTTCTGGGTGTTCTGACCCACAATCCTCTGTGCAGGTTTGTATGTAGTGTAATGACAAAGTATAGGAGTGTGTCCCGACTGTGCGTCTACGGCCTGCAACTGTCTCCCTGTTAGAGCAGCTGCAGTACGAACTGCCTTGTTGTCGTCTGTGTCTCCTGCAGGTGGACCGGACGGAGGTGATTCGCAGCTGTGTGAACCCCACCTACTCCAAGGTGTTCAAGTTGGACTTTTATTTTGAAGAGGTGCAGCGTCTGCGCTTCGAGCTGTACGACATCAACAGCAGCCACAACGGCCTGAAGGAGGCCGACTTCCTGGGCTCGGTGGAGTGCACGCTGGGACAGGTGAGTGTCCTGGACGCACCAACACACCTCCTGCTAACACGCAGGTGTCCTTCAGACGTGCTCCTGTGTCTGTTTCTTTTATTCTTTAGTTTAATGTTAATGTTTCCAACCCGCCTCCTGACAGGACTTAGATCAACCAATCAGCTTGCTCGATGAAATTCAGGAGGTGTGTGCGTCATTAAATTCATTCAACATTTTACTAACAAACTGAACTGAGATCTGTCAGAGGAAAACTCGACTGTGTGTGTGTGTTTGCAGCAGGTAAACATCAGGAAGCTGTCAGTCATCAGACTCACCTGAGCTTAAAGTGTAAATGCTGGTTTGAAACTCCTGAAGCTTCTTCTAACTGGTCAAAACGCCACTCTGTAACCAGAAAACAGAGGAAATATACTTTTATTTTGTCTCTTCTTCAGTTGCTGAAAATATTGATGTTTTACAGCCTGAACACAGATAATCAACTGAGAAGATGCTCTGCTCATGTAGATTTGTTTATAATCTGAAGTTCATCCCTGCAGCCGTCGGACTGGCTGATTCACTCACATAATCACAAGATGAAAATTAAAAACCTGACTTCTGTATTTTCAAGTCTTCCAAGGTTTCTTGAATTTTTAAATGAAAGGTTTTCCTTATATAGTTTGGCAAATAATTGGCTCTTCAATGAGGAGAAAAAACACCTTATTTACATAAAAATCTGCTAAACAACATAGAAAAATGCAAAGAATGAGCTTAGTTGGACTAATTAATGAGCTAATTGAGAATTCATACATATGTTATTTCTGTAGCAGGTCAAGGACAAACAACAGAACAGTAACCTCAGACATCAGTCTGGCTTCATTTTACATTTTTAATATTATAAATCTCATGTGCATAGTCAAGCCACACTGTGCTTCTGTCTGTAGGGGAGGTGGCTGCTCTGCTGGAACATGAGAAACCTGGTTTTCCTTGTTTACATGATTCCAACAGTATCCAGGTGTTCAGGTGTTGCTATACCAACAGAGACTGTTCAGGATCCAGGATCAGGTGTTTACAGGCCACAGTACCCTGGTTTCTATCGGAGGACTCAGACCGCTTGTTACAGTCTGATGTTAAAATTGGAAATATGTTGAAACATCAACCTGCTGGACTAAGAGTGACTTCCATCTCTCACTGTATCTGATTACACCTGCTGTGTGTGTTCTGTTTGAGAGGTCGACCCCACAGCTTCATGCTTCAATCAGCTGCTTGCTGCAGTTTTTATTAAACTAACAGGAGGAAATAGTGCATCTGTTGGGGACTATTTTCAGCTGTGGAAGAATCCACATGTGGTGCTGTAGTGAGTGTTTGGGGCAACAGGACGGTGTGTGTGTGTGTGTGTGTGTGTGTGTGTGTGTGTGTGAATAAACTACAGTGTGTGTTCATGGTGATGGAGGAACATGTGACCTAGAGTAACAGAGAGACTTTTAATAGAAGAAGAAGAAACATCAGCTGTGATTAAACCTGTGAGCAGAAACATTCACTGCTGGTTGATCTGAACATTAATTTAATGACAAGAGGAAGAATGTAGAATATCAGCAGACTGATACTTAAGATCGTATTTTGAAGTTTGATCTGTATGAATAAATATTGGATTGTGGTTTTAAAAACAGAATCAATGAATAAAATCATCTCAGACTTAGTAAAAAGATAAAAATAAATAAATACGTGTTGTTTTGTGTTTGTTTGGAGCGCTGACAGACGATGAACAGTGAGGAGGAAACAGATTCTCCATCTGCTGTTGGTCTCATTATAAACTGAAGTTAATGCTTCTTATCGGGACGTCTGTGGAACCACGCTGCGGATTTCCTGCTGACCGTTTTAACATGCAGAGCAGCAGAAGAAGAGGAGCGGCAGCTGAATCGGATGAAACAATCGGCTCAGATGACCGGGAAGAGCCTCCTCTTCCTCCTCGTCTTCATGTCCTCGCCTGGGCCTCTGCCAGCAGCGTCGCTCGGTTCGGCTGCCAGCTCCTCCGCCGGCCAGATGGCTGACGGAGCGCTGGACGTTTCTGCTAACAGGCCGGAAGAAACAGTCAGAAGATACTGGGTCCGGGGTGCTGACGGTGCAGGTCTGAGTTTCATAACAGCAGGAGGCCAGACACAGAAACAGGTTTCACACAACAGAACCTGCAACTTCCGGAGCAAAGAAAACCTTTTTCCTATTTGTCACATTGATGTTTCCAATGATAATAAACCACACCTGTCCGTGCACAGGCATGCTGGTACTTCTGAGTTCACTGGCTGATTGAGAGAAACAGCAGGTGGAGCTGATTCTCCAGGTGGTGCCAGTAAACCACCACAGAAGAAGAGACGCAACAAGGTGACGCCATTAAAAGAGCTCCAGTCAGAGCTCCAACGATGGAAAACACCAACATGTGGAAACAGATATTTTCTGTGTTTCCCTCTTGACCACCTGAACTCCTGCAGTCTTTCTTGGTTCCCTTTTTCTTTTCTTTACACACAAAGTTTATCTGTGTCGTCTGCACTTTGTGACTCTCAGACATTAAATCTCAGGACTTTCTGAGCTTCTGTGGTTTTCCAATCAGCTCCGATAACTCTGATCCATTCAAAAGGTTCCAAGTTTCCCAAAATGTCCTCATGGTGTGTTAGAAATGTACAGAACCCAGGAAGTATCTTCTGTTGGGTTCAGACTCCAGGATCCTTGTGTCTTATATACAGTATGTTCTGTATGTTGTATACAATGTTATGTTGTATACAGTATGTTATATATGGCAGGTCAATAGAATTTAAATCAGCCACTGGAAATTAACACAGCTTTGTTTTAAAGTTTGACAGAGAGACATGGACGCCTGCGAGACTCCGGTCTGTGCACACCTGAGGATTAACCTGTGTGTGTGTGTGTGTGTGTGTGTGTGTGTGTGTGTGTGTGCAGATCATCTCTCAGAGGAAACTGTCCAAAGCTCTGCTCAGACCAGGAGGCACCGTGGGGAAAGCCATCATCACGGTGAGTCCTGACATGATTCTTCTCCTCAACCATCTGAACCCCTGCAGAGTCTAATGCTGGGTCTCACTTCTGTTGGTGCACTGTGTTCACTAGTGTTGTCTCGAACACGGCCCATGTGCAATGTTTACAACATTTGATTGCTTCTTCTTCTTCTACTTCTATTTTGGTGAATCGTGATTGTCACCCAGAAAAATCTCTGCCTTACATCTGTGTATCAGAGTTCACTGGAGCGAAAACCACAACCACTGCAGCTCAGCCACCGTTCCTCAGCCGCCTTTTTTTACAAGTTTGTGGTCCCTTCCCTTCCGTTACGCAGCCAAGATGGTGTCCACTGAGGGTGAGGGGCGTCCGGTGGTCCGGGTCCTCAAGGTGCATTGCAGTTTCCTGTAACAGTGAACTGCCAATATAATGTTTGTTGGCTCCTTTTCCTTTTCTTTCCACATAAAGTTTGTCTCTTGTGGTTCTGTGTCGTCGGGACTTTGTGATATTAAAGCCTCCGGCAGACAGGAAGCAGGCTCTTCTTCTGTGGTTAACTCTGATCCTCTCAGCTGGATCCACTGGACCGTCTTCGACGCTCATGAGGATTTATTTGTTCATTTATCCTCAAATTCACAGCTGGAAAATCCCTCTGATGTTTTTCTTCACCTCTGTGGACACATGAAACGCTTCAGGGGGATTTATTTTGAAAGGATTTCTGAGCAGGAAGCAGCAAATCAGAGATTTTCTTTCCTTATTTATGTCTCTTTTTTGTCCTTTTGTTTCTTTACTCTGTTCTGTCCTTTCATTCTTTTTTTCTGTTTGTCCCCATTTCCCTTCCTCTTTTCTTATTTCATTGCTTCCTTCCTTCCTTCCTGCCTTCTTCTCTCATATCCTCTTCTTTTTTAAATTTCTTCCCCTCCTTACTCCTTTCTATCAAAGCCTTCTTCCTTTTCTCATTGTTTCCTTCCTTCCCACCCTCTTCAGTTTTTTCTTTTTCCTCCCTTGCTTCTTTATTTTGTTCCTTCCCTTTTCCTTGTGTCTTTCCTTCTGTCACGGTCGGAGCACAAAGACCCAGGGAGCACGGAGGAAAAGACCCAGCTGCAGACACAAACCTGCCGTCAAAATGGTTTATTAACAAAAAACTACAAAAACCCAAAGAGGTGCACAGAGAGACACACCCTGAACGACGAGGACCAAACAGAGAACAAGGGGAAACCAGGAACATATCTGCACGGACACTAATCAGGAACAAGACACAGCTGGGGGGGGGGCCTTCTCTCCCCTTCCTTCCCCGTATTTCATTTTTTTTTTTTTTTATTTAACTTTATTTATCACCCAAGTGTGAAATTATTTCTCTGCATTTAACCCATCCAGTGGCACCTGTACGAACACACACATGCACAGGGTCACACAAAGAGACAGGTGCCATATTCACACTGGAGCGGTGGGCAGCAGTTCACAGCGCCCGGGGAGCAATTGGGGGTGCGGTGCCTTGCTCAAGGGCATCTCGGCCGTGGCAAGTAGGTGGGCTGCCACCCCACCAGCTGTCAGTCCACCAATCTTTGGGAGGGAGAGTGGGAATCGAACCTCCAACCTTGGGTTATTGGACGACCTCGCTCTACCACTGAGCCACGGCCGCCCATTTTGTTACTTTCTTTCTTTCTTTCTTTCTTTCTTCCATGTTTCTGATTTCCCTCCTTCTTTCCTCTGTTCACTCTCTCTTCTTCCTCTCCTCTCCTTCCTGTTTAATGACTCCCTGCGCCCCCCCCCCCCCCCCCCCCCCGCCAGTCTCTCTACATGATAATAAACACAAACTGAATATATTTCAGTTTATGTTCTGCATCTGTAAAGTGAAACCTGTCATATAACGACCCGCAGGCTGATCTGAGGTCTGTCATCGTGTTTCTAAAGTCATCTCCTCCATCATGTTGCTGTCATCGTAAATGTAAATGTGTTGATGCTTCGGGGGAAATAACAACAGGAAGAAAAGCAGCGTGTTGATGAACCTGAAAACTCTTCATCAGTCTGTTCAACACAGACACTCGCTCAGGGCTCACGGAGGATCAATCTGAACGTTTCCTGGCTTCACGTGTAATCTAAAGAACACCTTCCTGCTCCGCGGATGATAAACACACAGCTTTTAATGACAACAAGTGCTCGGATTGAAAAGACAAAATAGATTTTAATCAGTGCATTAAAAACTTATAAACAGAGTTTATTCTGGACAACTGTGGATAGTTAATCAGAAACCAATAACTAATAATACCTGGTATTCCTCCATATCTGCTGGATTATGTGGTGATATTTGAGTAGAATGACAGCTCTCGTTTAAGTTTTATTTTTTAGTAGTTTTATTAGTATAGTAGTAATAGAAGTTTCCTTAAACACCAGAAAGATGTTTCCGTCTGACTTAATGAAGGGAAACACAGTGTGTGTCCTGCTGCCTTCAGGTGTCTGCAGGGATTCATTGAACTGAGGGAGAAACTTACTGTCACAATCACTCAGATCAGAGCTTTCAATACCTACTGGCTGGATATAAAGTCATTAATGAGCTCCACCTTCAGCAGCTGCAACACATCCAGGGTCAATAATTAGCATCCAGTAATATCACAGATATTGCTCTGCAGAAGGAGTACTTTTACTTAGTTCTGTTACTGAAGTAAAAGATCAGAGTGCTTCGTCTGTGTTGGTTGACTTCATGGCGTCTTGTTGCAGATCACAGCTGAGGAGCTGACGGGGAACGACGACTACATCGAGCTCTCCTTCAGCGCCAGGAAGCTGGACGACAAGGTGCCAGCTGTGTGTGTGTGTGTGTTTCATATTTATCTGGTGGGTCAGACACATTTTACCAAAATCTGAAAATCACTAAAATTCAGAAATGTTAAGCCCGAGTCGGGCTGATCGACTGTGACGAGTGTTTGTGTTTGCAGGACTTCTTCAGTAAATCCGACCCGTTCCTGGAGATCTACAGGCTGAATGATGACGCCACGCTGCAGCTCGTCTACAGGACCGAGGTCCGAACACACGTCACGCCACGACTCTCACAGTGACCATCACAACACTGTCACTCCACTGATCGATTCATATGTTTGTATTATATTTCAGCTGTAGTTGTGCATTTTCACAATAACAATAATAACAATGGCGGGTGGTGACTGCTGTGTTCTTGCTGGCGGTACACATTCTGCAAACACAAGAGAAGCTGCTGCGCATCGTCTATGTTCTTTCTTTGAGTTAGCTGCTGCAAGCTGGCGGGAAAATGGTGCAACATTCCCGCCTTGAGCAGCCGTGTAGAACCGGCTTACGATTCTGTAGGAGTTCTGGGGTCTCTGTGGGATTGTTTGAGTTTTGGCTCCTGACGTTGTTCGGACGTCTCACTTTTCTGTCTGACAAAGTGATGCAAACAAAAGTTATTGTAAGATGACTTTCATCTCATTTATTTTTGTTTCTCACCTATCAGACAGTTAACTCTGCATGCACCGCCACCTTTGTTCATCTTGGTACAATCTGTGAGCGACGGTAAGAGCGAAAGTGACGGGCTTCATGTTCTCTCTCTCTCAGACCGTCATGAATAATCTCAACCCGGTGTGGAAAACCTTCAAAGTTTCTCTCAACTCGCTCTGCAGCGGAGACCACGAACGCAAGCTGCAGGTACACACACACACACACACACACACACACACACACACACACACACACACAGACGCACACATACACACACACACACACACACACAGACGCACACACACACACACACACACCCACACACACACACAGACGCACACACACACACACACACACACACACACCCACAGATGCACACACACACACAGACGCACACACACACACACACACACACAGACGCGCACACACACACACACACACACACCCACACACACACACACACACACACACACAGACGCACACACACACACACACACACACACCCACACACACACACCCACACACACACACAGACGCACACACACACACACACACACCCACACACACACACAGACGCACACACACACACACACACACACACCCACACACACACACACACACAGACGCACACACACACACACACACACACACAGACGCACACACACACACACACACACACACACCCACACACACACACAGACGCACACACACACACACACACACACACAGACGCACACACACACACACACACACACACACACACAGACGCACACACACACACACACACACACACAGACGCACACACACACACACACACACACACACCCACACACACACACACACACACACACACACACACACACACACACAGATGCACACACACACACAGACGCACACACACACACACACACACACACACACACACACACACACACAGACGCACACACACACACACACACACACACACACTGTGTCTCTTGTATCAGTCGATGGATGTTGAGGCTCCAGTCTAAATGTGGACGTCTGATTGGCTGCAGCAGGTCGAACTGAGAGCTGTTTCTTTTTATTGGATATATACGAGTAGAAGCTGATGGCTTTTAAAAACCTTGTATCTCCAGGTTTTAAAATGTTGACACTTACTGATTTTTAAGAAAGAGGCGTTACACAGCAAGTATTTAGGGGTTACAGGAGGTTCAGTAAGTGAAAGCATCAGCAGTGAAATACAGAGGGGACAGATACAGACAACAGTAAATGTGGAGTTTGAGCCAGCTGAAGTCTGGTTTCATCCCCAGTTCTTCTTTATTTGGATGTTTCACATGTTAACATGAAACTGTGTCAAACATCTGTACAACAACATGTTGGAGATACGAGGTTTTAACCTGCTGGTGCTGCTGAAGAGGAACACATTCGTTTGTTGTGTTCTGGCGTTTTTCAACCCAGCGGCCCTTCAATCGGTCCGGGGGCCGGAGGTTGGGCCCCCTGTGTGCAGCAGAACAGGAGGAGGTTCAGAGGAGCTGAGGAGCAGATGAGGAGACTCCCTGAAGACAAACAGGGTTTTATATCAGCCTGAACAGGAAGTCTGAACGACCTCGGCAGGTCACATTTCAAGGTGAACGTCTGTTGTTGTCTCTGACTCAAGATGAATTTTAAATAGTCAGAAATGATTCATACAAAGTGAACAGATACTTTACATTCGTGTACTTAAGAAAACACCATAAAATCCTTCATGAACACAAAACGAAGCGTCACGTGCTGCTGCCGTCGACATGTGATTGAAGTCTTTTACTCTGAAGGGTAGTTAAATCTTGTGGGTTTTATTGGCTGCATTATAAATACATTACACGCATTAATTAAGGAAATCACATCGAAAAAATATGATACATCTTGCATCAAAGATCCTGATGCAACAGCTTCTCAACATTAAATTAACTTCATCACTTCTGTCAAACAATGAATATAAAATGAGATGTATGAAATCAGATGTAATATTGATGATATTTACTCCAAATATATTTTTTAATAATGAACGCTGGTCCTTCAGTGGGCTGAAACTTTCTTCATGTAACCAGGGAACTTTTGGTTCTTTGCTCGATGTGAAACACCCTTTGTGTTTGCACCGTAAATCCGAGGCTGAGATTTCCCCCGACATGTTTTAGTTCAGTTCAGGTCTTTATTGTCCCACAAGAGGAAATTCTTTCTGCAGCATGAAAACAAACATAAAACACGAACAGTAAGAACACACACCGTGCTGCACTACGTACACAGTTGACACTGAAATAAAGGGTGTTTGATAAAAGCAGCGAAGAATAAAGACAAGAAAAAGAAAAAGCCAAGCTGAGAGAGGAACCGAGAGGCAGTTTCCATGTTTCCCAGCTGATTCCTGTTCCGTACGTTGGATTTCAGTGACGGTCCGGACTGATACTGACTTGTAATCGTCACTCTAGCACTTGTGTGACGGGATGAGAAAACAACAAATCTACAGTCTCACTGCAAACCCACGTGAGAATGAAGCTTCTGCACAAGACGACAGCTCGTTATGTTGGAGAAGAAATGTTAATTATTACAAATGCGTCGACACCTTGGACAGTTTAGAGTTCAGGTCGATGCTTCAACACAAAGAACAGGAATGATTTGTGAGAGTCGTGCTGTAGTTTTGGGTCTTGAGGAAACCAGACGCTGTTAAATCGTCTCCTGAAAGGAGACAAATAACCGTGATTATTTAGCAGAGTGAAAGCGATAATGTCTCTATGCCTGTGAGCTTTCTGCTCATGTTGTTGTGCTTCAGGGAGAATATTTGCTGTTTGTGAACGCTACATTAACATCGTCCATCATGGAGGAGACAAACTTTCAAATGAAAAGCTTCTGTGGTGTGAGGAGGAGGAGGAGGTGTCCTACGCTGAGGCACTTTACTGAGTGAACCACAGCGATGAAGCTCATTACCAGCCGGTGCTGAAAGCTCGGGGATGGAGCGGCTTCACAGTTTATCAGACTGGCTGCATAAACGCATCAAATGCACCTCAGTACGTGTGTCAGCGAGCAAACAGCTACTAAATGGACATTGTGGTGAGATTATTTTTCAACTGTAGCTCCTGTTTAATGACATAAGGCTGAAAGCGTGAGCCTGCTCTCTGAGGTAGAAACCTGAAGCAGGAAACCACAGATTTGTTTCAGCAGGTTTTCAGAGAGAAGAATAATTGTGTTTAAACGTTCCCTGTGAGCTCGGAGAGGGAGGCTGAGGGTGACAGCTCATTAAAACGCTCCATGTGCTCCCTCTCAGGTACAGGAAAGGAAAACTGTTCTCTCTTTAAACCCCGAAGGGTCTGTTCATTTGTGACTGACTGACAGAGAGAGGAAGGAGGTTTTCTAACTGCTGCTGTCTGATGCTCAGTTTAATGTTGGAAGGACACACAGTCATCCTGTGATCTAATTGGCTCGCTCGCCCACTTGACTCCTGCTGACCTGAACGAGGGAGAAACATTTAACCCTCCCTGTTCCCCCCCCGTCCCTGTGATTTAAATTTAAATGAGCTTTATTGGTGTGACATTTGAGGACACTGAATATAAAGTTAGAATAGTGATGAACAGCGGACACAGCTGCAGAAGCTCCGCCGGTGCTTACGTTTAATTACTTTTTGTGTTTATTCAGTCAAAATCTTAATCATTAGAAAATAATTCATAGTTATATTCATGTTTTCAGTGACACAAAACTGGGCTGGTTGTTGGAGAAAAACTGTCAAATACATTCAAGAATTTATGATAAATATGAAGAATGACAAATTTTACATATTCTCTGCCTCACAGATCGGGATTTACACACACACACACACACTGTAACAAACACACACCCATACACACACGTACTGTAGCACACACACATTCCTGTACACACACACACACACACAGCTTCGCGCTCCAGTTCTCATTTCAGTCTGGTGATTTTATGTTTTCATATATTCATGCAAGTGAGCAAGTGGGCCATTTACTGTGTGTGTGTGTGTGTGTGTGTGTGTGTGTGTTCAGTAAAGAGATGGTGGTCCTCTTCCTCTCTCGCTCAGAGACTGTCAGAGTTCTTCACGTTCTCCGATCTATTTTTCATGAACTCTTGTCTCTTCTTATTTATTCTCTTCCTGTTGCTCGTCCTGGTCCCAGCTGCCAGTAGAAGCTGTCCACTGGTTCCACTGGGAGGACTCGCCATGTGGACGGAGGGTCCAGCAGGACTTTAGCTCGAGCCGCCAGTACAAAAGTTCAAACACATCTTATATATATAAGATATTTAACATCTTTACAAGGAGAGACAGTAAAGAGACGCAGTAGAGACGGTAAAGAGACGCAGTAGAGGACAGTAGAGACAGTAAAGAGACGCAGTAGAGGACAGTAGAGGACAGTAAAGAGACGCAGTAGAGACAGTAAAGAGACGCAGTAGAGGACAGTAGAGGACAGTAAAGAGACGCAGTAGAGACAGTAAAGAGACGCAGTAGAGGACAGTAGAGGACAGTAAAGCGACGCAGTAGAGGACAATAGAGACAGTAAAGAGACGCAGTAGAGGACAATAGAGACAGTAAAGAGACGCAGTAGAGACACACATCAACAGCCGACAGCACAGGTCAGAAAGACCAAGTAGAATAAATAAATACAATGAAATATCGCACCAGATTAAGAGAAACATGAATGTAATTATTGCCACCAGGAGGAGTCGTCATATTGCACATGAGGGGTAACTCAATGTATTTATGTGCATTGAATGACCCTCATGTGAAATATAGACACATAAAAGAGGTGAGCGGCCTGCGGTGATCCAGGGGAAGAGCACAACAGGTGTTGGGGGTCCCGTCATCGTTAATGTGATGAAGGATAATGAGGGGGGGGGGGAACGACGTCTGATGAGTCGAATGTTAGGAAGGTTTGTATCTCTGACGTGTTTCTGTTTTTGTGTCCACCCAGTGCACCGTGTGGGACTGGGACTCAAACGGGAAACACGACTACATCGGTGAATTCGAGGCCACGTTCAAAGAGATGAAAGGAGCCATCGACGGACGACAGGTAGCCAGGGGCGGGGGGGGGGGGGGGCTGCATCTGACCACCAACACATCATTCACATCATGCACCTTCAACATTCAGCAGCCTACAGATGTATAGGACTGACAGACGAGCAGGAAGTCCTGTGGCGACACCACGGATCCACACACAGGAGACACGGAGGCTGATGGAGGTTTATTTCTACTCTGAGAACAATCTTATAAACAGTTCTGTCCAACGAGCAGCTGAGCATCATGAGCGATGCATTCAAAACCTGACTGAAGTAAAAGTATGTGAGTATTATCAGCTAAATGTAGTGAAAGTGCTCATGTTGCAGTAAAGCTGCATTTTACTGCTGTAGATGTTCTTCATGTCCTGTTGGGTAGTTTACTCTGCAGCAATGCATCATGGTCATTAGCTGCGTTTAGCTGATGTGGCTACAGACCAGTCAGACTTCGACCCCGGCAGGTTGAAGCAGAAACGACCAATTAGCAGCGTGCCGCCTTTTTTCAAAATGCACCTCTGGCCGCTGGGTTTCGTCTCACAGACGCTGTGATGTAATGAAAGAGAAGAAAAGCTGCTGGACAGCCGCTAATTAACGGCTCCCCGTCCGTCCGTTAACGGCGTTCCGTTTCCAAACGCTGCAGTTGTGTGTTTTTCTCTGGAAGACGGCGACGCTCGGCTGCCTCGTTAGCAGTGACGAGGACTTTTCCCTGTAATGATCCTGTCATTAACCCGTCCGCCGCCAGAGCGTCTCACCTCCTCCGCTGAGGACAGACACATCTTCTGTTGGACAAACAGGCTGGAATCAGTCCAACACGGAGCCCTGGAGACGACCAATCACATCCCTTATCTTACTGTCACATGGATCCAGAACAGAGTTACTGACCTTTAACCCTCAGGACGCTTCATGTGACTGAAACACAGCAATCAGCGTGATTCTCTATCTGTATTACTGTCAGAGACACACAGACACACAGGGACACACAGAGACACAGGGACACAGGGACACACAGAGACACACAGGGACACACAGAGACACACAGAGACACACAGGGACACACAGACACACAGAGACACACAGACACACAGACACACAGGGACACACAGAGACACACAGAGACACACAGGGACACACAGACACACAGAGACACACAGACACACAGACACACAGGGACACACAGAGACACACAGAGACACACAGGGACACAGAGACACACAGGGACACACAGAGACACACAGAGACACACAGGGACACACAGAGACACACAGGGACACACAGACACACAGGGACACAGAGACACACAGGGACACACAGAGACACACAGGGACACACAGGGACACAGAGACACACAGGGACACAAAGACACACAGAGACACACAGGGACACACAGAGACACACAGACACACAGGGACACAGAGACACACAGGGACACACAGAGACACACAGGGACACACAGAGACACACAGGGACACACAGGGACACACAGAGACACAGGGACACAGAGACACACAGGGACACACAGAGACACACAGGGACACAGAGACACACAGGGACACACAGAGACACAGGGACACAGAGACACACAGGGACACACAGGGACACACAGGGACACAGGGACACACAGAGACACAGGGACACACAGAGACACACAGGGACACAGGGACACACAGAGACACACAGACACACAGGGACACAGAGACACACAGGGACACACAGAGACACACAGGGACACACAGAGACACACAGGGACACACAGGGACACACAGAGACACACAGACACACAGGGACACAGAGACACACAGGGACACACAGAGACACACAGGGACACACAGGGACACACAGAGACACACAGACACACAGGGACACAGAGACACACAGGGACACAAAGACACACAGAGACACACAGGGACACACAGAGACACACAGACACACAGGGACACAGAGACACACAGGGACACACAGAGACACACAGGGACACACAGGGACACACAGAGACACACAGACACACAGGGACACAGAGACACACAGGGACACACAGGGACACACAGAGACACACAGACACACAGGGACACAGAGACACACAGGGACACACAGAGACACACAGGGACACACAGAGACACACAGGGACACAAAGGGACACACAGAGACACACAGGGACACACAGAGACACAGAGACACACAGGGACACACAGAGACACACAGGGACACAGGGACACACAGAGACACACAGGGACACACAGAGACACACAGGGACACAAAGGGACACACAGAAAGACTTTAGTTAAAAGGCTCGGTACCCAGATGAAGGGAGGGAGCGGCCTGGACGGGAGCAGAGCGGGGCTTGTTTCGTGCTCGTCATTAATTGTTGAGCTGTTTGGTTTTAGTTTTTTTTAAATCCTCCAGAAGTTGGACTGATCCACAAAAGCTGATTTGATTTCTTGGACAGGCAGCCATAATCTGTCCCGGGCTGCAGGACACGTGGAGCTACAGGTAGCAGCAGTTTTTATTATTATTTGGCATTCATTTATTAGAGAGAATAAATGATGTAACTAATAATCTCGTACAGTTTATTAGTTCCAAGAACCAGGACTTTAAATATGAGTCTTTTTTTTACTCATTTACTTCTTTAAAACTGCCGCAGTCTGCGGTGTACGGCACTGAAACAGGAACTCTTTCCATCCCTGCTGCTACCCTGCAGAGGAGCAGGAGAGTTTCACCTCCCCTCTCTTCTTCTGCTGTTCAGCTTTTTTTTACCGGCCTGTTTCTTCATCTGACTGTCGGCTCAACACAGAAACAAGAAGGGGAAAGCCCCCCCCCCCCCCCCCCCCCCCCCCCCCCGTTCATCATCCTCCATCTTCCTCCTCCATCCATCTCTCTGGACACAGATAGAGAGTGAGCCGCCGTGTGTCACCCGGTGTCCACGGCTACATGTGCTGGAGTCAGAGCGAGTCCTCTTGTTTGGACAGCTGAAGGATTGTCAGCTCGGAGCGTTTGATGTCCTCCTGTCTCCGAGTGTGAAGCTGCAGTTCAGCAGGCTGCTCTCACTTTGTCGAGGCCGGAGCGATTCGGGGACCAGTATTGCGATCATGACTCTAAATATAATTTAAAGTACAGATTAATGAACGGCCTGTATCGCTTGTTTATATGCAAATTTAAGTCGTGAGTTATCTTCTAATTATATGAAGGTGAGACGTTGTGGTGGTTGAGAAGTTCACTACGACTCCCAAGGTGCATTTCATCAAGAAAAACAACGAAGCCCAGAGAAAAAACTGATTCTATCATCTGCAGCTGTAATCAGTTCACTTTAATTTTGAGGTCAACAACTAAGTGTTTTGAATTCGCAACCGATCTGATTTGCATCTCTGACTGGCTTCTTCTCCATGGCAACGGCAGCTGAGGCTCATGGGTGTTGTAGTGTAGTGAGGCAGAGACAGAGTATACACACAAAGCCCTGAATCATGTCCTTCAGTCAGTCCATTGTAACCCAACACACACACACACACACACACTGAGGAGGAATGATCAGTGTGTTCACCTGGAAACAGCAGCTGGTTGTTTAGCTGCCAGCTGACCCCACATGCTGTTACTCATATTAAAGCTCAATACGTCAAATATCATATGTCCTTTTTGGGTGTTTTCTGAATCGACCGATGCTGTCGCCGAGTCCGTTCACTGGATGTCTGACATTCAAGGGAAACTACAACGAGGCGGCTGTGTTGATTTGCAAAGCTGGAGCATCAGGACGCCCTTTAACTACCAGGACTGGTGGTAAAAACCTCCTCCTGTCCACCTGGGAAGGTGGCCTGGACAGAGACACCGAACACCAAAAATGAGTGAATAAGAAGCAAAAGTCCCATCACCAACGTGCTCCAATCATTATTATTCTCACCACACTGACCACGTTTACATGCACACTAATATTCCACTATTATTCCCAATACGACAGTATTCCAAATTTGATACTTGATATTTTGGGATACTCCATATTATTTTCCCATTGAGTCGTGTGTGACGTGCTGAGATTCTCCAGGTTTCAGCAGCGTTCTTTGGACATGTATACAGCACAGCTCAAGGCGACCTGAACATTATGTGCTGTTTGTTTGTGTGTTTCCAGGTGCAGTGGCCCTGCATTAATCCCAAATACCAAGTCAAGAAGAAGAATTACAAGAACTCTGGGATCGTCATTCTGAACCAGTGCAAGGTGACTGACGGACAGTAAAACACTTTATTCCAATAATAAACACTCATAAACACAACTTATATTTAGCTAATTATAAGTTGTATTTATTTCAAACTATAGCAGGGTTAGAATATTTTAGTAATGTTCATATTATTATGGTGCATTTCACTAAAGTATGGGCATAACAGAAAGAAAAAGAAAGAAAAAAACAGTTTTTCCTGCAGACAGGGAACATAAAAGGTGTTCAGTTTAAAGGTAAACTGGACTGTGGAGGAGAAGAAGCAGTGCCTGTGTAACGTGAGCAACATGCAGCACTATGAGAGGATGTGAAATGATTTCACACAGCTGAGTCACATGACCTTTCATTTTAATCTACATACATTCATTGTTTAAAGGACCAGTCTGTAGGATTTATTGGCAGAGTGCAGCTAAGGACTAACTTTACATATTCAGCCACTGGGACGCTGGCAGGAGCCAAAAACTGACCGTCCGGGTATTAAAGTCTGCAATGACACCTCATTGCCTCATTGATCTGTTGAGTGTCAGGTGTCCAGCTCGTTGTTTGACTGTCCGTGAGCCTGATGAAGAAACAGAAGCATGTGTTGTTTCATAATGTCCTCATCACATTCAGACACTAATTGGGACCCAAACACACTTCCTCGCTGCAAAAGTGACGCTTCAAGACTTTGCAGATTCCTTTTAACACCATCACATTTTCTCTAAATGTTTCTTCAAGGCATTAAATCGTTATTTTTCCAGTAAAGATGAAGCCTTTTCTCGGTGCTCCTCCTGTTGTGTTTTCGGAGGCTGGCAGAGGAACCAATTATGTAGCGCTGAGCAGCCTGACTAACCTGACATTTCCTGCCAGACGATGCTGAACGGAGCGCCGGGCGAGGGGAGTCTGGGGAATCCTGTCGCCGCACCAAAAGCCCGATAACATTCAGCCTGATGACACTCGACACGTGAAGCGCTCCCGTCTCAGAGCCAGTTAACGGCAGTTTGACACAGAATGAGGTTTAACACAACAGGGAAACAAATGAGCGAGGCGCTGTGAACGCTGCGAGGTGATTTACACTCGACAGATGAGGAGTCTGAGGGAATGAAACCAAATGTTTTAGGAGCAGCATGCGAGTTAGTGTTGAGGTGACAGAATGGGAGCAATGGGAGTTTACAGGCCGGACCACTAACCAACTGCAGGTTTCATCCGTCTTCAGCTGCAACTCTGCCCTCCTTACATCAGCTGATCTCTAATGATAATCAGCTGCAGAGAGGAAAGATTCCCTCTGATCTCATTCTGTCAGAGCATCCGGGGGGCCACGCCCCGGACTCAGGGGCCCTGCATCTCACAGGCACATATACTTTCTACTACACTACATTTATTTCAAAGCTGTAGTTACTTGACAGATTCAGGTTATCAAAACTAAATATAACCAGTAATAAACGGATATGTTGTTATAGACTTCCTCTCCTGTACTCCGGTCTTAGTTCACAGTCTGATTACCAGCAGAGTTTCTGTTGGTGTTTGAGGTCCAGGCGACGTCTCGGCTGATCTCCACAGATATCTACATATGATTGTAGACACATTTAAAAAAGCTAAATCGTCGTCAGATGATGGTCGATGGGTTCTGAGATTGCATTTCAGCCAATTCATTTTGCCTCCTTTGCTCTCCACACGTTTATCTGCGTGCAACCAAAGTGAGCTCAAACGTGATTGATCAATGCGACTTCCGATACCAAAATCTGCTTACAGAGATTATAACAGATGAAACTAGCAGCAGGAGACAAAGTCATTAAAATGAGCCCCACCTTCACCAGCTGAACCTTAAAGTGATCAACACATTCAGGATCAATAATATCTGATATATTATTCTGCATCCTGAGTATTTCTACACTGTTGTATTACTGCTTTTACTTGAGTAACAGATCTGAGTACTTCTTCCATCACTGCCTATGTTGTGACTTCTTCTCACAGTGAGAATGTCAGTGTTGTTCATCGTAGAAATACTCAATCTTTACTAAAGTATAAACTAATAATAACAAATACTTTTAAAGTAAAAGTCCTGCATAAAAACCTTAACAAAGGTAAAAGTATTATCAACAAAATGTACTCTTCACTTTAACTGCTTCAAACACTGCTGGATACTTTAATCTATGTAATCTTAAGTGCAAAATCTGAATCTGCACAGTAACAAGCTGTCAGATGAATGTGGTAGAAAGAAGCAGAAGCAGTCAGTAGGATCAGAGTATTTCTCTTCCAGCATGTTGTTTTCTTGCAGGCTGCAGTAGTTCCCTTGTCCTCTTTCTTCCTCTCTCTTGGATGCAGTTGTCTTTATATTATCATGATCTGTGTTCATGCAGCTCACGGGGGAAATGGGGATCAGTGCTCGCATTGTCTAACGAAGGAGTCGATGCAGCAGGAAAACGTCGGTGACTCCGGCCCTGCTGGTTGTTTGGGAGAGCAACAAAAGAGGAGGTCAGCTGGCAGATGGACGGGGATAAAATAAGTGCTTTCAGGGAGCTGGTTATCGCAGCGTTTACCTGAGTCTGTAGCTGTTAGAACAAAAGTGAAATGTTAAAATGTTTTGCCAGAGCAGCAGCAAGAAGTGCCGGGATATAAACGCTGCTGTTTACACCTGCATGGATCTGATTGGACGTTACAAGTCAGCTGGTATTCAAACAGTCGGTCAATGAGAATGAATGAAACAGCTGATGCAAGAGTGAGTTCAGTTCTGCGTCTGAACGAACTCTGAGCGCCGTCTGAAGCTTCATCATCAAAAACTTTAAATATTCATCTTCACATGTTTTCTGTTTTCTGCAGATCATCAAGATGCACTCCTTCCTGGATTACATCATGGGGGGCTGTCAGATCCAGTTTACAGTGAGCAGGACACACACACACACACACACTCTTTCACACAAACTTACACACTCACACATGTTTGTACAGCTATACTTGTGAGGACATTCATTGACATAATGCATTCCCTAGCCCCTTACCCTAACCTTAACCATCAAAACTAAATGCCTGACGCCAACCCTTACCCTGACCTGAACCTAAACTTAATTCTAACCTGAACCTTAAAACCAAGTCTGAACCCTTACACTTACACACTCACACACACACACCCACACACACACTCTCACACACACTTACACACTCAGACACACACACACACACACACACAGGTCATAATCAGGTCATCAGATTCCCGTCAGGAGAAAATGTGTCGTGCGTTCTCAGAGCAGTTCTGATGTCACCATAGACACGGTAACCACAGCAACACAGTTCAGAAGTGTCCCAGTTAACACCAGCAGCGCTCACTGGGAGCTGACCAGTTTAACCAGTTTAACCAGTCTGATGCTGCAGGCTCTCTGACACAAATATTTTTCAAAGAAAGACAATAAACACAACAGGGGTCACAGTATGTGGATCCGTCTACATACTGCAGTTTGTCCTGGTTTGTTACTTAATGCTTAATGCTAACCACAGCCTCATGATCCAAGTCTCGACCTGACTCAACTAAACCCAACTCAACTAAACCCGACTCAACTAAACCCGACTCAAATAAACCCGACTCAACTAAACCCGACTCAAATAAACCTGACTCAAATAAACCCGACTCAACTAAACCCGACTCAACTAAGCCCAACTCAACAAAACCCGACTCAACTACTGAACTACTATCCTGATTCAAACAGATTTTTGCTTAAAAAAGTTGCTTTTACTGACTCGACAGTTGGCGTTCTCGCTGGATTTGTGGGGTTGCCGACCTCCAGCGCCTGGTTCTGCTCCAGGTTTCTACCTGTTAAAAGGAGTTTTTTCTTCCACTGTCACCAAGTGCTGCTCATGGTGGGAACTGTTGGGTCTGTAAATAATATTTAAAGAGTCGGTCTGGACCTGCTCTGTGTGGAAAGAGTCCTGAGAGAACTTCTGTTAAGATTTGGTGTTATACAAGTAAATTGGTTTGACTTGCTGAGCAAAGGTGGAGTGTCAGAGGTTCAGAAGATTTAACTTCTCTGAACTGACTGGAACGCCGACAGCGAGCCAGACCTTATCAACCGATGTGTTCAATGCACAGGAAACCACCCAGTGCATGCTGGGAGACCCCTCAACTCCCTTTAACACAGAGGAAAACTGACTCCAGATCTGTAAACCTCTTCTAACAACTTTAAACATCTTTCTTCAGTCAGGCAGCGTTCTCCCCAATTGTTTAAATGTTTAATCACCGTTAGAAAACACTTTCCTACAACCTGCGAGTCAGTCAGGAGGAAAGTGTTTCTTTTCTCGTGTGTTTTTGAAATCTTCCTGAGAGGTTTAATCGCCCGGCGGGGCTGAAACTCACTTAACATGTAAACAACTGAGAAAAGCAGCACGTCCAATCAGCTGGTGGATTGTTGGTTCATGTCGTCTCCAGAGGAAAATCAAACTGCAGGTTATTTTAGTTCTTCTCTCACACATCCCACTCTTTGTCTTCTTGTATTTAAAGACAAACACTACATGTATAAACCAGTAATTCCCTCTGGAACTTTACATTCTGCCAGAATGGATTCAGGGATGAGTGATATTTGTGCCTCTGTACCAAATCTAGCTCAGAACATAGCAAGTGTCAAGACAAATATATTTAATGACATTTATCCACAAATATACTGTGTTGTAACATAAAATCTGACAATTATTACAAGTGTCAAACCTGCAACCAGACAAATGAGTTGATGCGTTGTTAGTTTTATTTAAATTACTGCAGCTTCCTAAACATATTTCCTAAACTAGTTGAGCTAGTTGAGCTAGTTAACTCTGTAGGTAACTTTGCAGAGAACATGGTCGTTTTAAACTGATGGTCAGGTCACATGACCTCCTCTTAAACTTTGAGAAATGTAGAGCGGGCTGTGTGAACCAATCAGGGACGAGACTTTCGACCTGTGTTTGCTGTAGCCAATGGCAACAGGAAGTTAAGGGACAAAACAGGAAGTGAAACAAATGTAAAAATGGGCGAGATGCGTGAGGTCAATTGGCCAGTTCACAGGTAACACTGGACAAAGGTAAACTCTAACTGATGCTGCTCTCTGATTGGTTGTGGCGTCTCCAGGTGGCCATCGACTTCACGGCCTCTAACGGAGATCCTCGAAACAGCTGCTCTCTGCACTACATCCACCCGTACCAGCCCAACGAGTACCTGAAGGCTCTGGTGGCTGTGGGAGAGATCTGCCAGGACTACGACAGGTCGGTCTGCACCCTAACAACGCAGCCAATCAGATGTGTCCGCTCATTAAAGGACACATACTTTCAAAATGATCTCCCTGCATGTTAAAGAAAAGGCTGATGTTCTCGGCCGATAACCTGCATGTTTTTATATTCTTACTGTCCTATCTCCTGTTCCAGTTCTGTGACTGAATATTCAGATACAGAAGAACTCCTCAGGTCCTCTCATACTCTTCATTCAAACTCGTTTGTTTGTCTTCGGATCTGGTATCTGGTTTTAGAAGATGCCACTTTTCTTCTTTTGGCTGAGAGACTTTAAAACCCTTCAGGCTTCACTGTCCGTCCCACGCAGGCTTTAATAACAACACTTTTGTATGGGATGTAATTTATTCTCTGTGAGGAGAAACCCTGAAGTTAAAACGTCTTCATTTTGAAGGTCTGAGACCTTTTTTCCTTCAGGCCTTCAGCAGTTTGAAACTAGAAAACACTCTGGCTAAGGCTGCACAGTCCTCTGTGTCATTTTCTGTATGTGTCCATGTTTGAAATTTGCATCTGGTTCCACATGCATTAAAACCGGCAGTGACGGGTCAGATTCATCGATGACACTGAGCTGTAGTGACACTGACGCTCAGTGATGTCCTGCTGTGGACGGGTCAGCAGCAGAACGGATTTCTATATTGAGTATTTTCATTGGTTTGGCACACAGACCTTTCCTTTCCTTTTCAACTGGTACAGATGTGCTTCAAAGGTTCAAAGTTCAAAGGTTGAGAAAATGTAGTGCCAAAGGAAAGGGCTGTCTGTAGTACACTATGGAGATGTACCTCGTACAACCCCACTTCAAAAACATCAGGACTATCATTTAGGTGGACAATTTGCCTCCATGTTGTTGTGAAACTTTAGGAATCAGCCGGTGTGTTTCTTTCCTCCCTTCTGTGTTTCTATTCATCACTTTCCAGTCGTGTGAGCTGAGCAGGAAGTAATCACCTCTCAGCTTCGCAGACACTCCCACAGCCAATCAGAAGTCATTACTCTGCTTTGTGTTGAAGTAGTGGCGGTCTGAATGAGCTTGTTAACTCCTGCTGGCAGCCAATCACAAACCCTGCTCCAGTCTCTCTTCTCCAGTTTTACTCTCAGACTTTTCTGTTTTTTTCTTCTCACAGCGACAAAATGTTCCCTGCGTTCGGCTTCGGTGCTCAGATCCCTCCTGACTACAAGGTAATCTAACTGCTCAGCTCGCCGTCCCTCCCAGCATGCTCTCTGTCAGCGGGGGAGGCCTGGGGGAGGGAGTGATTACCAGCCAGCCTCCTCCTCCTCATCACCACAGGGTGCTGCAGGTTGAATTGTATCCCCCCCGACCCCTTCACTTCCCTTCCCATGATGCCTCGCAGCGCTCGGCGACTGCTTGTCTGATGCTGCATTCACATCTTCTGCTAGTGCTGATTAACTCCAAGTGTCCACTGCCTACAAATACTGTTTCAATGTCCAGCTAAGTTCCAAGTCAAAGTTGAAGTGATCACAGTCGTCTTCACTGCGGCTTGGGAGCATTTAAACCTGTACTTTCATGTAGTAAAACACTATCTGATTGCAGTCCCATCACCCAAAACGCATTTTAATTCAGGGTGCAGAGGGAATCATTGTTGCTGCAGAGATCAAACAGACTTCCTGTTCTTTTTTTTCAGGTCTCCCACGACTTTGCAGTGAATTTTAACGAGGAGAACCCAGAGTGTGCAGGTAGGTGCTGTGATTTCCTGCTCGCTTTGCAAAAGAAAACCAAACATCTCAAATATTTGATAGTGATCCTCAGAAGCCTGACAGTCTTTGATCTGAGGATTAGTTTGATGATAACGACGTCTCCAGGTGACTCCAGCTCAGGTGTGGGAGAACATTTAGGATGTCCAGCTTCAGTCCTTCTGTTTCCTTCTTATTTACTCAACAATCATTTTTGTAAAGCTCCATTCAGACTGTTTCCGTCTGTAGGTGGGGTAAAATGCTGCCCTGAATGATGAGTTAAATGATAGAGGAGCACAGTGATTATTGGCAGTTGGACACCTCCTCCTGTCCACGTTTGAAACTGTCCTTGGGCAAGATACTGAACCCCAGATTGGTCACAGCTGGACCTTCATGGTAGCTGCCATGGGTGTGTGAGTGGGTGAATGAGAGGCTTTGAGTAAAATTGCTAGAAAAATACAGTCTAATACAGAAAATAAGAAACAAAAAACAACCCCCCCAGGAGGATTTGACTAAGTCTGTATGGTGTTCACACACGTCATTAAAAGTATTCGAGCCTCTGGCCAAAAAGAAATCCTTATTCCTTCAAAGAAAGTCAAAGAAAAAAGAAGACAGAATATATCTTTCCACTGTTTTATCCAAGGACTTTCCCCGTCTTTCAAGACAAACAGCAACATATAAAGAGTACAAATGAAACAGTGAGCGATATCATACATGTCGAATGTAACTGAACAGGTAGAAATGTGAGAGAACACTTTAGAGTTTTAGCAGCAGGAGCTACAACAGCTCTGTCTCACTGTGGCTAACAAGATACAACATGTTTCCCTGCTCCACGTCGTCCTCTCCGCTCTGCTTACCGGGTCGGAGAGAGAGACAGACTGTGTTTCACTGAAGGTCTCTCGCCCTCTCGGGTGCTAAAGGTCATTGATCAGCTCGATGAGACACTTCAACACCAACACTCTTAATTAAGACTCAGACAGTGTGTGTGTGTGTGTGTGTGTGTGTGTGAAGGAGAAAGTCTACCCATTCACCTTCAGACATTAAATCACATTACTGCTGCCTCCGAGCATGCTGGGACGCCTCTAAACACATCCAGAGAGAGACAGAAGGCCAAGTACTTGGCAAGTTTGACTCGGGAGTACAGACTCCGAGGACGGGAGGACGCAGCCGTTCTGCAACAGGAACAGCAGCGGACTTCATGACGTCACCAAAGACCAAAAGAGAGACCAAAGATTGCCTGTTAGATACCCCAAATCAAATGATATCTCATGTTTAACCACCACAGAGACAAAAAATTTCAAAAGCAGAGATAAGGGTGTTCTCGGCTGGGCTCATCTTGATAGCTGGCGAGGCATGCGTAAAACGTCGCAGCAAATTTTCAAGGAGATCTGAAGAAAAATTCAAATGCATTCTGTGACACAACAACAGTATCATTCTGAAAATTAGAACTCACAGTTGTAAGTTTTCTTCTTCACCATTTCCGACGCTGGTTGCTGCAAAATGCATTCTGGGAAGTCCACACCTCCCGATGCATCATCAGTAACACCGGCACTTGGCTTGGCTAAACAAGAACATAAGTGCAGACAATAACGCAGACTGAGAAAAGGCCAGAGGGAACTTGACCGGTCCTCCAGTCTGCTGAATTTTGTTCTGGCTGGTTGTGTTTGTGGAGGAAACGTTCGATTTTCTGCTTAAAAGGATTTAATGTTCAGGAATTTTCCAGAGAACTCAAGTTTGTCAAAACCAGGGATGTTTTGTTTCCTGATACTGTCCAAGCAGGCCGACTGTGTTGTTTGAAGGAGTTTATTCATGTTTGTACTTCCTGACACTGATGTGTATTTTCTGTCAGGTATCCAGGGCGTGGTAGAGGCCTACCAGGCCTGCCTCCCCAAGCTGCAGCTCTACGGTCCCACCAACATCGCCCCCATCATCCAGAAGGTCGCCAACTCCGCCTCGCAGGAGGTCCACACCAAAGAGGCCATGGTGAAGGGCTCTGTTTACACTGACACCAACTGGTCCAGACCAGTTAGCTCCACCTCTCTGGCATCTGAAATATATAAATTAAAGCATTTTACCCAGAGAGGCTGACACTGAATTATCTCTGGGCAGGTTTATCCCATCTGTCTGGAAATTCAATCTGGAAATTTCCAACACAATCACAAAGGTTGTGATCCTTGATTATTGGATAAGCTGAAAGTTAGTGTGTGTGTGTGTGTGTGTTTGGGGGGGGTGCTGTTTGACTGACATCAGGAACTGTAAAGATCAGTAAATCGGGGAGACAGTGAAGAAAAAAGTGACAACGTGTCACAGAACAAGGCTACTGCTTATTTACCATGTTGTCAAACTGCCAATGTCAAAATGTATCAAACCAACTGACATTAACTGTGCTCCACTACAGCCAACAGTATTGCATAAAACAGATGTCAAATACATGAAAGATTTCACATTTGTGTTTTCATAAAAGGTCATCTTTCCTTTCTTTTTTTGTCTGGCAGCAATACTTCATCCTGCTGATCCTGACAGACGGCGTCATCACCGACATGGCCGACACGAGGGAGGCCATCGTCCAGGCCTCCCACCTCCCCATGTCTGTCATCATCGTCGGGATCGGGAACGCCGACTTCAGCGACATGCAGATGCTGGATGGTGATGACGGGATCCTGCGATCGCCCAAAGGAGAGCCCGTCCTACGGGACATCGTCCAATTCGTCCCTTTCCGCAACTTCAAACATGTGAGTCTATTGGATGGACTTAATAAAATAAAAAACCCAGATGTGCATTTACCTAAAGGGGAGAGAGCTTCTCTGTTGCTGTCTTTGTCCTCTATAGTTCCTCCCCAAGGAGTTCCCCAAGGCACGATTTTAGGACCTTTATTATACTGTATGAGGTTTATTTTGGGCTTATTATTCAGACACACAGTGTGAGTTTCTGTTGCTGTGGCTTGGCTCATATATCTTACACTCAGACACCGATCCAAATCTAAAACAGTCTAATACAACTGCCGTGCAATAAATCCTCCTTCATGAAGGTTAATGTTCAGTTTATGTTAAAGCTGTTCTCGAAGGGTGTTGATGCAACTGTAGGATCATTTTGGAGGGTGTAGTCTGTGGTGACTAAACCACTGTGTTATACAGAGTGGTGTTTCTAATATTTAGTCCTTTCACTACCTTTATAGAAATAAATGGGGTAACTCAACAGTACTACAACTTTAGAAGCCAAAATGATCATTAAGTTGAAACGACACCTCTCAGAAACACTTGGTGGAGGAAGTATTCTGATCCTTTACTGAAATACAAGTACTCATACACTGTAGTGGTAAAAGTCCTGCATTAAAAATGTTAAGTAGAATTATGTAAGTACAATCAGGAAAATGTCCCCTGTGACTGTTATATTATTGTATATCATTAGATGATTATTTCTCATGCATTGATGGGAGGTGGAGGACCTTCAAGAATAATGTCCTGATTTTGTTTTAGCCACCAGTAACAATTCCCCGAACCCTGAACTTCCTCCCAACTTACTGTTGACCACCTGTGACGAGTTTGTGGATCTTATGTTAAATCAATTCTGTTTTATTCCTTTTGCCCTGTTTTACCTTGTACATTATTTTTCAAAAAGCTTTTACTTTCCCTATCCTCCTTTCATCATAGTTTAGCTTTGGTCATCTCACTAGAATTTGCCTCTGTTGTCCAGGAGCTAAAAACCTCTAAATATGAGCACCAGATGGTGTGCTAATTTGAAAGACCTCTTCTTCATATTCTTGTCTTTAAAAAAATTGTGTTTTTCGGTGACCCCCCAAAAAAACTGTGAAGTGATATTAAAGTAATAAGCCAAGAGAAGAGAAGAGAAGAAAGACGGTTTTGAATCAGGATCTGAGCATATTGGAAGAGGAGGATGAGATGAGTGTGAAGTTATTGAAGAAATGAGTTTTCACCCTTTAAGAAGGAATATGGAGTGGCAATCTGCCAACCAATCTCAAGTGGGAAATTTTTTATTTCTCTCAAATGAATTTTCAGTCTTTAACAAGTCTGAAGGTTACAGCCTGTACAGTACAGTGTAGATTTATCTTTCCAGTTTGGACTCATTTTACAGGCACTGGATATATTTTCCCTCCCGGGTTTAATCTGTGTGATGAATGAGAGTTTCTGTCTTTGGCCCAAAAAAAGAGGCAATTTTCATGTGACAGCAGCAGGACTATGAGCAGCTCTGACTGACACTCCTTCAGACAATTACAGCTGCTGTTTCTGTACAAACACAGAAGTAGATTTAGGTTTTAAAACAAGGATGTTTGAAGTTAAATCATAAAAACCTATATACCATATAACCTGCAGTACTTTATATATGTACGTATGTGTGTTTATGTGCATATGTTTGATGGATATGATGTTATTTATTGGTCACTAATACCTACTAATCATCTTTTTTAATGATCCCGTTTGAATTCCTTGATTTCAGGGTATTTCTACTAAAATAAACTTGCTGCAGAGACCTGCTACAGATAGAAATTCATTACAGCCATAGTTTAGTCCATTTTATATATTTATTGTCCGTCACATCATCGACCTGTCGCAGTGTGAGCAGAAACCATTTCCAGAGCTCAGACTTGGCTGCAACTGTTGAATATCGACAGCAAATTCCGATCTTACTAGTAGATCCTGAGACATCATATTTTAGAAGTGTCAGAAAGTTATACTGACACCCCTGAAGAACCAAACTAACTTTATTTTAGTGTAGGAAAAGGTCAGTTTTCAGCAGCCAATTCTCAAATTTCAAATGTCCAAGCAGCCGTAAATGAAAAATTTCAGAAAACAATTAAACAATTTTGGAAAACAACTTAATACCTATAGGACAATAACAAAATAAAGTTGATCAAACATTCACTGTGATGGATGTACAGAAAGTTTCAACTGCAATTTGATTTTCACAGAGTGCAGTAATGAACCCAAACCAATAGTTGCCTGGAAGGAAAAAAGTCAATCTAAAACCTGATGGATGATTGGAAAAGGTTCAGTGTGGATGTGAAGTAAACGTGACTTATTGTAAATTGGCTGTGAAACGCAGAACCATCATAATAGTCCTTCTAAATTACGGAGCTGGAAGGTTTTGTCATTTTCATGCACAGCCTGTGTATGTTCGTAGATGTGTATGTACTGCATGTGCAGCATGATTGATGTTTTCTGTCTCCTCCTCAGGCATCTCCAGCTGCTCTGGCTAAGAGTGTGTTAGCAGAGGTGCCCAACCAGGTGGTTGACTACTACAACAGCAAGGGCATCAAGCCCAAAGTGCCCAGCGAGTACCAGTCTTCCAGGCAGTTCGGCCCCTGAGCTGCCACCGGACAGCACAACCTCTCCTGGGCCGAAGAAAATGTTTACCGTCTTTTGTTCTTTGTTGATGTGGATGTTAAAGGTGCTACGTGCAGCATTTTACCTTGAAGAAGTAGCTAATTTCAGATGTTAATGTGAACACTGTAGACACAACCAGAAGCCTGCCAGCCTCTACACTGCTTTTTACATAAGGAAGGATTTTACAGAAAGTTTTGCTGGAATGCTTTATGGCACAAAACAGGTGGAAGGCGTTTCATTTCCTCGTCATCTTTTAAAAATGATATGATGCCTGTTGCTTCTGCCTTTAGTATCATCAAGGAGTCTCCTTGTTAAGTGAATCATACTAGATGACTCGTTTCTCACCCACTAAAGAACCAACACATGAGCAATGTCCAATAAATTATCCTCATGTCATGAGGGAGTAACTGTAAATGCTAATACATTTTTTTTTTTACATCCTTCATGTCAAGATTTCAAACCTTGTCAAGGTTTACTCTTTGTCACTAGCCATTACTGACTACTGTGTTTCTCTTTCCTTTGTGTTAGTATTTGCAACAGATTTAAAATCAGTTTATTTTAGTGGAGTAGATTAAGGCAGAGCTTTTGTGTAGAGGAAAGTTGCGTAGAGAACCCTGACACACTTGGACAGCGTCTTGACAGGAAATGAAACCAGAACAGAGTTTGCTTTCATATTGGTTGTGTCGCACCATCCAATTTTATATAATCTTCCTCTGCCAGAGAATAAACTGGCAAAATGGATGGTACATCTGTTGAATAAACTGTGATAACTTTTGTCCAGTCAGCGACTGAGCCAGCTAGTTTACTTACCAGCTGTTAGGTAACTGACAGCAGGCAGCCTGTTGAGCTATTTTGGCTGGCTGTCACAGTAGCTCCAACTAGGCCTGCAAATACTCACTACATCACCAAGCCTCCAGCACCACACTTTTCACGTGGACATGCAAATAATTTTTGGGTGCCACGTTCTGCTGTGACCAGGGACTAACAGGCAGCAACAATCTTGAGTTGTCCAGTGACATTTAATCTCACAAGTTGTTAACATGGGTCTCTTTCACTACCTTCAATCCGTAACAATGACACATCGTAGGAAGCAGAGAGGTTTAAGGGAGCCAGTAGCACTAAAGCATTATCTAAATGCTAATGTAGCACCTTTAGCATCCGTTGTGCATGCAGGGCCTGCAGAGGCTGAGCTGATTCTAACATTCAGGAGTGTTTTTAACGGACGTGAAAAGCACATAACCACACAACACTGACCAATCCAAACGCTGCTTCCCTGCAGACAGCATGATAGGTGGGGAAACAGTCGATGAAGGAATGTATGAACCCCTCCTCCCCCTTCTGGTTTGTTTTTATAAGAGTTTATCGAGATTTTGCTAAATTTCGTAAGGTTCGTATGTTGTAAAGCATTTTGGATCTCTGCCAGATGAACAAGCGAGCTGCCTTCACAGACGTCTGCATCCTCTACTGTTTTTTTCTAAAGGTGAGGCAGATGCATGAGCTGTTGTTTTGCATGCAAATCTCCATGCAGGACTCCCGGTCCTTGTGGTTTCTGTTTCCTGGTAGTGAATAATATGAGTAATAATGACATGTTTACAATGTACCCGATGATGGGGCTGTTCTACTCTGAAGCATGTTCACATGTAAACAAAAATGTTTGAGTAGATATAAAAGCACAACCTGAGTATCTTTGGAGAGTTTACTAGATTTTGGTGGTAGATTTTGTCACTTTGTGCCCCAGCACCTGCCCATTTCTCTTACTGTTTTTGAAGAACTGATTCACTTTCTTTTTGTTTTACTGGGTTTCTGCTATTGTTGGCATTAGAAAAATCACATCTGGTATCTGGACCTTTTAAGGGTGCAATGTTTGCATTTTTCAGTCTACCTTTTATTTATTTTTTGGTCAATTTTAAAAAAAATTCAGTGTAAACTTTCTAAAATTCTACAGTTTGTTACTAAATCAGGCTTCACAATCCATCCATCAATCCATTATCCACCACTTCTGCAGATCTGGGTTGCTGTGGCAGCAGGTTTAGGAAAGTAGTCCAGGTCCTTATCCTGAACTATCTGTGAAGACTGTCAGACATCCAGAGGGATCCTCCGGGAGGGATCATAACAGATACCTGAACCACCTTAACTGGCTCCAATGAGGGGACAGCAGTGGATCTGCTTCTTGATTTCAAAGCTCCTCATCATGTATCTTTCTAGTTAGTGTAAACTGACTAAATTTCTACAGTCTGCTGAAGTCTTGAGACAGCATCAAACTTCACGATCCATCCATCCATTTTCCGCCACTTATCCAGGTCCTGGTCTCAATGACACCAGGCTGAGAAAGGTAGCCCAGAAGTTCTCCCCAGTTACACCCTCTAGCTCTTCCTGGGGGATCCTGAGGTATACCTTAGTTAGAAATCCCTCAAGCAAATTCTGGCTCAGCCCCCAGGTCTCTTCCCAGTTGGACGTGGCCAGAAAACCTCCACAGGAAGACACACAGGAGGCGCTCTGATCAGCATGAAGGAGCAGCTGCTACTCTCAGCTCCTTCTGGATGTCCAAGCTGCATTTGAGCTTACTGAGTAAATTCAATATTTTTACATCTATATTTCAAGTTAATTCCATGTGTTTTTACTAAATGACACCTTAAAACAAAGTGAACTTTGCATTGGTAATTTCAGGAACCTCTTTGATACACAGTTTTTCATATGTTGCACATTACCTACTTATAACATTTCGATATTGTTTCCACAGAGGCACTTTTGAGTTTAGTGTTTGGTTGTTCGGGATTAATGATTTGTCGTGACAGGCCTAACAGCATTTTTGCTTTTGTTCGTTCTGTTGAGCAAAGAGAAAAGATGGAGGACAGGTGTTGGGACACGTGACTTATCGTTGTGTTGACATGCAGTATTGTGTGCAAAACAATGACAAACTGACTTATGATAATAAAAGTTTTACCAGTAACCTCTGAGTGTGTCAGTGTATTTTGAGAGGTCGGGCGCAGTGAGTGAACTCATTATGGCAGAAAAACCCAGTTATCTCACTTTTAGTTGTTTCTCATTTCTCCTTCTGTCACAGCAGACAGACAACCAACAAACAGACGGACGCTCAGAATAAATCAACAACCAGGCGTCGGTTTGTTTTTTAATATTTAACCAATAACCAGGGGGAATAAACTGAAATGAGAGTTGATTCAGAGCAGGTTAGCTCAAACTCTGATATAGTCTCGTCCACGACTGCCTCCCACACAGAGGACGTTCCCGACGTGAGCCGGGATTTATTTAAACAACCTGTAATGATGTAGTCACCTACTGATGACAGGCAAGTTAACAACGGCAACTTGTCTTAGAGCAAACAAACACGATTAAATCCACTCCGTACGGGAGCATATCGGTGTCATAGTAAGAAATTCAGTGTTTGGCAGATCACTGTTAAGCTGAACTATGATTTTGGGTCAGGTGACAATGTGTTCTGTTTTCACTTAGTCGCTCTTTTGATCAAATGACATGATCTTCATCTGGAATCGAAGATGTTCAAATTCAGGATCACAGGTTTTGATTTTAATGAACTGGAAAAAAAAAACGTATCATTAAACTTAAAATAATATTATTTATTCAAACATGAAGAAGTCAGTCAGTCCCAATGTGAGCTGAACACTGTTAAACAGTGTTCAACAGTGTGTTGAGCAGTGTGTTAAACAGTAGGCTCATGGAGATGAACTGCTTGTCGCCTGGCGGGAACAAAAAGCTGCAGTCAGGCAGGACAGTTTCCAGCAGCCTTGAAAGAATATACAGGAAGTGACGGAAACATTTACGTCCTGTTCGATCATCTGTAGGCTGCCTGTAGTTTAAGGAGAGCCAAAGATCAACTGTCTGTGGTGGAGTTTACAGAAAAACAATGATACTTTAAGAAATGTAACTAGTGAATCAACGTCCTCACAGCTTCATACAGGCATCACAGAGGAACAGCAGCAGTGAGGACGATCAGACACAAGTTTCCTTCAGAGAGACTCAGAATATATTAGACTCAGGTCAAACTAGTGTTTAATAGCTTTTCTGTGGCTTCACAATAATTATAACTTGGACTAAACATATTCCTCTTCTCTGGCTGACAGACGCTGTCATCAAGTTGTTCTTAGGCTTTATTAGAATTTGTATTTATTAATGAATTTGTTTTCATAAATTCTATATATGAATGAATGAATGAGTTAAATTTTGGTCATGCATGCCGAGCCCTTACAAGACACCATGAACTCAAACAGACCAGGATCAGAGAGCTGTGAAAATATATTTAAACAACAGAGAAAGTCCATAAATAGAAATACAACAAAAGTATCTTTCACAGTCAAATCCTCCGACCATCATCCAGTAGAACATAATTCATAAATCACTGACTCAAACATTTACTATATTCTGGAAAAATCTAAATAAATACTAATTAAACTATCTGTCTACACAGAAAATGAGGATTATCTACAACACGTGGTGTTTGTGGACAAAACTGAGAGCCAATCAGCTGTTTGATCAGGCGACAGCCAGGCGTTTCCCATCATGCCCTGGGTCTTGCAGTCGATCTCGTGAGGTTATCGTTGTCCACTAGTGCATGACGTCAGAGCAAGTCGGGATCGAGTCGGACACAAAACTAACCAGCATGCATTGCGCTGCGATCGCCGGTGATCGATTCTGCGCAGGCCTGGCTCATCTGGAACCAGCCTATTGTGTTAAACAGTGTGTTGAACAGTGTGTTGAACAGTGTGTTGAACAGTGTGTTGAACAGTGTTGAACAGTGTGTTGAACAGTGTTGAACAGACTGTTGAACAGTGTTGAACAGTGTGTTGAACAGTGTGTTGAACAGTGTTGAACAGTGTGTTGAACAGTGTTGAACAGTGTGTTGAACAGTGTTAAACAGTGTTGAACAGTGTTGAACAGTGTGTTGAACAGTGTTGAACAGTGTGTTGAACAGTGTTAAACAGTGTTGAACAGTGTGTTGAACAGTGTTGAACAGTGTGTTGAACAGTGTTAAACAGTGTTGAACAGTGTTGAACAGTGTGTTGAACAGTGTTGAACAGTGTGTTGAACAGGCTGTTGAACAGTGTTGAACAGGCTGTTGAACAGTGTGTTGAACAGTGTGTTGAACAGGCTGTTGAACAGTGTTGAACAGGCTGTTGAACAGTGTTGAACAGTGTGTTGAACAGGCTGTTGAACAGTGTTGAACAGTGTGTTGAACAGTGTTGAACAGTGTTGAACAGTGTGTTGAACAGTGTGTTGAACAGTGTGTTGAACAGTGTTGAACAGTGTGTTGAACAGGCTGTTAAACAGTGTTGAACAGTGTTAAACAGTGTTGAACAGTGTTGAACAGGCTGTTGAACAGTGTTGAACAGTGTGTTGAACAGGCTGTTGAACAGTGTTGAACAGTGTTGAACAGTGTGTTGAACAGTGTGTTGAACAGTGTTGAACAGTGTGTTGAACAGGCTGTTAAACAGTGTTGAACAGTGTTAAACAGTGTTGAACAGTGTTGAACAGTGTGTTGAACAGTGTTGAACAGTGTGTTGAACAGTGTGTTGAACAGTGTGTTGAACAGTGTTGAACAGTGTGTTAAACAGTGTTGAACAGTGTTGAACAGTGTGTTGAACAGTGTTGAACAGTGTTGAACAGGCTGTTAAACAGTGTTGAACAGTGTTGAACAGTGTTGAACAGTGTTGAACAGTGTGTTGAACAGTGTTAAACAGTGTTAAACAGTGTTGAACAGTGTTGAACAGTGTGTTGTTTGCTGTTTCGCCCTGTGAGAGTAAAGGAGTAAATGAAGAAGAATCTCCCAGCTGTCCCAACATCAACAGCAGCAGCAGTAATTAAAGCTCTTGGCTGTTTGTTCGGAGGCGTGACGGGTTCAAGAAGAGGAGGAGACGGATGAAAGGAGGCCATTAACTCTGTCAACAGGACAAAAGCTTCACAGTGAGACGCCTCCGACTCGACGGAAAGCTGCGAACACGGCGATGGATTTGTGAAATATGAAGCAGCTTGGTGTGGAGAAACAAAGAAACGAGAATCAATCTGAACCGATTTTAGCGTTCAGTATCACTACAGGGATTCTGAAACCACCAAATACATCAATATTGAACAGATGGAAACAGGCTGATGTTCAAAGTCAAATGTTTTTAGCCTATTATTTGGATTTTTCATAGTTAACTTTTCAATTCTATTATCTGCTATTTTTATTTCAATGAAGCAGTTATTTAAAGGTTTCAATTAAACTTTGGTTGGACACATATTAAGTGGGGGGTCAGGGGCCTCCCCTTTGAGCTTCAAACACTTGCAACAATTGTTAATTTGTGCCTTTTCTGCATCAATTTATGGTGGAAATGCCCTTATTTATGTGAAGGAAAACACAAATATTAATCCTCTGGTAGATCAGCTTTTCTTGGTGAATTGGTGATACCCGCTGCCAGACTTAAACTCCTGATTAAACAGTTATATAGTGCCATTTCTTTAAATTAAGATTATTTTATATAAAACAATATAGGCCTATATATATATATTATTTTTAGGAAATAATTACCTCTGTGACCTAATGTAAATGTTACAGGTGAACTTCTGTCAATCAGCTGGTCTGACGCAGAACCAAACTTCAGCCAAAGTTTCAGCACATTAAAACTTAATGAAGCTGCAGTCTGGGAGCTTTACAGCTGACGGTCCATAAAACCAGCGTCTGAACGTCCTCCAGCCAATTAACTGCAGAGCAGAATCTGATGACTTCCTGTCAGTCTGTCCTGAAATCTGATATTTCAGACCATTATTCTCTCCTGCAGCTCCGATGAAGCTCCGTGTTCTGTTTTCTGTAGCTTTCTGCTGTCACTAGTTTGTTTGTTTCAAGGGAATCTAACATACTGTAGTTTTCAGAGTCGAGAAGCAGAGTTTGAGTAACAGATCCATGAGTTTGAAGATTAATCTGTCATGTTGTTCAGCTACTTATTTACTGGACAACTCTGAGCTAAAAATCTGATCAGATTAACAGATTCAAATTAGGAAAAAGGCTGATTGACTTGTTTTATTCAGAGCTGTAATAAAACTACAAGTATGTAAATGTAGAAATAAGACGAGGAAAGATTAGATGTCCGCGGACGGACAGACAACCATCACTGATCACTGTGAGACTGAAGGAAACTTAGAAACTGGAAGATTCTCAGGCAGCTTCTGCAACCGTAATTCATCCTGAGGGGAAGTGTTGAGCTGCTATTGGAGCTAAAAAAAATATACAAACTGAAGAAAAAAAAATCTTTGGATCAAACTTTCCAGGAAACGAAACTTTCCAGAGTAAAGTTCTTCATCCATGTTGTCATGACTCAGCAGAAACTCTTTGCTCTGATTGGCTCTGAGTCTTAAACAGCCGATTAATGTCAAGACCTCCGCTGCTGTCTCTCTAAAAACGTCACATCTCTGAAACACTCTGACCCGCAGGAGTCTTCATCAAAACTGTTTAATTAAAACAGGTTCAGCAGGTCTTTAATTACCTCAGCTGACGAGTGCAGGAGGTTAACGAGGAGGTTAATGAGGAGCAGCCAATAGGAGCAGCTCTGTGTTATAAACACAGAAGGAGCTCCACCCAAAAGAAGGAGCCTTTAATAACGTTAAACTGACCTCCGACAGGCTGAAAAATGATCCAATACTCTACGAGGAGCTTTAATACTGCTTACATCATCGGCTCTGTTTCCATGGAAACTCCTTGTGCTGAGTTGTTACATTATTGTTATTTTCGTTTGACCACACTCGATATTTTCTGTCAGCATTAAAGTAAAAACCCAAGACCAAGATGTACTTCAAACATTTATTTTACAACCCACCAATCCAGAACACAGTTATCCAGAAAACACTGAACACAACTGGAGGAAGTGTGTGTGTGTGTGTGTGTGTGTGTGTGTGTTCCAGACACCCAGTTTCAAAAACTTGCCCAGCTTTTGAAAACATTTCCAAACTTTCCAGAAGTATCTTACTTTTACAAAATGTCCTCACCTCCTAAATGTAATCTCACTTTACTAAAAAACTGCAAAAACTTCCTAATTTTTCAAAAACAAAAAAGTGTCTGGACACGTCCTCAATTTCCAAAAATGTGCAGAAACATCCTCACTTTCCCAAAAACTGTCCCCAACAGTGTTGAGATGAACTGGAACTGTTTCCCTGATCTCAACCCCGTCCAACAGCTTTGGGATGAACTGGACTGTGAGCCAGACCTGATCCCCATCACCAGGACCTCACCGATGCTCCGGTGTCTGAATGAGAAGGTTCAACATCTGGAGGAAAGACTGAAACCAGCTGCCGGCGGGCTGTTGGAGTAAAGCACCCACAGATGGAGGGCATGGTTAGCTGTCCGTATACTTTTGGCCATGTAGCAAATGCACTGTGTGTGATACTCGATCTTTCCAGGTACAGTAACAATGGGGGATAATATTCTAGATTTACAGGATTTAAAAAGAATAAAAAGACGTAGATGGATGTTTTCAGTCATTATGGGATGGAGAATGTGGTGTTTGCTGGCAGCTGCTGATCCTGGATCAGGATGAGAGAGCAGAGCTGAGTGACGGCTCGCTGCTCCACAGAGGAAACTCATTATCATATTCAACTGCAGACTGCTGCCAACACACACACACACACAGGATTCCTCCAGATGCACCCATGTTATCATTTATTCAGAAATATCTCAATAATTGATGTAATATTTGTACAGTAGCAGCTCTGAAATGTGTGGAAACAGAAGTGATAAAACAGGGTGAAGCAGCAACCAGAGAGTCAGGAAACAAAGGAGGGTCATTCCAAATCAGACATTATTTCTCAATATAATTCTAAAATAAAAACTGGCAGAAGGAGGAGGAAGACAGAAGGAAGCTGGGGAGGAAACAAAGGATAATATAAGATGAGAAAAGAAGAAGAAGAGGAAAAATGAACAAAGAAAAAGAACAAAAAGGGGCGACGGTATTCAAAGTAATATAAAAAAATGGTTTTAATAAATGTTTATTGGCCAAAGTGACATAAAGCAAATCACAGCGTACTTCCACACAAAAAGATACATCTTCCGGTAATAGACAAACAAAAAGCAAAGATTACCACATTATAAAGTGCTTCTATATTCTGTCAAATAACCTATTTTAAATGCAGCGTAAACTGAAAAGAACCACCACGTACCTACAGTCGCTGTCTCCTCCTGGTTCAGTCCTGGGGCCTCATTTACAAAAAGGTTCTTACATTTACACTTGGACTTAGTCTTCAGATCATTTCCGACGGTTACACTCGATTCATCAGAGATAGTGAAGAAGGCCATTCGGTTGTATTCTTTTGTGTTTTTTTGTGTTGTCAAACAGCTGAAGATGTTTTCTCCATGTACAGTTATCGTGTCATGTTTATACCATGCTGTGTATCTTAGACTACAGGCTGCACTGTTGGTGTTTCCTACAGGCTGCAGGGCCGAGGAAGCTGGTATTTTCCTTTAAAGTGGTATTTTGGTCATATTAAGGTGGTATTATGGTGAATTTAAACTGGTAATATTAGTTGAGCTTACTGTCTCTGGGATGTTTAATCACTATTTTTGGTATCACCCAATCAGAGCTGTGTGTGTGTGTGTGTGTGTGTGTGTGTGTGGGTGTGTGTGTGTGTGTGTATGTGTATGTGTGTGTATGTGTGTATGTGTGTGTGCTTGTGTGTGTGCGCACTCGAAGCGACTCTAATCCCAGAGAAACCTGCAGCTCGTCTTCTATTTAGTGGAGCAGAAACAGAAGTAGAAGTGAAGCTCGTGGGTTCAGCTCTGTGCTGTTGGAGCTTCTAAGTGAATCTCTGTGTTTGGAGTTTGGTTCCTCTCCTGTGTTCAGCTTTAATCTTCTGTTCTTTCATAAAAACTGCTGTATTTGGTCAGTTTGAAATGCTGCAGGGAGGAAACAGCAGCAGACTCACTGAGCAGCAAACCTCCAACGCGTCCACCGGTGTTTTCCTGCAAACTTCTGGGTGTTAATACAAAAAAGAAGCTGATAACTTCCAACTGCATCAACAATAAACTGACAACTGCTGAACTACTTTTGTATGTGTGCACTGATAAAATGGTTAAACTTAAAGTCTCAAAGATTCCTATTTAAATATCTGTTGAGTCCATCTGTCGCTGAATGAGGGAACAGGGAGGTGATGAGCCTGTGGTCCCTGATCAAAGCACTTGCATCTGCATTTATTGCAGCATTTACAAACTTGGTGTCGACGGCGACATTCTCAGAAAAGTTAGTGACGCGTTTCCCCCAGCAGTGGTCGGTCCTCCAGCTAATGAGACGACTACAAACGATGAAACTTCTGCAGATCCAAAGACAAAGAAACAAACTCGACGTTCAGATGAAGACAAACGAGCAAAGAGGCCGTCAGCGAGGACACTGACTGGATCTCTGGGAAGTGAGGTCCAACAGTAGAATAGTCACAGCTCGCCCGTGTGTCTTTCCTTCACCATCATGTGGCCGTAAACATCCTGACACCTGACTGTCCTCCTCCTCCTCCTTTAACTTCTTCCTCTTGGCTCCCGTCTCGGCGCCGGCTGGCAGCCATATTCTCCCCGATGTGTCGGCGGTCTGCAGAGGTGGACTGTAATCCCCATTTTGTTATTGACCGGGCGTCTCCGAGGGCAGATTACACTGCAGCTCCGTCTCCCCTCGGCTTTGTTCAGGTCGTCTGAGGAGCAGCTGCTTCGTCCTGATAAAAACATGGTGAGGACGTCCGCACACACCTGGACACTACTGCTGCCTCTGTGACTCTGAGAGTCTTCACTTTAGTCCCTCTGTTTCCTCACTGCAGACACTGCATCCACGACGTCTGATCACAGGCCTTTGCTTCCACGTCTGTGATTAATACGACTTCTTGTTTTTAGTCAGTTGCGGTAACTGAGTCATTGTCATCGTTTCTCAAATAAAAATGTCAAACATCTGCTGGTTCAAGCTTCTCCAGTGAGAGGAGTAGCGAGTAGTGAACAGGCACCTTTTTACAATACAGGTAACGTTCTGCAGAAATCCAGTCCCTTAAGTCCTCGACCCAAACAAAGATGGCCGCCACACAGCTGAGCTGCTTTGATCTCAGGTTCAGTTTTGTCGTAACTTGTGAAATGTGTTTCAACAAACAGCCGCCTCCATTACAGAAAACATCCAGAGCTGGAAATGTGAGCAGAGGCAATTTGAATAACACCACCGAACCAAAACCCCCCCCCCCCCCCCCGAGAGTCCCCAGAGTCTGATGAGGATATGGAAGGAAATATCGTTTTTCTTCTTCTTTTCTTTAAAATGAGGCCATGCCCACCTGGAGCTGTGCCACTACGGGTAGGAAATAATGGGGTGTCACCCCTTTACATCCTCCTCACCCCCCCAGGGGCCATCTTTCACCTCCCCCCACAACACAAGGACAGATTCCAGCTCTCATTACTGCAGAGACTCCAGCGCATCAGACTGCAGGTGGATCGCAGGTCCAGGTCCTCGTGCTCGGAGGAGGAGGTAAACCTGCTCGCATGTTTCCTGACTGTCACATTTATTATTGACAGTTATGTTTGTTCACTATTTTATCAGAAGTGGAATAAGCACTCAGATCTTTTATTCCAGTTAAAGTACTAATACTACAGTGTAGAAATACTGTTAGAATTTTATTTTAAGAAGAAAGCTAAATATCAAATCGGTAGCTTGGAAACTGTAATGTAGTCCACACTCACAACGGAGAACTCTTGATGATTAATACTTAATATTTAGAAGCTTATGAGAACTACCTGCTCACAGTGAAGTTTGATTGCATTTGGAGGCGTCTAAATAAGTGAATCAGGGTCCGTTCTTTGATTTTACGAGTCAAATATTCACAAAGTTGTGATTGATTGTGAATGATTCAACCAGAAAAAAAACCTCAGAAAAAAATGAGAATATCTTTCATTTCACTCATAGAAAGTGAACTAAACACAAACTCAAATGGAGGAATCATTGACTACATTTACATGCACTTAATATTCCACTATTGTTCTGATAATGACAATATTCCTAATCTGATCTGGGTCGTGTACACATCAGATTCTGTTTGGATATTCTGAATCAGGCCTTATTCTGCATGTATTATTTTCCCATTAAGACGTGTGTGATGTGCTGATGTTCTCCTGGTTTCAGCAGCGTTCTGTGGACATGTTTACATCACATTCAGTCTGTGACACAGTCTGTTCACGCTCAGCTCTGTGCGTCGGAAACAAACCAACCAGCCGACAGTTTTCCAGGCTGGAGGAGAGATGCTGCCCAAAAGAAAAGCCCACACTCCTGGTGGGAAGGAGAAACACACCGACTGTTAAACTCTTAGAAACTCTTTGGTATCAGCAGGTTCTGACGGTGTCACTGTAGGACGAACGTGATGGGGGGGTTTACGTTAGTCGCAGTATGAACGGCTGCATGTGGAATATTAACTTTCATTAGACACGTAAACAACTTAATAGGGATATTTCGGAATAAGGACAAAAATGGAATACGTTGCGATGTAAATGTAGTCAGTGATGAAATGATCGGCTTTCAGCAAGAAACAGAAAAGAGTCTGTAAAAAGGTTTAGCTGATCATCAAACTGCAGCTGATGTTGAACATCTGGTCTCTGCTGCCTCTCAGCTCACATTTCACACAGTATTCATGGAAAAACCTGACAAAAGACAGAAGGTTCATCATATAATCATTTATTCATGATTCAATCACAGATTCAAGCAGTTGGTCCTCATTCACTGTGACAAAGTGAAAGCAGAGTAGTGCTGTACAACAGTGACCATAAGCTCATTGAGCACAGAAGTCATTTAGAAACAGATTCAGTCGCAGCAGGTTGTCGCCAGTAAAATGACACCATGGACATAAAAATGTTGCTTCAGGATGTCAGATCTTGGCAGGATTTTCCTCTGTGATGTTCGACTGATGGAAAACTGAGGCGTAAATTATTAAAGCTCAGAAATGTAAAGACAACATTCTGTCTTTTGTTCTGCAAAGAAAAAAAGGCTTCTTGCTCTCGTCGGCTGGCGTTTGCTTCCTGGTCTTGAGCCTGATGTCACAACATCTTAAATCATCAACAGTGAAGTGACGTTAAAGGGATTGAGCAGAAAAACTCTGTTTCTCTGCAGCTTGAATTATTTCAGCCTGCAGTCACACAGCTTCCTCTCCATTAAATATCCATTAAAATGAAACCAGAAACGTCCCAGCAGACATTCAGTCCAGGGGTCAAAGGTCACCTCAGACGTGGGGGAGGAGGACCTGACCTCCTGAGTCTCCCCCTCCCCCAGCTCCTCAGGTAGATCCACCGACCTGCAGCCCTTCATCCGTCTTCCCCCGTCCTCAGAGAGACGACATAAATCACTGGGCCTCGCCGGAGCCGAGGTGGCGTTAATGATCCTGACGAGCAGCAGCGTTCGCCGTCGACGACGCGTATCGAACGTGCCACCATCACTCTCTCTGACTTATTAACGGTGAAATACCAAATCATCCGTCTCACTTTACACGTGCTTGGATTCAGGTCGGCGTGTCGAGCGCCGGCCTCGCTGCTGCCGGCTGCAGATAAACAGCGAGAGTCGATCGAGCCTTTATTCACTCCCCAGCCGATCGTTTAGAAGTCATCCAAACACATAATGGGCTCGGTAATGAGCTGCTCCGCTCTGAACAATGGAGCAGATGGAGCTTTTCTCTCTCAGGTAAATAAAGCAGCAGTTATTGTCTTACTGCTGTGGTTTAAAAGTCCGATTACATGATGCTTTCTCTAGTAACCTGCATTCATTTTCTTCATTCACATGACAAAACAACATATTTCACCTCACTCTCACGGTTTCTGTGCATGCAGAGACACTCAGTTCTCATATAGTTCCCTGGGCACTATTTCTAATTTTCCCGGTTCTCTGGTTAATGCAAACTCAACTCGCCCTCAATGTTTAACTGTTGTCTTGATTAATTCAGCATAATGTCTATTTTCAGATTCCACTAGTAAAACAACTCTTTGCTTTGTTTAAACCGGCTATAATCCATAATTATCAGATGGATCTGCAGCAGTTTTGTATTTTTCATTAGTTTTTATTTCATTTTTAAATTATTTTCAATTCACTATAGCTTCAGTTAGTTTCCAGAGTGGGTTTGCTCATTTAGGTAATTGTTTAAAAATGTTCAGCTTTTATTAGTATCAGCATTATTATTATTATTTTGTTTTTTTTTTTTATTACATATGGTCCCCTAACATATCTGTTAGGGGACAAATTGACAAAGTGGAACTACAGACATTTCGTAGTTAGTTTTCTAACTACACAATATTGTTTCAGTTGGTTTGTTTTTTTCTAAACATAGTTTTAAGTTTAGTTTTAGTTAACAATAATAACCTCGATCTGCAGCTCCCCCCAGCTTTAAGGAGCGTCGCAAATTACTCCTTATTCTAAATGTAGCATTTTCCAATTAAGACTTGTTGTCACGGTTGGAGCAGAAAGACAAGGGAATGGTTTATTAAAATAAAAACTTAGAAAATCCAAAAAGATGCACAGGGAAACACTCCACAAACAACAAGGGGAATCAAAGGAACAGACACCAACCATGAATGATGAGGAACAAACGAAGGACACCCAGGAACATATATACACACAGACAACTAATCACCACAACAAGACACAGCTGGGGGGGGACACAAGATCAACGCAAACAGGACCAGGTGAAACTAATCAAAGAAATCATGAAACGTGGGATATGTGGATATTATTCGGGTTTCAGGAGCTTTCGTTGTATACAGCACGTTCAACCTTACAATGCAAGAACAACGCTGTGTCTTTCTTTTCACTTCTTCTTCATGGATCATCGGTTGGTGAGGAGACTGTTTACCTGGGACCTGTTAGCTTTAGCCTCTAGCCTAGTGGAGCCACTGGAGTCGCCCCCTGCTGGCCATCGAAGGCTGCAGGATTAAAGCACTTGCGTGTTGGCTTCACTTTTCAGACCCGGAGGCTGCCACATGGTTCGCTCCAGCTAAAGGGGTTAATCGTATTAATGTGAACGTTCTGTGCTCGAATGGAGAGTTCAACAGGCGAAGTAACAGCATCAGTCCAGTATAATAATTCAGAATCATCCTTTAAATTCCCTGAAGGAACAGAAGTGTCAGAACTTCTAAGGGACGTTCGAGTTTATTTCTCTTTAATGGGACACAGATATTAACCTGATGATGTCGACATAATGAAGGTCAGGGATGACTCCTGGTTTCACTGTTCAGACCTGCAGCCGCAGTCCTGAAGCTCCAGAGTTCAACAGTCCAGCATCACTGTCCAAACTGCTGAGCAGAGCTCAGAGGGAATTATGGGCGACACTTCAGGCAAACTGGCTGCTAACGTTTTTTTAAAAAGCTTAACAGGCTGTTAGAGAGTGCAGAGACGCAGCTGAGCCAATTTACAGAAACATCAACTAAGTGCAGTCAGCAGGGAGAAGACTGGACGCTCAGCACGGCGTCACTTCTCCTCATTACAGCTGCACAACGTTTGCTGGTTTAGGAGGTTTTATCCTCCCAGAAACTGCAGCAAAAAGGCTGAAGCTTCACTAACAAGATGAAATCGAGGTTCAGACAGTGAAAACCTCGTATCTCCACATGTGTTGTTGGTGAATGTTTGTGATGAAGTGAAGGATGAAGAGTTCCTTTATGTGCTGAGAAAATTCTCCTTCTGAAGCTGAATAAACAGTTTCAACCCTCTGGGATCAGCTGTGATGACTTTCCACAGATGGACACTTTGCAGCCGATAGATGCACATGCAGCCACTCTCTTCCGTGTCCGGGTATCACTGTGAGCTCACCGTAATTAACCTAACGAGCTCTGGTCTGTCTGTCAGGCTACATCCAGCTCATCTATAGGTTGTTGGGTTGGTGGATCTGCACAGCGAGAGAGACAAAGACTTGCAGCAAAAGCAATTTACACAATATTTCATATATACACACACACACACACACACACAACAATTTTTTATGCCTTTTAAGCTGATTTTTAGTATTTGTCACAGACTTTACATCAAACCTGTACGTGCTGCTCTCTGAAGGCATAAAGTGTCCCTGTTCCTTCTTCTGATCTTTTGTCCATTTGAACCAATGAGCTAGTTCAGAGAATCAGTCTTTAAATATATACGTTTAAATATTTGATTTAAAGATGCGTAACCCACCACAGATCATGTGATTTCCACTAAAGCCGCAGAGTCAGCAGTTTATTACTCTTTTCCCCGTTATGGTTTAGGATTTAGTTGTTGTCTTTAACCCTAGAACCCTGATTCTGAAGGTGTGGGAGCATCAAAACTTGTTTTTAATTCCTGGAAACAGGAGAAAGTGGGTAAATATCTGTAGCTACCAGCAAGCCTCAACTAACACGAGTGAGTGAGTGCAGTTTGTTTTTATTTATTTATTTATGTTCTCATTAATTCTGTCATTTTTTATGGTAAAATATGGACGCGGAAGCAAACAATCACGCTGTCAAGTTGCGGTCGCCGAGGTTGTCTGGAGCGTCTGGAGGCTGGTAAAGTCGCTCTGATGCTCCCTCACTCTGGATTTGACGTTGACGCTGTGTGTTGTTGCATTGGGACGCAAAAAACACTTTGAAATCTAATTTGAGCGGCCAGAGCTTCAACACTGAAGCGCGTCTGTAGGAATAAGATTGGAATCGCATTTCAAACCACTTCCGACTGTGACTTGAATCTGCGCTCTTCATGTTGTTTTCTGCTGTCCAGACTTTCTAAAATCAATCTGGATCTACCAATACAGATTTGGGCTGGCAGACTTAGTATGCTCACCGGGTGGTGCTTTTAAACAACCATTATTAATAAAAATCCTCTTTTTACCTTTTCATCTGTAAAATAATAATTTATTGTATTGCATTGTTTATTACTGAGGGCCCAGCCGGGTGCAGCAGCTTCGCCCTCCGACTTTATGAATTAATCAGGAAAAATTCCCAACTCAGCTATCCACATTTGTAGAATGAAAACCATGAGATGTGGTTAAAGCTCTGGAGAAAGGTGAAGGAAAGTGGAGATTTTGCCGGATAGAAACATCCATTTTCCTTCAGCCACGTAGAGCTTCAACTGACAGTCAAACTATCTGACAGAAAAATAGTGAACACACTCCCGAAGCTCACATTAAAAACTGCACATTTTGACCAGCCAACAGAAAATTGCTCAGTTCAAAAGATTCATCTTTGAATTTTACAGTGAAATCTTGACAAGAGATCCACAGCTTGTGTAACCTGCCACAGAAGAAGAAACAACAGGTTCTCACCATCATTGATATAAACTATTCTTTAATTGGATCTTTCAAAAAGTTTTCATGAGTAAGAAGCCTGAAGTGAGTCTGAAAAGCTCCTCTCAGACTGATGATGCTCGACACATTCATGAATACACAATCAGACTCATGTCAGCTTTCATTTGGTATTCATGTGCTTCAGTCATCCAGCCGACAGTGGAGAGAAAAACCTGACAACAGAAAATAATTGGCTTTTTGTTTTTTAATTGAAGGATTTGTTTGAGTTCACTGTGGAACAATTTAGATATGAAACCTTTGTTTTCTTGCTGCCTGCAGTAAGACTTTTATATCAGTATGTAATACATCATGTGGTCATCATTCTTCATAGTTCACCTTTTCTCACAGCTGAAATCAACAGTGTGTCTGCAACATCCCAACAACAATAATCTGGGTTCAGATTCATGTTCCCAGAGGATGAATCCCCAAGTTAAATGAAGTGATGTTTTGTCATTTATTTATTTCTCAAGTATTCTCAAGTAAAACCAGGAATCCTGACCACGTGGGACCTGTTTTCTTCTCTTAGAACAGCTTTCTTGTTTTTCTTATAAAAAGCCTGTTAGTGAAGAATGTGATACTATCTTGTGAACATGATTTAATTAAACTCTCAGATGTCTGACCTTTCCTGTGTCTAACACATATGTCCCATATGGTCTAGCGGTCAGGATTCCTATGGGGAAGGTTAATTGATTAATTGAAAAAAACTAATTTCCTTGAAACTCTGCTTTGAAGCCGAGCTAACATATTTTCGCTTTAAACACACAGAGAATGACTAATTTCCCATACTGGGAGTTGAACCCAGGCTGAACTTCATGTTCTGGCTGAAGTTTGAACACATTGGTAGAACAGGAAGTAATCCATGAGACTGCTGGACAGAAAACATTAAACAACTTTTATAGGCACATCCCAACATAATGGTCAGTAATAATTATTTAACAGAACGCACAAGATGGACTGTGAAACAAAGAAGCTTTTCTTGTTTCCTGTTACACGTCCCATATGGTCTAGCAGTCATAAAACCTGGTTTTCAACCAAACAGCCTAAGTTCAACTCCTGGTATTAAAAACGCCTACCACTCTTTTTCTTAGTTCATTTCTAAATTAAATGGAATGTTGAGTTGTTTATTTATAGACACGTTAGTTTGGCATCAAGGTGGCAGTTCTGGGCAGTGTCAATCAAACGGTTTTATTTCATATTTCAGCAGAGCATCTATCATGTTGAGCAACAGCTCTTTAAACAACAGAGGTTGATTTGGGATAATTAAGTTCCCACACTGGGAGTTGAACCCGGGCCGCCTGGGTGAAAACCAGGAATCCTGACCGCTAGACCATATGGGACCTACTTTCTGATCTTAGAACAGCTTTCTTTTTTTTCTTATAATAAGCCCACTCTTTTGTGAACATGATTTAATTAAACTCTCAGATGTCTGACCTTTCCTGTGTCTAACACATATATCCCATATGGTCTAGCAGTCAGGATTCCTGGTTTTCACCCAGGTGGCCTGGGTTGGACTCCTGGTATGGGAATGTTTAATTGCTTTTTTTAAAACTGAGATTGTTGAAAAAGGCAAGACTGCACTCACTGTAATGCTTTGAAGTCAAACTAACACGTGTCTGCTTTAAACAAACCAACATTACAATTAATTTAGCAGAGGGTGACTACTTTCCCATACCAGGAGTTGAACGTGAAAGTTGAAGGTGAAAACCAGGAAATATTAGTAAATTATTAGACATGATGAATATTTATTACTTAAAAATAAATGAGTTATAAGTCTTTCTGGATTTTTAGTGAGTGAATAAGTCTGACTCCAGTCCAGGTCACATGACTTAAGTCCAAACCTCCAAGTTGTAGTGAATAAATGACATTAAAGCTCACTGTTAGATTCTTTAGCTGCATCTGTTCAGCCTGAATGCTCCCTGTGTCGGCCTTTAAGTTATTATATTTTAAAGTTTATCTACCTTATGTTCCTTCAGTCTGTGTGTCAGGGGACAGTCTGCACAGGTGGGAGTCAGATTAAAGATTATCCACCATCTGCACTACATCGACTGCAGGAGGAAGTAAAGAGCTGTCTGAGGGATGTCAGTGAAGGTTCTCACAAGTATAGTTGTACTAACGTGTGTGTGTGTGTGTGTGTGTGTGTGTGTGTTGTGGTCAATATCCCAGCAGAGTGTTTCTGAACATCAAAGGTCAGCAGGGTTGATTTAGTTGTGTGAAATGTCTCTGAAAGGTTAAACAGCAGCGACACAAACTGTGACAAACAGACGACTCCCCAGAGGAGACACGCCGACCGACGCTGCATCAGACTGCTGGAGGACAGTTTAATTAAACTCTGTATTTTAAAATAACAGGCTTATTATCAGAAAAACAATAAAGATGTTGACAACAGGTCCCATATGGTCTAGCGGTCAGGATTCCTGGTTTTCAACCTGGTTCAACTCCCGGTATGGAAACTCAATTACGCTCTGTCTAACTAACTTGTGTGTTGAAAAACGGTGACTTTGTTCCACCTCCACTACAGACTTCGCATCTAACAGGTTTAATTTATGAGTGCGCTGAATATCTGTTATCACGATGACACTTTGTGCTTCTCTTCATTGTTCATTCTAAGAAGCTAAGATTGCTGATCATTATGTTGGATCAGAATGTAATCATCTTCTGGTACCCCCATGACTATGTCCCATATGGTTTAGCGGTCAGGATTCCTGGTTTTCACCCAGGCGGCCCGGGTTCAACTCCCGGTGTGGGAACTTAATTATCCCAAATCAACCTCTGTTGTTTAAAGAGCTGTTGCTCAACATTGTAGATGCTCTGCTGAAATATGAAATAAAACCGTTTGATTGACACTGCCCAGAACTGCCACCTTGATGCCAAACTAACGTGTCTATAAATAAACAACTCAGCATTCCATTTAATTTAGAAATGAACTAAGAAAAAGAGTGGTAGGTGTTTTTAATACCAGGAGTTGAACTTAGGCTGTTTGGTTGAAAACCAGGTTTTATGACTGCTAGACCATATGGGACGTGTAACAGGAAACAAGAAAAGCTTCTTTGTTTCACAGTCCATCTTGTGTGTTCTGTTAAATAATTATTACTGACCATTATGTTGGGATGTGCCTATAAAAGTTGTTGACTTGAAACGCCTGCACTTGACTTTGGACCAGTCAGACTGGTCTTACGACTTTACATGGATCGTGTTGGTCTTGACTTGGGGGACGCCAATCTCGCCTCGGGACTAACTTTGTTCCACCTCCACTACAACACAAGACTTCACATCTGACAGGTTTAATTTATGAGTGTGCTGAATATCTGTTATCAGACTGACACTTTATGTTTCTCTTTGTTTCTTCTTCTCTGTCTCACATCTATAATATTTTCATGTTTTCTGTCCAGCAGTCTGACAGCTGATGGATTACTTCCTGTTTAACCAATGTGTTCAAACTTCAGCCAAAACCAAAAATGAGGATTCACAGCATGTAAAAACGCTGCAGGATGAATTTACAGATATCTGATGCCAGGATGCTGAAACTGTCAGCAGTGATTTAAAAAATCTCCAGTTTCAAACAGATGCATCAGTTTGGATGTAAACCGGGTGTGAAGACACACAGTGGGCGACTGCAGCTGAACCAGCCAAATACCATCTTTTATTCATCTGAAAACAGCTGATATTTTAACCTGAACATGTGTTGTGGTTCGTCACAGCTCTTTTTAAGACATCTCTTCATGCTGCAGATCACTTATTGGCTTCCTTTAACTCCCTGATTTTAGTCTCACAGCAGAGTAATGTGTCCTGGTATTTCTCTGCTTGGAAAAAGTGGATTAGCTTTGGGCCAAAGACAGAAATATTCAGGAACAAATTATTTGAAAACACCTCCGAGCCATCGATAAATGAGGTTTTGGTGTTGCAGCAAATTAAAAACCTTTATGTGTCTGTTAAATGGGGACATCTGCTCGGCTTAATTAGAACAGCGGTCAAATCCATCAATCTTATAATCATCTGCCTCATTCTGATGTTTTTTTTAAAGCAAATCCCTCGTGGCTTCTATTGATCAGGGGTGGTATTAAGTAGTAATACTTATTAAGTATGAAGACATACACAACAATGTAAAAGTACTCCACATTCAAAATATTCAGTAAAAGTACAGTACAAGTATTATCAGCTTCATGTAGTTAAAAAACACAAAGAGAAACAACTATACCAAAAGGGACAAAAAATACAGAATCAGGGCATGACAACAGACTGAAAGATTAGAGGGCCAAAAGGGCCAGAGAAAAAACATGTCATTAAAAACAGAGACGGGGGGGCACATCTTATATCTAACAGCAACTGGATCCACATTTGTGGACCAGCAACTTCAAAGGCTCTGATCCCTTTTAGTTTTAGTCGAGACCGCGGGACACACAAGAGAGATTTGTTGTCAGAGACGTAGGAGCTGAGGAGGTCTGTTATATAAGATGGGCCTGACCATTAAGAGCCTTGAAAGCAATCAGCAGTCTTAAATTGAATTCTGAAATGAACAGGGAGCCGATGAAGAAGGAGGCTGGGAGTAGGGTGATGTGCTCATGCTTTGTAGTACCAGTCAGCATCCTCGCAGCTGCATTCTGGACCATCTGAATGCGGGTTAGTAAAGGCTGGGGAAGGCCTAGATACAGGGAACTGCAGTAGTCCAGTTGAGATTTAATAAAGGCTTGGATGACTTTGTCGATATTATGGAAGGACAGCCTTGGCATGAGTCTGGAAACGGTTCTTAACTGACAGAAACTATTTTTAACAACAGAACAGCGTTGTTTGTCAAGACAAAGCTCAGAATCAATGATAACACCCAGCATGTGACTTCAGTGTTATTATTGATTAACTGAAAGTAACGATTCGCCGTCCAGCTTTTTATGTCCTTGAAACAGTCTGTAACAAAAGAGAGGCTGTAGGGAATCCCTAGATTTTAGTGGAAAGTACAGCTGTGAATCATCAGCATAGAAGTGACAGAAGATGTTACACTTCCTAATAATGTTTCCAAGAGGGAGTGTGTACAGGCAGAATAGAACTGGCCCCAGGATGGATCCCTGAGGGACCATCCACGGTATGAAAGGCAGTAGTTAGATCTAGTAAAACCAGGGTGGCAGTTTCCCCAGAGTCACTGACTTTGAACCCTCAAGGATCTTGTTGGTATTCAGGAATGGTTGCAGTTGAGACAATTTTCTCCATTATTTTTTTAAACAAATGGCAATTTAGAGATGAGCCGATATTTATTTGAACATTTAATATCTTGGTTATGACTTTTGAGCGGGACAACTGCATGTTAAAAACATGCAGGGAAAGTGCCAGAGGCTGAGTAAGAATTAATAATAACCTGAATGCTAGGGCCAATTATATAAAAGGTTTCCTATATTATGTTCCTCAGCCCAGACGGAAAAACCGAGTGGAATTGATTTAAGGCAGCCAAGTCCTATAAGCAGTGGGGCAGGATGTTTATCTAATTTAATGTTTTCAATTACATACCGGGATTGAGGATATAATCTATAGAGCTGAACAGACTTTTAGGTCTTTGAGGATGTTTACGGATTATCTGAGTGAAATATTCAGCCATGGCTTTTTTTGGCTGCTGTTTGGAGGTATGTATGTATATACAGTATGTATATGGGATTTTTGCATACTTTCAAAATCCACCAAAAACCTTTTGTTGGTTCCTCCAAAGTTACCTACCCCAGCTTAAAGTATCAGTAGTAAAAGTGCAGAAGTTGTAAAGTAAATGTACTTACATTCCACCTCTGCTTTGATGAATAAGACTTTGATTGAAGTTATTTCATGTTAAATTGTAAAAGAAACCACATAGAAATAGTAATAACTTCAAAATGCAGCCCCCTCCCCTCCTCCTCCTCCTCCTCCTCCTCAGGCCCAGTGTGTGCTGATAAACTGCTGATGGAGGCTTTTTAAAGGGATAAACAGACTCTGGAGGCGGCTGCTTATTGGATCAGTGTGACCCATCAGCTGACAGGAGCTCCTTATAGACACAGAGAATAAAGGGAATCATTCCAGTGGTTTGATGGATGGTCCTTCGATGACTGTCTAACTCTCTGCTGGTCTCCACCAAGCAAACATCCTGCAGCCGGAGGAAATGTTCATGTGAGCAGCAGCCACTTAAAACTGGTCAGGCGCTCAAACAGGTTTTCGTGCTGTAATTGCGGACGGAGACTGCACATCGTGCAGAAACCAGGACTATAAGTAAATAACTATAAGGCTAGAAAACAAGATTCAAAACATCCAAACGACACAACCACCAACTTTCCATCCAAATGTAACACAGAATTTAACCGAATTTCCAAAAATATGGCAAAATAAAACATGAATAAATGAATGTTTTTATCCTCTCCTGCTGTGAGAATCTGAGTTCACTGGCTGATGGAGAGAAAACAGCAGGTGGAGCTGATTCTCCAGTCGGCGCCATTAAACCACCACAGAAGAAGAGACACAACAAAGTGATGCCATTAAAAGAGCTCCAGTCAAAGCTGAGGAAGGTTACAGCCTCCTCCTCGCTTCATGTGTTCATGTGATGAAGGTTACAGCCTCCGCCTCGCTTCATGTGTTCATGTGATGAAGGTTACAGCCTCCTCATCGCTTCATGTGTTCATAAAATTAAAATCACTAGAAGTGAGAAAATCAGTTTTGTTCTTCATTTGGATGAACGGACCCTTTAAAACACTTAAACACTTCAGGGTTTCTCAAACAGTTGAAGTGTAAAGTTTGATTCCAGACAATTAAACTAAACTATGAGGACAAATTGCAGGTTCGAAATGTGATTCAGTTTGATGTTGAGTTAGAAAACTGTTTCCCAGAGTTTGGACACGTTTTCTTGAACAAAACAACGTGCGTGGACAGTTTGTGTTCCTTACAGGAAGTTGCTGCAGGATGGACGGAGTGCAGGATAATGATGTGACCTGCGGGCGGATCACCTTTATTTCGACACGTCTTCGTCTTTCACTCTGTCAGCGTCAGTGTTTCTGTCAGCAGGACGTTTCATGAAGAAATAAAGAGGCTGTGGCGCGTCTCCGTCCTGTAGAACAGGAGGTGCTGGTCGTGGTCGCCCCGAGGCTCAGCAGCAGCATCGCTCCTCCATCACTGATGGAAACAGCTTTGAAAAATGGTGAAGAGCATCTTGATGGCAGTTTTTTTTTTCCTCTCTAACAAATTTCATGTGAGCAGATTTCTTCAGTCAGAGTGGGACAACGGTGACGCAACCACAGAGCAACATGTAGAGAGAAATCCATGAGCTGACGTCCAGCAGCGAGGAGGGCTTTTATTTAGTTAACGATGAACAACGTACAAAAGTATCAGCATCAACACAAATATACTGAAAGTACCAGTAACAGTACTCTTTTTGTAAAATAAGGTAGGAAATATTCTAATTATCACTCTAATGTTGCAGCTGGTGAAGGTGAAGCTCAATTAACTATTTACTGCTGGTAGTTTAACCTGTAATTTATGAATCTTATTTATCAGTTATGAGGCTGTTGTGAGCTCATAGTTTCTGTTGGTTCCCCAAAAAGTTCTGGTACTGTTTTGTAATCACACATCAGAGATATCTGATAAAATGCATTTTGTAATAGCTTTTTTCCAGACAAACGTAAATTCTACATGTGTATATAATCCACCATAAATCTTGACTGTAACTATCACATCGATAGTATACGTGACAGTCCTGGTTGAAATGTGCACCACATCCACAGCTGAGGCCGGTCAGAGACTTTGACAGGCTGATAAAAGCATCTACTAACAACAAAGCCACAGCCCTTTTCCACAGAAGACATTATGACGTGTGACAGCACAGGTGAAGATAACAAAGTGAGTGAATTCAGTTTCACAGCCCTGGTATTAATCATGTTGACTAACTGTCACACTGTCATGGCAGAGGAATCATTAACATTATTAGAACCAGCTGTGACTTTCCTGCTATAACAAGTCAAAATGTCTGTGGAAAAATTCAAAGTGCTTTACAGAGTTTTATTCAAGCAATCTGACACTTCATTCATCAATTGAAGGGAAATCTGAGGATTTAAGATATTTACAGTAGGAGAACCACTGGAGAGTAAGAGTCCTCTTGAAGGCAGCGGGAGGTGTGTTATATTTTTCATCCACTGTAAGAGATCTAGAGAATAAAGTCAAAATATTTTGTATTTGTAGCAAAACAGAAAAAAGTGCAGAATGACCCTTTTTCAACCTTAACAGGAAAGGAAGGCGATGACACAAATCAGACACACCTGTGAGGCAGGGGGAAGGGAAAAACTAACAGAAGCCTCATAGAGGAGAAAAGAAAGAGGATTAAGAGTGGCAGAAGGAGGAGATTATAAAACATTTAATCCAGTTTCTGGACATCTCTAATGGGCCGAGTCAAGGCCGTACCCTGCACCTCACATTTAACCACTCAATACTTCTTACCAGGCCGTCCAACTGTAATCTCTCAAACAACACAATCAATTGGATAAAATCATATTTATCAGACCGCACCCAGTGTGTTTGGATAAACAACGTATAGTCATCGACAAGAGCCTTTCCATGGGGGTGCCACCAGGCTCCATACTGGGGCCATTGTCATTCAGTTTACATCAATGATCTCCCATCTGTGTGTGATGACTTAGAAATTCTGATGTACGAGATGACAGTCATATACACCATGGGGAAAAAGACCCTGCCCCTTGCCCTGCCCCTTACCCTGCACCATACCCTGCACCATACCCTGCACCATACCCTGCCCCTTACCCTGCACCATACCCTGCACCATACCCTGCCCCTTACCCTGCACCATACCCTGCCCCTTACCCTGCACCATACCCTGCACCATACCCTGCACCATACCCTGCCCCTTACCCTGCACCATACCCTGCACCATACCCTGCCCCTTACCCTGCACCATACCCTGCACCATACCCTGCCCCTTACCCTGCACCATACCCTGCACCATACCCTGCCCCTTACCCTGCACCATACCCTGCCCCTTACCCTGCACCATACCCTGCACCATACCCTGCCCCTTGCCCTGCCCCTTACCCTGCACCATACCCTGCACCATACCCTGCCCCTTACCCTGCACCATACCCTGCACCATACCCTGCCCCTTACCCTGCACCATACCCTGCCCCTTACCCTGCACCATACCCTGCCCCTTACCCTGCACCATACCCTGCTAACTCTGCCCCTGTTAGTCCCAGAGCCCAGTTCTACTCCATCTGGGGACCAACTGTTACTTTGAATATTTGGATAACACTACCTTACAAATAATTATGAGAAAAAATATATATTTTGAGGATAAAGTGGTCATATTTAAAAAACACTGATGGTTTCAACATTACAAAATGTGCAGCAATGCAACGGTTTTGTGGGCCAATGAATTAATAAACTCATTAATCTCGTTACGATGTGTTGAATGACTCTGAACAAACTGTGTTCAGTGTTTCTCATGTTGGAGCTGTGGGGCTGTGAGGTGACCTAAAAATGGGTCTTGGTATTTAAAAAGTGGGAACAAAGGGCACGTTTACACCAGCAGTAATTAAAGGGCATCGACATTCATGAATTCAAATTAAGCCCCGTTAGCTGAGAGTTAGTAAAGGCCAGCGAGCAGCTGACTCTCTGCGGCAGAACTTTCATTTAAATTAGGACGAAGAGCCGGTGGTACAACTAAAAGAGTAAAGTGTTGTTTGACTGCAGAGTCAGGAAGTCACTGATTTGTAAGTGATGAAATATGCATACAGCTGAGAGAAACTCTGGACAAAAACTCATTTTATTAGGCAACTCCTGGAGTCTGAGAGAGTTTAGAGGACAATACAGGGACGAACATGTTGAGAAGTTGATGGTGGCAGGTTGGAATATTTTAACATGTCACCCAACACTACCGTGCAGCCTTGAGTTCCTGAAGAATTTTCTTTGTGCTCGCATGCCAGTGCCTTCACATAAACGTAGAATGAATCCAAAACACGCTATCCAGACTTGTTGAAGTTGATGGCTCTCCCGTTTTTTATAGCAAGACTATATCAAAACATCAGTTTAAAAACTCATACAACTCGGGCAGTACAATCCAAGTCTCATTGATCTTGACGTGCTCTGTGTGGAGGAATCCTTCCCCAATTATCTTGCATTGGACAGCACTCTCTAAATTGCTGTCTGTGCGATAGTCCAACAGAAATTGTTTTGTCACGCTCAGCTGTGCCACTGCATGAGGAACATCAAGACTCTTGTTGTCTCTAGTGTTTTGCTGGTAATACTTATATCATTCAAAATGTCGTACCACGTTATGACGGAGCACATGAATGGATAGGTTTTGATCATAGCTGCAATGCATCTGGATTCACATCTAGTTTTAGCTCCACAGGCGCCAGTTAGACTTTCATCCTCTGCCAGTGACAGCAGCTCATCGTTCACATCCCCTGGTGTTGTCGGATGGGATGAGCGCATCTAGCCGACTTTCCCATATCATCTCACTTAAAGAGAGGTGGAGCAAAGAAAAAGATGTTGTAAAGAAGTCCACAACATGAGACAACATGAGGATGCATCATTAACTACCAAGTGAACATAATGGGCACTGCAAGGCACATTAGATGTCACATTGGGAGTGCAGTCTTAAATTATGTAGTATTTAGCTGATCTCAGCATCATGAAAATTTCCTGCTGAATCTGGGTTTCTAGCATTGTTATGATTTCATTGAACATGCGTTTCTTTTGAAGTTTCTCTCCTAATGTATTCAGTCATAAGGCAGATCATCTCCACTACTTTGACGAAACACAGCCATTACCCTGACTAATCAACCGCTGCAACACTTTTTGCCAATGCATTGTCTCTGCAGTCCATTTGCACTGATTTTTTGCATCTATGGTGTTTCGCGAGGCCAGTCTTACATCCAACTAAAGCAAAACGTAACATCCTTGCTTACTGGACTAACAAAACAGAAACGTTTCTGTCCCTGGGAAAGGTGTCTGCACTCCGATGATACTGCTAGCACCTGCTGCCTCCTGTGGAGTAATGGTGGTAGTTGTGTGTCTCTTGGTTCGGTGGTGGACATGAAGGTTCGTCCTCTTTGCTCACATTCCTGGGATCAATATATCTTAACAAAAAATCCCTCTGTTTTTTAAGTGCTTGCTCCTCCAATATTTTCCTCTTTTTATTTTTGCCGCCAGATAATTTCAGTCTTTGACCCGGAGGCTACGTCCACTTCTTTTATATAATCTACGGTCAAAGCTCAAAGATGAGAACATGGACAACACCAAAAAAAAGTTCATGGCTATTTAAATGTCCACAGTGCCATGGATCTCTATCCTGATTAGTGGTAGCCCGCCCTAAAGCATACGCTGCTTTATCGTATATTTTCCTCTAAACGGGACCAGAATTTACTAACTGAACATCCTGCTGTACTGAAGGAGACTTGAAACTAGCGACTGAGACCATAAACTCATTAGGAAAATGTTTCCTGAGGTAATAAATCAGGTGAGAAGTCGGCTCATTTTCTCATTGACTTCTATACGATCTGACTTTGGTTTATTGAGCTTCAGAAGGAGAATTTCTCAGCACGTAAAGGAACTGTTCATCCATCAGTTTATCACAAACATTCACCATCAACATGTGGAGATACAAGGTTTTCACTGGACATGAAGGGGATGGAAACTGTGATCTGTAAAGTAACTAAAGCTTTCAGACAGATGTAGAGGAGGGAAAAGGACAATATTAATAAAAATAAAATGGAAATATTCAAGTAAAGTACCTTGAATTTGTTCCTCTGCTGTTTTGTTACCATGGGGAAAATATTTCCTGTTGCCTTTTTAAAATCCTCTTTAAATAAATGATAAAAGTGATGTTCTGTGAGCTGCAGCCTCCAGTGTGAAGAAGAAAAGTGATCTTCAGTCGTCAACCTGAAAACTTTATTAGAAATCTGAGAGGAGAGAACATAAATCGCTTTATAAAGGTTTCAGAGCAGCAGCAGATATGATCATAAATATATCTGCACGTTACACTGAAGAAGCATCCATCTATCTATCAATCTATCTATCAATCTATCAATCTATCTATCGATCTATCTAGTGTAATTTTCTCCATGCTTCACTGGTTCTCCTGCAGAATATTTCAGTTTTCAGAAGGGGAATCATGTTCAGGGAGTTTCTGCTCTCCTGTTTTCATATGTGAAATCTGCTTAAATAAAATCTTATAATAATAAAATATTAAATATATGGTTTTATAAAGACATGGTTTTGAAGTGTAAATTATGAACTCTCAGGAGTATTGGCATGTAAGAATAATGTAATGTGTTTTATATTTATGTGTATTTATTTATTCGTCAGGGTTTTTTTCTTTCTCTCAAGACATTTAATTTCTCCTTTTGTTGCTGCTTTCACCTTAACAGTAAATACTCTTCATCTTAGAGACGCAGGAAGAACACAATTATCATATTCAAGAAGCTAAAACTCTCCTCTGCATTTATATAGAGCTTTTCTAGTGTGAAGACAGAAGCTGCCGACATGCTCATCAGGAGCCGGGGATCAAACCAGCAACCTTTCAATTACTGGACAACTGCTCTACCTCCTGATCCAGGCGGCTTCATCACGCTGTGTTTGTCTCTGTGTCCTGAAAATGAGTTCTATTAGTGTTAGTGTTATTATTATTATTATCATTATTATTATTATTAGTAGTAGTAGCATTAGTATTATTCATTCTTGTTTAAAGACACAGAAACTGAATCTGAAAAAGTCCAGAAAAGTTGATGTTCTACTAGAATCTACATGAAATATTTTTCTGCATTGACAGATTTTCTTTTTCAAAAGACAAATATCTTGATAAGACGGACATGTTTTTTTGCGGTGAGCACATTATGGTTTTGCTTTGCTCAGTTTATTTATTCCTTGTGTAACTTCTCCCTCAGAAACAGCATCTTAATGTCTGTCTGAGCAGCTCCATCAGTCCAGTATTTACCTCATTATCTTCGGTCCTGTTAGTGAGGAAACCCTCGAGCTGTTACTGAGCGTTCCTCTGAAGTGTAAATGAAATGTTGTGTGAACTTTCTTCTGACTGTCCACTAAACTGCTGAAGGTTTTAATATGAATGATGACCGGAGATCAGGTGCAGGCTCAGACTGAAAAAATGGTTTTAGGGGCAGCAGCATCATTGTGTGTGTGTGTGTGTGTCTGTGTCAGGGGCTTTTATTTTGAAAGTCTCTACCCAGAGTCCATTTATTGGCTGTTCTACACGTCTTCACTCCAGAGACCCTCCAGCAATAACCTCCTGCTGTTTGTTCATGTACAGAAACAGAATGAGAAAACACACTGATCCACACACACACACACACACACCCACGCACACACCCTGACACACACACACGCACACACACACACACACACACACACACACACACACAGTGGGAGTCTGTAATTACACTTCAGCTCATATCAGAGGAGTTTCTGCTCGTCTCTGGTGAGTTACAGTGAGTGTAATTAACACACACAGGTCGACTGGCTGGATAGTGTGTGTGTGTGTGAGTGTGTGTGTGTGTGGTAGTTTATTTTATTCTATTTTGAAGGAGAGAAAATAACGAGGATAATGGGAACATTAAACTCTCTAAACACAATCACAACCACTGATTTCATCCTGATTCTCATTTTCTTTTCACAATCATTCATTTATTTGACTTGATGCAGTTTTTATCTCTGTGTCCCTTTGTTTTGTCTTAAAAGAGATTTTCTACATATAATTAATCAAAACACTAAAGAACAACTGAACAAAAATAAGTAATAATAGTAATTATATAATAAAAGTAACCAGGACGAGGTTAGTCCGGAGGGATCAGTTTCCACGGTAACGTAGGTTCAACTTAAACCTTCATTATGAAACAGAATTTCCAGTTATTTGTCCTGATTTACTGAAAATAAACCAGGTTTAACTGCTAATCCGGCTTCATACAACCACCTGTCTGAAACTGTAATCATTAAGTGACATTATATTACAAAGTGTCAAATGAAGGAATCTTTTCTTTTTAACTAACTCATGAAATAAGTGATGATATAACTTATGAAACAGCAGTGGTTTTTTTTGGGGGGGGGGGGGGGGGGGCGCTGTATCTCCACTCAAATTGAAAATATAAATTAATTAATTTGACATGAATTGACAAGAGAAAGAAAGTGTGAACTAATTATTAAAAAGTGAACTTCACAGCTGTCAGAGTTCAAATGTGTGTCAGGAACTTTCTGAGAATTAAACCTTAGCTGCTGTTTAATGTGTGGGATATATTTCATGAAGTCTCCCTGCATTAATAAAAACAGAGTTTCCCACTGAAACAGTCAGTAGGATTGATCCTCTGAGGACAATGAATATATTAACCAAAGTTCATGATCCATCCAGTAGTCGTTGAGATTTTTCAGACTGGACCAGAATGAAATGGTCGACTGAGAGAGAGGTGGGAACACAGTCAGTATTTAAGCTTATTATAAATAAATATCCTTTAAACACACTTTTGGTCTATGAAAAGCCTTTTGTTGCTTTAAGCTCCTAATTTGTGTTTGTAGTATTGTCGGACAAACTGGGAGCAGCTGGAGCTGCTGGATGCTTCTCTGCTGCTGGGAAGATTTTCTGGTGTGAAAACCACAAACATCTGTTCAGTTCATTGTTTCATCTGAACCAGCTCCCAGTGGGGTTTAATCCCCCGACCTCTGGCAGAGTTCGAGCTCCTCTCAGCCCGCCGAGCTCCACAGAGCTGTGACAGACACCAACCCCCCAACAAAGACCTGACTGCACACCAACTAGTCCAGATGAAACGTGGTGGCTTTGATTCCCCGCTGAGCTCCGTCAGGCGGAGAGAGAAAGTTTAAGAGTTTAATTGTCTCTCAGAGAAAAAGCTTTGTGTAGTAAAGCAGAAAACAGATATGGGTTAAAGCTGCTCCACACAGTAAAAGTTCACTGAGTTACCACTTTATTAGGTACACCTAAAACTAATGCAGTCTAACACAACATAAATCCTCATTCATGGAAGTTATAATATCTCTCAGACTACATGCAGGGTAACCCACCTCATCGGTGAAGGTTGTTGGGTCGTATGCAGCCTCAATACTTTCCTAAAAGACTCACTCAGATAAGACATTAAAGCTCAGTGCTCTGCGGAGTAAATATGTTTTTGTTAAACTACCCTGATTAATATATGTATATGTAGACCCACATACTGTATATATACAGTATATATATTTCATCTTTTTTTTGTCCCCCCTCTTCTGAAAACAAACGTAGTCCCTTGACTTGGTGTTCCTTATAAACTGGCAACTGAGTCTCATTTTTCCACAGTGACATAGAAATATGTTCATATGTTGACTTGCTTCTTTAAGTCGACTCAACGTCTCCTCCAAAGCTCGCTGGTGATGTAGGAGATGTTATTTCCATTGACGCCTTCCTACAGAGCAGTTGATGCCATTTCTTTTAAATGCAGAATCAACTCAGGACGGGTAGTTTTGATATCAGGTCTCTCTTGAGAATCAAACCCTGTGTCTTAATGAGATTACCTCTTAAAAAAAAAAAAAAAAAAAAAGGTGACGTGCTGAGGGCAAGTCTGCTCGCATGTTCTTTATTTCAAACACTTACCATGTCTCCTGCTTGTGAGCATATTTGTAATTTTGCAGCATTGAGCATCACTTTCCTGCAGGGCTTTTCTCCCTCTCAGCAGGGGTTTCAAGTTTCCAGTTCCTCCTCCAGCTGGCAGCTAATAACAGCCTGCAGAGAGAAAATGGAGGGAAAAACCTCATTTCTTTCAGCTAAGCCTGACTTCCTGAGGACGACCCTCCCTCCTGGAATAACCCTCCTGGTTCCTCGTCTGTTTGATTAAAACAAATCCTCTCAGTCCCTTTGGTCCTTTTATTTCATTTTCTCGATCTTATAAATCACACAAGATCGTTTCAGGGTTGAGGATAACTCCCCCTCCGGCCGATGATCTTCATTTTCTACTTTCTTTTTCTTGTTGACACCTTTTCAAATGCTAACGAAGCTTATTACATCAGAGAAGGCAATTAGCATTTACTGACTTCCCTCTAATTAAATTTCAATCACGGTGCAGTTGTCTGACAGTCGTTTAACGGCTAAATATTCACACCACAGACCTAAAAAATGAATCACAAGAGGACAGAGGAAGTTCAGAGCAAGTGAGCAGACTTTCAGAGATATTTTCAATTTGTGCATGAAAGAACAAAATGAAAATGCCCAAACTGGGACAAAAAGAAGGCAAACATATATGGCAAAAAGGGTTTTTTCTGCAGGACTGAGGTGAAAAGTTGGTATATTGATAAAGAAAACATGAGTTAAAGACTGATGGAAACAGATTTTTGAGTGAGGAATTATTCTTCAAATAAAAACACCTGCATCTTTTTACCACAGATAACATAAACATCAAATTCAATTATATAAATTAGCGTGTTATGTAACCATAAAACTCTGTGTGACTGTGTACTTTTTATAGATTTGTGTTATTTAAATTAGTTTGTTGTAAATATGGAGCACTTATTTACCTTATGTCGTTTGAACTCACCTGTATTACCGGTTTAGGGCTAGCAGAGTTTGCCAGTTAATGGCGTTGTCAACAATGAATGGATGATGGATTTCCAGCACCATCAGTGACCGAGAGGACGACCTGCGACCTGAATCACTTGTTAGGACATTTTTAATTACTTTATAGTGAATCTTGGTGTAGATGGCTGCCAATCATACATGGCCGGGAATTACTGATGAGTGTATCGCCTGTCACCAAATAAAGGTATGATGTGTTAGTATACAGAAGCTTAAATCATTCAGGAAATGTTTTATTAAACCACCGTAGATGTGCACATAAATGTTTACTAGCATTATGTTCCCTCTGTTGCCTGAATCGTAAACCCTAAATTATAATTTTAGTTCTATTTGCCAAATTGATGGTTCTTGATTGAATTTGTATATAATATTAGAATTAGATCTGAAGTTTTTTGTTTGATAGCTTCAAAATGCCGTGTCCAGAGGGCATCCGCCTGCACTGATGAGCAGCGGCGCTCAGAGGAAGCTCGCCCCCAAGCAGCTCCAGGACTGTGAACGTCACAAAGCCACCCATGTGCACCAGCCACCAAAGGTAACAACTGAAGTTTCACATTTGCCCCCCAACCACCAAATATGATTCCCAGGAGAAGTTGAAAGAGAGTCACTTGCTGCCCACAATGCAGCTTGTTTTATGGAGCCTTTGTGGCGTTTGATCTGAAGTCTGAGGAGAGCGGCCCTCATCTTTGGCACGATTCCAGGAAAATCTGAATCATTGAAGGTCCAAGTCAGAGCCAACCCCCCGGGTTCCTTTCTGAGCACCTTTATCCCAGGTTCCAGGGTAATTCACTCCATGGCGTCTGTGTTGAAGAGCCCCAGTTATCTGCAAGCCCTGAAGGAGAACTGAATTCAAAGGAGTTGTTGGAGATCAAGTGTCCTCTGCTGGGAAGAAGCGGCTGCCTGGAGGACCTCTTCACGAACAGGGCTTCTGATGAAGACCGGGAACATCTACTACCATGTGGGCCGCGGGGCCGCGGGGCCGCTTCTCGCAGGTACCGCTCGGCATGTTCTGCACTGGCTTGAGAGCATGCAAGCCTTTGATCTGGAATCCCTCTCAACAATCTTTTGATTGATAGATTAAAGAATGAAATCATTCTACAGGCAGACTTAGGCTTCGTTCAGATACTTGATATGTTTTCACTTCTTCCTTCTCCTTTTCGGACATGAAATATCTGAAGCGAGCGTCTTGTGGAGAGGCGGTGACAGATGTAAACACAAAGCGATAGGTATTAGCAGTCATGTGACAGCTAAACCGAGGAAGACCACTGTGATAATGTAAAGAACCATGGGGGAGTTGTGTAAAACTGATATTCTGGCATATGTGTTATAATTTGTTTTTCAGTGTTTTTAATGAATGTGGGAACCCTTTGAACCACTTTTCTTATGATTATTTTATGTCCTTTACTCAGGTACAAGAAGAGCGGACTGCTGATGTTTATCTAACTAAAATGGAAGGAATCTGTCTCGACAACTGTTCATCCGATCGACTCCACACTTCGCGGGTGTACTGCTGAGGAGCCAAGGGAACGCAGTGTTGAGTGTGGAGTTGTTTGGATGAGCGATTCTTGAAAAAGCTGCAAGCAGCAATACCGGAGGCCAAGCAATCGTCCAAACAGGCACGTTTTGAACAGGCACTGCAGATAATTCCTAGTTGCTAATGAGAAGCGTGATTTATTTATGAACTTGATTTGTTGTAGTTGTATTGTATAAAATTAATATTTGCTGGTCTAATAAAAAAACAATCAAATGACAAACTGAAATGTTTTCAGTTGCTTTTCATCCACACACCAACTTTTATACATCGAACAACTGGAAACATTTTTTTAACAGATATTTAGACTTTTTTTTCATTCAGGTTTTTTTATGTGCAAACTGAAAATGTGACCAAACACAGGTGGATGGAAACATACTGACAGGAGAGGATTGGAGCAACAATGGCAGATTTTCTATTTATTTTATGCTTGCAGTCAAATATTAAATCCAGAGAGATAACAGAAAATGTCTCACTGTCAGCTGCGGAGTCCCTGATGGTTTGACTGAATATTCAGCAGACTGACTGAAGGTTTTCACTGTCTCTGATGAATCCTGATACATTTATTGCTCTGTGCCCCAGCAGATGTTGGAGATGCACCGCAACACTTAACCTGCAGCCTGTTTCACCGTCTGTAACCTGTGATCTCAGCGGGAAGCTTCATCCTGCTGTCAGGAATCGGATCAGGCTGCAGCTTCTGCTCCACATTTCATATCTGTGGCTGTTAAAAACTGTAATGGTTGCAGATTCATACAAAAGAAACTGCTGATGATCGACATACAGAACAAGAGGAGTAAAAAAACGTGTCCCTTATCAGTCAAACTGTCACATTTAACACCTGACTGGTCATTAAGCCGACTCACCTCCACTTAACGTTTAGCAATATATTGAAATTATTTAAGTTATTATTTTCTTGTTAACATCTTCAAAGTGCTAAGACATTTACTCACTTCCATCTCATTACATTTTAATCATGGTGCAGTTGTCTGACAGCCATTTAACAGCTAAATATTCACATCACAGACCTGGAAAATGAATCATAAGACGACAGAGAAAGTTTAGAGCAAGTGAACAGACTTTCAGACAAACTATCTGTTTATTGGTTGAATGAAAGGGTTCCTTTGCCAAATCAGATACCCAGTTTGTTGGTGTATTGATAAAGAAAAAAATTTAATTCAAGGTTTTGTTTTTGCATGGTGTAAAATGTCTACATCTTAAAGAAATACATTTATTACAAGATGCACAAAAGGGTTATTTTCAGTCAAAAGATGATACTTCGATAAAAAGTTATAAACACAAGGTTTACTTATATATTTCCAAAGCTTTCTCTTGTGTACTAACATAGACGATAGTGGCTACATTAGCTGCAGTGGTGGAATGTGACATTGAATGAAGTACATTTACTCAAGTACTGTACTAAAGTACAAATTTGGGGTACTTGTACTTTACTTGATTCTTTTCATGCTTATCTGACAGCTTTAGTTAATTGACAAGATTTTTTGCACTCAAAACATATGAAGATTATAGAAAATATGATGTTTTGTTATAAATTAAACTACCCCACAGTTTATACAAGTTCAGCTGAAATTAATTTCTCCCCAGATAAAAATAAAATCACTTACCAAAGATGTCCTCACTTCTCAAAAATATCTTCACAGTTAAAGTCATATTTAAGGACCTCACATGGATAGAAATACATGCAGTATGTTTTTCCTCTCTGTAAACTTCATCAGTTTTGTTCCTTAATTTTATTTATTGATCACCGAGGTGACACCGTTTATCAGTCGGCCAAACATACCAAAATTGACTATAAATTCAAACACACAATAAACAAGTATAATTGGCATTTATTATATTATGACCTGCATTGTTGATATGTTCACAGTACCTGTGATCCAACAAATCTCATTCCCCTCAGTTTCTACAGTTCCTTTGTTTTTTAGAGACCGTCAGTCAGTCAGACTGTCCCCCTGCAGCTGTCTCACTCTCTGCAGCTCTTCCTCGTAGAACAGCAGCTGGTCCACCTGGAAACTGTCATCAGGTTGGTCCTCCAGGTGAGCCTCCATGACGCCGTCGTCACCGTCCCGCCGCTGCCGTCTGGCCTCCCTGAGGTTCTCATAAAGCTTCTGGAAGACGTCTGAACCCAGACGACTGCAGACAGACCTGCAGGGAGGACACATACATATCCCAACGATAACCTTCTTCCTGTTTCTACACAGAATATAAATATAATGCAGGTCATGTTTAAACCATACTCAACATCAGAGGTGGAATGTAACTAAGTATGTTTACTCAAGTCTTCTACTTAAATACAAATTTATTTATATTTTATTGAGTATTTTCTTCTCATGCCACTTTCTACTTTTTACTTCTCTACATTTATCTGACAGCTTTAGTTTCTTTACAGATTCAGATTTTCACACATGAAGAGTTTATAAACGTGAAGTTTGGTTCTAAATGAAACTGCAACAGTTTGTCCAGCTGACAGCATCAGTCATTAATCAGTGAGTGGACTGAGAACATGAAGCTGAACTCTTGTGATGATGGTTGGACTCATTTTTCCTGTAAAATCATTTCCTGGCTGCAGCTTCTCAGATGTGAAGATTTGCTGCTTTTCCTTTGAATGATTTGAATCATGTGAATGTGTTTTAATAATGTTGAGCTTTGGACTGTTGGTTGGACACAACAAGCATTGTGAAGGTGTCACTTTGGGCTCTGGCTCATCGTGACGCCATTTCTCACTATTTTCACTATTGTTACAAAGCAAAGGATCAATGGATTAATGGAGAAAATAATCAGCAGATGGATCCAGAATGAAAATAATCATCAGCTGCAGTCCGATACAAAACAGTTCAAAATGAGCTCCAACAGTAAAATCCTGCTTTTCCATGAATGATGAGGAATAATAATCTAATGATAGAATATAAAAGAACGCAACAGGCAACCCAATTTTAACTTCGACCTGCTGCATATCTGAAGATCTCAACCCCCCTTCCTCTTCCTCTTCGTCCCTCTGGGGGAGGTGTTTTGACTGACAAGGTGAAGCTCAGGATGGCTGACTTCCTTCCTATTTATCTCAGTCCGTCACAGGTGTGTGACTCTATGTTTCAGCTCCTGTCAGCAGGTAAACTGGTGTTTTTTCTTCTACTCAGTGTGACAGACAGCGGCTCTCAGGTCAGCTGACAACAACATGGTCGTCTGGTTTTTGTTTTTTTTTATTCCAGAAATAGAAGGCTGGTTGTAGATGCAGGACAAGTGTCCAAACCGGGGGAAATATTGTTCCTGTTGTCTCTGTTTGAAGCCAAATCTTTTCATCAGTCTCCATGTTCCAGGTTGATTTAAGACATCTCATCAACATCTCTGTTATGGTGTCAAGAATAATCAGACTCATACCTGTTGATTTCTCAACTGTGAATGTTGAATCTGTAGTGTGTGTTACCTTTCTATTAACATTACTGACGTTACAGCTCGTATTCTATTTCTCTGATCCTAAACCCAACAGTCAGTAGTAAACAGAATTTACTAATGTGTGACAATACATAAAGTGTATATATATATAAAATCGATAATCAGTTGTATGCCCAGGATGAAAATGTCCGTCTATGGAGAAGGAATTTATTGTTAGTTTGTTGTGTATGTTGACATGTTAATGGATTTTTATTTTGAGGTTTAAAAATAATGCATTAACATTTACTCAGAGTACATTTTAACCAACCTATTTTTTAGTAATATAAAGTAATTTTACTTTTACTGGAGTAAAATGCTCAAGTACTTTTTCCATCTGTGGTAAATGTTTATAGCTAATTAGAAAGCTAGTTACATCAGTCAGTGACTGCTGGCCATCACTGCAAAATCTGTTCTGTAAGAGGCAGTATTGATCATATTTTCAATATTTAAATGTTTTGTGTATTTGTAAAGTTACAGTTTAGTGAGACAGCTGCATCTGAGGGGAAATATAAATGAACATATTTGATTTCATACATCACTGAGTTAAGTGTTAATCTGAACAAATTATGTTCAGTTGAATCCACAAAACTTTCTAGGGAGAAGTTTTATAAATCAAACTTTCTATATTCACACTGTCAGAACAAAAACTGATGATTTATTGATTTCTCCTAATTCTTCATATTTTCTCACAAACTTTCCTGCTCTGACTGAAGCAGCAGCAGGAGGATTAAAGTCTGAGCTGCAGCTTCAGGGAAAAAACTGCCACCAAGCATCATCCTGGATATGAAAGAAAGTAAAATAACAGATTCTTAGATGCGTGTTGAGCTCAGTAAATCACACCCATACATACCTGTATATAGATGTAGAAGAAAAGACCATTTTAAATCAAGTTTCCTGTAACTTTAACTAGCCGGTGCACTTTGTGTTGAATCTCCCTACAGACAAACTCTTCACTCAGTGCACCCTGAAGGAACTGAACATCAGGGCTACCTTCGTATTCTGTTTGTTATATGAAGTAAATAAATGCTTCAGTTTTAATTCTCTGTCATTTTACAATCGGATGCTGATGCACAGTTCCTGTCTTCACTTGTGTTTTTTAATTAAAATGTATTGCTCGTCTGTTAATGGAGGTAAATGTTTCAACAATTGTGCATGTTTTATTCTATTTTATTCTATTGTATTGTATTTTATTGCTGTATTGTATTTTATTGTATTCAAATATACATCCTGCTATGACGACTTAATTTCCCTTCGGGGATGAATAAAGTAATCTATCTATCTATCTATCTATCTATCTATCTATCTATCTATCTATGTTGTGTTATGAGAGCAACAGAAATGAGATTTTCACTTTTTTCAACCACCAAAACGACCAACAACAAAGCTCCAGTCTTTCTGCCTGAACCTTCATGAGCTGAATGTTTCAACCAGTTGAAAACTGTTTTTTTCTCCAGTGCCTTTAGAGTAACAACAGATAATCATTTTTAGCCTTATGATAAAATATAAAAAAAATATCATCTTTCGGGACACCTGAAAGAACTTTAATGCTGTCACTGACAGAGAGAACACCTGGGAACCAAACACACAACAGCAGCTGAAACTGTTTGACTGCAGACCTCCTCTTCCTCCTCTTCCTCCTCCTCCTCCTCTGTGGTTTATGAGGAGCTCTGTGAGAGCTGACAGCCTTTAATTCCCACACAGAGCATCTGTGTGTGTGTGTGTGTGTGATGTTGTTACCATGGTGACAGACTGACCCTAATCGAAGTGCCAGATTCTCAGTTTCATCAGTCCCTGCCACCTGACCAATCAGATGACCCCACGGGTCCACCATCAGCCAATCGGGGAGAGAGATACAATTTTCTCTCAGCACTAATTACTGAATTCGAAGCTGTACGGAAATTTTGAATAAACTGGTCAACTCCGGTTAGTTTATCAGCTGAAAGCTCACAGAGAATAAATGTTTGTGTCTGCACGAGTTTGAGGTCATTTAATCAGTTTTTAAATTTGTTTCTGTGTCACGGACAATCTGGTGGCTCAGGGCAGTTTTTGGTTTGTTTTGGCATGAAACTGCTTTAGTGCTTCCACCTGCTCAAACCACTAAAATACAACATCCTTAAAGGATAATTCTGGTGTTATTCTATATTTTTCTTTTTGTCAACAAATCCCATGTGAAGATCCAAGTTATGGTTCCATCTATATAGTGCACATTTCAACTGAAGTTCCAGAAACCCATTAAAATGAAACGTGAATGAATGTTGTTAGGGTTAGCTATACAGCTCTTTTATTCATATAGCATTTATTCACTCAGTCTGTTTGTGGTTTTATCCAAACACCAACTTTCACACCTCAGATGACAGGAAACACTTTTTACAGATATTTAAACTTTATTCTGGTGTTTCCACTCAGGTTTTTTAATGAACAAACTGAAAATGTGAATAAAAAAAGTCTTTCAGTATTGTCTATCTTTAAAAACTCCTCACAAAATATAAACAGTAGCTCCATGTTTGAAAAAGACTTTCCTCAAACAGCTGTTCACTGTAGTTTCTATCAAACAGAAGGACATAGTGTATTAGTTCGGGCCTATTTTTAGCGGCGGATGAATCCACATGGGGTGAGTATTTGGGGCAGCAGGACGGTGTGTGTTGGAGTCAGAATAAACTACAGTGGATCTGCAAGGGGCTTTGCAGCAGTATGATTAATAGATCCATCTGCAGTTCTTAGTATGAAGAATGTTGTTCGGGTGATCTCACACTATCGTCCAACTGTGTGAACCTTCATTCATTACGTAAATCCTCCCACACCTGTGACAGCAGGTGAGAACTAATGAGAGGAGAAGTGAGAAACAGAGTATGTTGGATGGACTTTGGTTTCTAGAAGTGTTTACTGTGCTCACCCTGACTGTGTTTGTGTGTCTTTTACTTCTTCTTTTTTAAATGTTGTCATGTTAAATCTCTGTTGTTTTTTGTTTTTTTTTGGAATGAAGATGTTATTAAAAGATCTTTGTGTTTTATTATTGTCTCTGTTCTCTGTTTGTTTTCTGCGGTTTCTTTCATTTTAATCTGCACAAACAAACTGAATCAGATTCATATCACACTCCGCTCCACACGGCAGCACGCTGCAGCTTTAGGCAAGATGTTTGTCTGGAATAATTGGATTATTTTAAATTAAACTTCTGCAGATGCTCACAGAGAGACGGAGCTCGTGCCTCAAACTTCAAGAAAAACGCTTCACAAGTCAGAGTTAAAGTTTAGGTTTTTTACAGTAGAATTTCTTTTTTGATTTCAGTTGTATTTTTCTGTGTATGTAAATACCAGATACCAGAGTAGCAATATAAACACCAATAACAACATAAATAAGAAGTAGAAGTTGAGCACAGAAATGCAGTTAAAGCCCCCCCACCTACATCTACATTTTATAACTATATTAAACATAATAGAAAAATAAATAAACTATGTTATTGTGATAATAACAAATTAATAGTATAAAAAACACAAAAATGCATTGCTCTTGAGCTGCTCTGTGAATAAACAGAAACACTACATACGGTCTAATCAAACATCACGGCAACAAAGCAGCTTTCTTATTATTGTGAAGGAACAGGAGCGCAGTCCAAATCATAATGTTTTCTATCAACATAATGAGGAAGTGTGACGACAATGAGGATTTGAAACCTGCTCTCTGGAGTCAAAGTACTGAACTTTGTAATGTAATATGTGAAGCCACTGGTGGAGGAAGTATTCAGATCTTTTACGCCAGTATATACACTGTATACACTCAATACTCTGTTATAGTAATAGTACTAATACACACTGTAAATACTGTTACAGTAAAAGTACTTATGCACACTGTAAATACTGTGTTACAGTAAAAGTACTAATACACACTGTACATACTGTGTTGCAGTAAAAGTCCTGCAGTGAAACTGTTCCTCAGTAAAAGTCTGTGAGTATAATCAGTAACATGTAGTTAAAGTATTTCCATAGTAAAATGTCCCCTGTGCCTGTTGTACTATTATATATTCTATCATTAGATTATTATTCCTCATCATTCATGGAAAAGCAGGATTTTACTGTTGGAGCTCATTTTGAACTGTTTTGTATCGGACTGCAGCTGATGATTATTTTCATTCTGGATCCATCTGCTGATTATTTTCTCCATTAATCCATTGATCGTTTGATCGTTTGCTTTGTAAAAATAGTGAAAATAGTGAGAAATGCATAATCCAGAGTTCCCTTGTTGTTCATAATATTCAGACTGTACAGACTGCAGTAGAGTTTTCATGTTAACCTCCAACAACAGAAGCTCAGAGGCACAGGAGAGGGCTACATCTTCAAACTACAAAATAAAAGCCCTCTTAGACTCACTCTCTCAGGTGTTGGATTCTGGTCTCCAGCAGACTACTGTTGATCACTGGAGGCCCCTGAGGGCTCTGAGGTGCCTCAAGCTCTGCTGGATCTCCTGGTTTACAGACAACAGAAGGAGAAAGGTAAGAGACACCTGCAGACTGATAGAGACAGAATTGTATTTAAAATCCTGTATTTTGCCGTCGCTCTCTCTCCCTGCATGAGCAGCTCTGACTCCATTAATAAAGCACAGGAGAGTCTGTGGAGGTGATCTAATGGGATTATAATGGCAGCATATCTGCTTCACACACACACACACTCACACACAGACATTTTTTAAATTATATACATTATGAAGCAAACCTACTGATCCGAAACCTTATAAGACATTTGGAACCTCAACAGGTTGTGAGTCACAATGATCTTTGAATCTTAACGAGCTCAGAAACTTAACAAACTCAGAATCCTAACGAGACTCTTGATTATAAGAAACTCTCAGCCCTAACGAGCTTTGAATCTTAACGAGCTTTGAATCTTAACGAGCTGATGACCTCACAGAGATCAGTTTATGCATTCCCGGTAAAAAAGGAAACACTGTTCACTGACACTTCAACTGCTTTCAATCATTAACCATTATCGACTGACAAAATAACTGATTTTACACGTAAACTGACATTTTAATTGCTTTTATCTCCCACTCTTAAAATGACACTACAACTGTTTGCAACACTTAAACATCAACTGACAGTTCCACTGCTCTCACTCTTTAACATTTTAAATGCTTTCATCTGTTTTTTGAATTGACACTACTTTGACTGACTACTTTCAGTGCTTATTCATCAAATGACAGTTCTGTTGCTTTCATCTCTTCCTCTTCTACTGACATGTCAGCTGCTTTCGTTTCTGGCTCTTTCACAGACAATTCATCTTCCTTCAGTGGTCATCATCAGTTGGCATTTAAACTGCTTTCATCCCCTTCACTTCAACTTTTTTACTGAAAGTAGAAACTGCTTTCAGGGCTTCCTCAGTTGCTTTGTCTCTTCCTTTTCCTTCGGCCTGAATCTGGTCAGCTGAATAAAAACGAACCTGCTGCTGTTTGTCTTCAGGATTCAGACTGGAACAGCAACTCAGCACAAAGTGACTCTGAGCTGCTGTTGAACAGCTGATGACCGGACAGTAAATCAGGAAAATGGCCTCTGAGCTGCTCCGGGTCTTCGGTCCATTCACTACAAGCTAAATATCCGAGGATTTAATGGCTGTTTGTCGATGCTGAGGCTGTGGTCTGTTACTTCGATTCCTCGAGGGAACAATAAGTCCACCGTAGTGAACTGAGCCTCAGGACAACAACATGCTGTAAGCCAGAGAGGGAGTGTGTGTCGGTTTGTGTGTAATTTAATTGACCCTTAGATTTTCAATCTCATATCTAATTTAAGAATTTATGAAACTGATGCAGAACAATTTGAATTATTTTAAATGTCAGCAATTTTTTATTCGTATGCCAAAACATTTTGAATGTGTCGGGTTGATTTGCATCTAAATGACACATTTCCGCTCAAACTAAATTGTATGTTTTCTATTCACAGAGCTACAACAAGTCGAGCAGAATGATTCGTTTTTCATCCAGTGGCTTCAACCTCACCGGCAGAGAATCAGGTATTTTTTGGAAACAGGTTTATATCAGAGACAGGTTGACATGTAAGGGGTAATGCCCGACGAGGTGTCCATTATCAGGAGTCCATTAATACCTGATTATGGACACCTCGAATTTAAACTCTCTCTAATTTCTTCTGTTTTATAGCATCATATTTCAATAAGAAGCCTCCCAATTCCTCCAGCTCTTCATGTTTATCTGTTGTCAGTAAAACGTCCAGTTCCACAGCACTAATTCCATCAGCCCAACAACCCTCCTGCTCACGATCGTACGCCAAACGCTTCTTCTTTGCTTTGTTTTTTTTTTTATATATTGTAAGTGTAAAGAAGCAGCAGGAGAAGTCGCTGTGCTGCCACACAGTGTTTCCTGTGACAGGAGGAGAGAATGAACACAGTTTCATCTTCAGCTGAGCTGTTCAGGTTTTTTTGGTTCGGACGTCAGTGGAGCGAGACGAACAGGTTTCACAGCAGAGGACAGACTGTGACTGAACCGAGCCAACAGGAACTGAAGACTGAGAGGAGGAGGAATAAACTCAGTAAGTGGAGGGTAAAAAAAGTAAAGGACAAAGGGAGGAGAAGATGAAGAAGAAGAGCAGGACTGCAGGGATAAACATCCAGACTCATTACCTGTATTTCTACTGTTAACCTCACCATCCAGACATAAATATATAGAAATATACTGATGGATAAAAACTGTCCTCTACATGATTTACTCTGAAGCTGCGACCTTAAAGAGTTTTTGACTGCGGTTCAAAATGTTGAAATCTAGTTTAATTGGACTGAATCAAATGAAACCAGATTAACTTCCTACAAACCTTCTGATTCTTCGCTCTGTTTGTTTTACAGAACTAATGAGTGAAATAAAAGTCACTCATTCGTGTGATGCATGGGCTGTGTAACAACATGGTAACACAAGGGATTATTATGTTGTCAGGAAGCAATGTACACTCATGTTTTTGCATTTGGCGAGGGTAAACAGTGATGTGATGAAACGCAGGGCACAGTAGGAAACTACTCAAGTGGCTTTAAGGTGGAATGAGCAGCGTGAGAGTACAGGATATATCTGCAGGCAAGCACGGGCATTCAGGGGAGGTGCTGCCGTCCTTCCAGTCCCCCCATGTCTCCCCGGTGAGTAACGGTAACGTGGGCCTGTGACGTCAGACGCTGGTTTTGGTGGGAGTTGCTGGTGCTCTCGTGTCACCTCTATCCTTCAGTGGGTCTGAATGTCGTATTAAGCACCTTTAATTATTCAGCAGTGTCACAGCTGATGTTTACTTCAAATAAAAGTAGTTTTAAATTAAGCTGTCTGCACATTCAGTAATAATTCACTGATTAGTGTTTGTTGCTTTGCATCAACACTGTGCTGAATACTGAACATCAGCAGCTTCATAATGAGGAATAATTGTGTATTATATTAATTTTGTATATTGAATACTATGTTTATGTGCCCAGTGTGTATGTACCTTGTGAATACACCCTGTGCATGTGTACTATATGATATGTACTCACCGCTCGGATCCTCTTCCAGAACTTTCTGCATGTGCTTCATCATGGCCTCCAGCTCACTGACCTGAGGACAAACCAGACACTTTATTATCACATTATTCTCTATAATAACAGTAATGCAATCATGTATTTTATCTCCGTGTGTAGTTTCTGTTCTGGGACACTGAAGGTTACTTTGATGGTCAAAATTGACTTTGAAACAAAACATTTATGATATTTAGCTTTAAAATCTTCAAGGTTCCTGGAAGACAACCCAGTCTCTCTACCCTGGGAACCAGACGAATCTGCAGCTCATGTTCATTTGCTGTGGCAGATACATCCGGCCCCTCTCCCATTCACACTGATTACTCTGTCGATTTCTCGGGATAACCAACCACAAGCGTTTATCTAGTATGAGGCGGGTTTAATACGATGACTGACAGAGACGAGCGCCGTTCAGGTATCTTTATAAATATCCAATATGGCGGCTCTCGTTCAGCGGCCGGCTACAGCAGCGACTAAAGCCTGATTTACATTTTCATGGTTTAGTTTAAACAACTATTGAAATATTAAATATTGAAAAGGTTAACGCTGTTATCTAGCAAGTAATTCAAAAAATAAAAATAAAAATAAAAATCCTCATCTTTCTTTAACCTAAACCTTTCTAAAGTTTCCTCTTGTGCACATGGCACATCTCCAACTCAACGTCTAGATTACAGTTCACCTTTAAACTCAAACACATGATTCTTTCTTACAGCTTCCTCCCTTCACACACGATGGAACTGAAACTTGTTTAATCTTATAATTATCAGAGCAGACAGCAGTCTGACTGTTGAACTTCATGTGGAACAACTGGCACAGAATCTGAAGATAAAAGCAGTTTCTTACATCAGAATAAATAATATAACATTTTCCTCTTGAGGACAGACCGACCATCATGCCTGCAGATATATCCTGTACTCTCACGCTGCTCATTCCACCTTAAAGCCACTTGAGTAGTTTCCTACTGTGCCCTGCGTTTCATCACATCACTGTTTACCCTCGCCAAATGCAAAAACATGAGTGTACATTGCTTCCTGACAACATAATAATCCCTTGTGTTACCATGTTGTTACACAGCCCATGCATCACACGAATGAGTGACTTTTATTTCACTCATTAGTTCTGTAAAACAAACAGAGCGAAGAATCAGAAGGTTTGTAGGAAGTTAATCTGGTTTCATTTGATTCAGTCCAATTAAACTAGATTTCAACATTTTGAACCGCAGTCAAAGACTCTTTAAGGTCGCAGCTTCAGAGTAAATCATGTAGAGGACAGTTTGGAGGATGTGTGGGGTGTGTAGATGTGATGGAGACACAAACACACCCCACAGTGTTTCCTGACATACAGCTTCACACACAAATTCTGACCAACACTCGAACATTTTTGTCCCACCTTGGTCCAATTAGTCCTCACACCCAAATCACATTTATAATCGTTTCCGCCTTAAGGCTCCTCAGACAGTCAGTGCTGCTGCCTGGTCTAGGGCAGTTTTCGGGGACAAATTACTTTTGATACCAAGGAAAACGTTGAAATATTACACACATCTGAAGTTAAAAGTAGCTTATTTTTATGATTTCTATTTGGAATTATGGACATCCAATGACACCACCATGATAACACGGGTTACACTTGGCTAACACTAGATATACGACATCACTGTTTGATCCGACTCTGTCACGATCTGTTTCTTTTTTACCTTTCTTTTGTCCCACGCTGACCCGGCATTCTGTGATACTGTCCCCTGTTCTCAGACCTGCCATCTTCATTCTCTCCACCAGATGCCCTCAGACTTTCCCTCCTCTCCCCATCACCTGACTGCCCCACCATCTCCACACCTGTCCCCACTCCTCATCAGCCCTGCACTCACCTGGCTGACTCTGCCCACTCCTCACCTGCAGCTCATCCCCTCATCAGACCCTCTGCTGATATACCGCTCTAGTTCCTCTGTCAGATCAATGTGTTTTGTGTCTGTTACCTTGTGCCATGTGTCTGGGTTTCCACGTGACTTTTGGTTCACCTGCCTGCTCTGGACTTGATTGAGTGATCAGTTTACCTCAAGGGCAGTTTACCTTCAGTTTTACCTTTTGTTTAATTAAACTCCCTGTAATATACCTGTCGGCCTCCCCTCCTCTGTTCTCTGCGTTTGGGTCCTACCCTTTTTCCTGCATTATGCAACCCTGACTCTCTCACTCAACCAATCACACTTTTGCCTCGTACCTCATGAGCCAATCATCCCATAGCTGTCAGCATTTACAGCTGTTCTACATCCCTGCTTCTGTCAGCGGAAATCGAGGCGACCCTCCTCCGTCCCTTTCACCTCCATCCTCATCCCGTTCATAAGATCCTTCCACCATGCTTATCAGAAGTCTGCTCTCATTCATCCAGTGTCAGTGTCTAGGCTCCAGTGGGGGGGTATTCCTATCATACATGCGTCTCTACCCCATTAAAATGTTTTTATGTCATATTAATGGGGTCTAACCACCAAACACTACATCTTCTATTATCATTAATTTGCAATGAATCCGTTTGATCATTCTTCAAGCCTCTGGTGAATGTGTCTCTCCTGATTGAAATAACTCAGGTTCAACTAATTGAATTAGTTGAAAGTAATTGAATGAGTTGGAGATTTGACTGGAGCTCCTTTAATGGCGTCCCCTCATTGTGTTCAGGGTGTGAACGCCTCCCTACATGCTGTGCAACAGAAACACATTCAGTATCTGCAGCAGCAGAGCATCAGCTGACATGTTAAAGCCTTCAGGGGTTTCACCCTCCCGCTGCTCTCTCTTCACCTGATTACACTGGGAGAGATGAAGCTGCTCCCTGCAAGACGCAACCAGCGCTCTATATCACTCTGCTGCTGCTCCACACGCTGAACCAACGATAAATATTGTTTTTCATTATCTATGACAATAAACTCCCCACCTCTTCCTCTTTGTTACCATCAGCTCTCCAGACAGTAATAACTGACAGGGAAGTCAAACTGAAGTGTTTCTGTTCATCATTCAGAACATTTATGGCTTTCATAGCTGTTGATATGAAACAGACTGAGTTATAATTGAAGTCACAGCAACGGCACAGAGAGATATTTCTTCTGAGACTCCTGCTCTCCAGAGGATGAACCTTTTAGATTTTAATGGCCCCTTGGCTGAGATGTTTCTTGTGTGTCAAATGATTTGTTTACTTACACTGAGAGGTGGGTAACCCTTTTTTCAAAGAGTGGAAGTACTAACCTGCCAACCTGCACTAACCTGGCTGATTCTAAACAGCACAGGTAGAACTAGTTAGTGTAACCAGCTGGTTTAGTGCTTTTTCTTACGGTGTTCAATACTTGTTTCCTGCATAGTTTTGAGTTCAATTTCGTGTGAATATCCAGACGAATCTGCAGCTCATGTTTTATTTGCTGTGGCAATTAAACTGTATGTTGATGAGAAATATGTGTTTGTTATTAGTATAGTTTGTTTGTAATGAACACTGCAGCCTGTAGGGGGTGCTAACAGCAGTTTAGACCAATAGTCTGGTTTATCTCAGTTTTCTCAATGTTCCTTTTTCTCAACCAACTTCCTCTACAAGCCAGCGGCGACTCAGCCATGAGACCAACAGTGTGCGAACAGCAGGTGGTCTGAATGGACTTCCTGCCTCCTGCATGTGTGACGGTCGGTTCAGACTTCTGGGACATGCAGGGATTTGTGATCAGCTGTGGACGTCTGAGGACAGACGGTCAGTAGGAGGTGAAGAAGCACAAAGACAGCTGCTGTGCTCACACACAGTCACGCGTTTACACAGCCTGCATGGAAAACACAGTGTTTCTGAAAGTTACATCATGTTCTGCATTTCACAATCTATGTCCGACGTCCAGAACCAACGCAGGAATCAGCAAGGTGTCCCACCGACACTTCCTGGTTTGAGATGCCAAAATACAGACTTTGGAATTTTTCAGATGTGATTATTTCTGACAGTAGTGGAAAGCAACTAAGTACAACTTCGTGGTACTTTTATTTGGGTGATTATTTTAGTTATTTTGCAGTTTCAGATTAATAATATGATGTATTATTAAAGATTAAGAGAAACTTTTATTGATCCTCAGGGGGAAATTCACATGAATGATCAATAATTATATATCATATGTGTTATTCCTAACAAACATATCAAACATCTTCATGAATACTGACTGAAATCTTTAGGTTGATTCTTTTATCAGAAATTTTCTGTACATCATCTGTATCAGGACACTTTTTAAATGACTTTAAATTAAGTTTCTAACATGTAGATGATAAAATCTCCAAACTGAACTTCAGTGTCTGTACACTTGTATCACATCTCCTCTCCACCGGCTGCTATCTCTCTCTGTCTCGGCTCCACTAATTATCCAGTTTCGCTCTATTTCTTCTTCTCTCCTCTTTCTTCCTGTCATCACTATCAGCAGTGACAAATAGATTTAATCTCCATCAGCCGCCCACTTTCTCTGCAGCCCAGAAACAGAGAGGCTGCTGGACCCTCCGTCTCCCTCTGACACTATATTGGACTCGTCTCTTCGGTCTAGTCTATAAATTGGCAGCAGAGCTGCTATTTACCGGAAAATAGGGTCCAACTCGTCCTTTTGCTATAGGTTGGAAAGTGTGTGTGTGCCCTTGTGCAACTGTCTCTGTGAGAACCAGTGTGAGTTTTAGACCATGGGAGTAAGGACGTGTTTGTAAAGTGAGGACATGTTGGCCGGTCCTCACTTTCTGAGACTCCTTCAACGGCTGTTTGAGGGTTCAGACTTGGTTTTAAGGTTCAAGTTAGAATTAAGTTTAGGTTCAGGTCAGGGTAAGAGGCTGGGGAATGCATTATCATGCATCAGGGACACTCGGACAAAATCCGTGTTCCCTGGGAAAAGGCAGATTTTTGGGTCAGTGGTTCAGGTCGGGGGGGGGGGTAATGTTAAAAAAGTAAAAAGTAAAAATGTGTGTGGCTGAATTGGGACCAACAGAGTCGTCTTTGGTCACAAAATGAAAACTGTTTTTCTGCCTTTTTTTTTTTTAAAGAAAAGTAAAACATGAAAACTTTAAATTAATTCATAATTGTATTAATTATTCTATTTTGTTGGTTTTATGGGATCAGTCAGCAGGATCGTGTATGTGAAAAATGAAGGCTTGAGGCTTTTCCTGGACTGAGATCAGCTCTAATAGGGCAAAATAAGTGAAAGTGTTTGTGTGTGTTTGGGGTTGAGTTTATTTCCCTCTTGATCCCTCGTTCCTTCAGTATGACGTCTCTCAGTTGTTGTTTGTCCTTCTTAATGTTTTACCTCTTGGATTTTACTTTTAACATTTAAATCTGCTGACAAACAGTTTTGGGAATTTTATAAAAACAAAAACACACCAGAACTGTTTGACTTCAAATTAACAGTCAGCTGAAAAAACTGCACAAATGCACTTTTGGATTATTTTCTTTAATAAGCTGCTAATAATGTGCATCTTAGTTAACAGCAGGTCAGGACGCCCTGTCCTCGTGTGTGTGTGTGTGTATGTGTGTGTGTGTGTGTGTGTGTTTTAAGTCTCTAATTAGAGGACTCACGGGGCTCAGCTCAGTGTGTGAGAAGCATATTATGTTAATTTGGGCCCAAACGTCACATTAAAACACATGAAACCAGCAGCTGAAGCCTCCAACTACAAAATCCTCACTGTGTGTTTCATGCTAATCCGTGCTAATGCTAAAACACACACACACCCACACACACACACACACATTATACTCTGCTGCCCTAATGAGGCAGCTATACATAATCTAAATATATTAGCCTTTTCAACAGTGGATGGTAATGAGGAGGAGCTGAGTACAAACACTGAAACACAACACTGATCTTTGCTTCTCTGCTCATCACATGTTTTTAAGAGATTTTAGATAAAATCATGATAGAATTATTACTATAACAATCTACTGATAGTTATAATAACTGTTTAATATTTAAATTTAGATTCAACTTCATTCAGTTCACTCAGTTTCTGTTCTGTGTCATGTTGGAAAGTATTCAGAGCCTTTACTTAAATCAGAGCAATACCACACAGAAAAACACTCTGTTACAGTCCGGCACTGAAAATGATACTAAAGTAAAAGAATGTGAGTATAATCAGGAAAAAATACTTAAAGTATTAAAAGTAAAAGTACTCGATGTAAAAAAATCACTTATTATTGGAGTTTTTTTGGATTTTCACTTGTTTGTATTATTCAAAACAAAATGTGTGAACACTGTAAAACAAATCCTGTTAGACAGACAGACAGAGAGAGAGAGAGAGAGACAGGCAGGCACAGACAGGTGGACTCACCTGTGGGTCAGACAGGTAAAGTGTCTCTGCAGGTGTGTCTGTGTCTTCGTCCTCTGAACAGGAATCAAATCCGTCCTGGTTGTAATAAACTTCTGCAGCCTGAGGGTCTTCTGGGATATCTGAACACACACACACACACACACACACACACACACACATACATACACACACACACACACATACACACACACACATACACATATACACACACACACACACACACACACACATACATACATACACACACACACACACACACACACACGGGTTCGGGTTAACTGATAGTTTAGTTTGATAACTTGTTAACTATCTTCTCTTTCAATGCCCCATTTCCACCTGTAAAATCACCCAACAGTGATGTCACAGTGTACTGGAGTACTCTGTGACATCACTGCAGCCAGGTGTTAAAGTTAACAGATTTCAGGGGTCACATGGGAGTTCACAGGTGTAACAGTTTGATGTGGACAGATGAAAAAAGAGAGAAAATCATACCTCTTGTAAGTGTTAAATATTTTTAACTCAAATCTTTCATTTTTGCAAGTTATTATAAGTCAGGTGTATTATTGTGTGAACTCACAGTAGAGCAGTTAAATGTGTCGTATAAAGTAAGAAACTGTGTAAAAATAAAGATCTGATGGATAAAAGTGACTCCCTGAGTGTTCAGGCCTGATGGATTTAATTTGTCAGTTTTAACAAGCGCTCTGTCTGGATAATTATTCCTGCTAACGAGCTCTGAGAGTTTTAAAGATGGGGGATGTTTAATTCATGTGGCTCTCTGAGGTCCGACAGAGTCTCTTCCTCCCCTGGCGGCCAATCACACGGCTGGGATCAGACAGCGGGGGCGGGGCTCTGGGAGCAGACGTGGCGGGAGTTCACAGATAAATAAACTCTGAATGAAAAGGCTTCAAAACAGGTCAGGTAGAAGTCAGAGACGAGACGGGAATGTTTCTAACCTGTTTAACTCGATTCCTTACTTCAAATAAAATGTCTTCAACTCTTGAAACAAACTGGAAAAGTTTTAAATTCCCCAAAGAAACATCATAAACACTCAAGTGTGAACATCTAATAACTTAAAAAATCAAAAACAGAAAGGAGAGTTAATTTAAATAATCTAAATATTTTATGCATATTGTGCATGTAACAAGAGATAAATGAACAATTAACAGAAGGACCCTTGGGAAATGTAGTTTTAATTCTCCGTTTTTAAGTGGTGCAGGAAGTAATGTGGAAACATTAAAGAACTGACGTTGTGCAGGTAAATGATGTGCTGTCACACTTTTTCAGCAGACCTGCTGATGAAGTCTTTAGTGATGTCCTTCATATTGTTGAAGTAACAATATAAAATAAACTGTAAACTCAAATTTATCAAATTGACTTGATGAGGGAAAATAAGTCTCTGGGAGCTGATTGGCTGAGCTCCAGCACCATGTGACGTCACACTGAGGCTCAGGTGTTTCTGTTGAAGCTGGAAAAGTTAGTGAGGCTTTTAAATATCAGACTAACTGTGAGGAGTTTGTGTCTCTGAGGAGTTTCCTGTTTGTTCGGGGTCGGAGCTTTCAGACCCTTTAATGAGCTTCTGGAGGATGAAAACAGTTTGAGGAGCAGAAAGCTGGAAAAGGGTCTGAAGGCAGAACTCTGAAATAAGACGGCGAATGTATGAAAGAGGTGGTGTTTCTGATGAAAGGCTGGCACCAAAATAAAGCTCACTAAAGTTTGTTATTAAACTAACTGGCTCTCTGTGGACCAATTCATACAGACGACACTGTTTTCAAAGGATTCATGATGAATATAAAACTAATTATAAGAAGCTTTTTAAAGAAATTACCGGCAGGTGGTTTAAAGTCCAAATTGTGTCCTCGAGGGAAACAAAAGTTTTCAGAGAGAAACAATTTTGTGTTTTATTTTTCTTTTGAGTGTGGACATTTTGTTAAGGGAGGACATTTTTAGAGGGGGAAGACGCTTTTGGATGAAGAGGATAATTTTTGTAAGAAAGGACATTTTTGGTTAAGTGAGGACATTTTTAGGAAAGTGAGGCTATTTTGTGTAGTGAAGACATTGTTTTTAAGACATTTTTGGGGCATGAGGGCATCTTTCAAAGATAAAAAAGTGAAAAGTGGTCTGGAAATGTTTTGTAGAGTGAGGACATTTGTAGACAGCGGGGACGATTTTGGATGGAACAGTGAGGACATGTCATCTGTTAATTGTCACAGTCCATGGGTGACCAAACTAGTTTCCCCTCTGGGAATTAGTTATATCAATCTAATTAGTATCTAATCATCTTATCATTTTCCAAAGTAAAGACACTTTGGAAAAGAAAAAAAATATTATTTAGAAAGTGAGGATATTTTGTCCAGTTCTCACCTCATCAAAGGGATGTTTTAGGGTTCAGGTTTGTCATGTGTCATCGAGGGTCCTCACAAGGATAGAAGCACAAACATGAGTGTGTTATCTGTGTGAAATTAAAGCCGCTAGAAACCATTTCCTGCATGATGACTTTTAATGTTAATTTCTCCATAAACTGAGTTTTTATTTTTCATTTGAGCCTTTATGTCTGAGCAGCAGGAGAAAAATAAATCCTCTCAGGTTTCATCATGTGTCCCCGAGCAGTTTGATGCAATCAGATCTTTAAAAACTCAGAAACGAACCAAAGAGCACATCAGTGTTTCCCTCTGACTTTAAATTTAGTTAGGAGTCCAACCTGGATCTGCATCTCAAACATGAACTCACCTGTTGGATTCACTCAGTCACACTGAGAGCCGATTGCATCAGACTGTGAGGGCAACATGAACGCTACATTAATACAAAATGAAAAAGACATTTGTTCTGACAGCTGGAGGGAAGAGAAAAGACCGGCCCTGTCTCTGACGCTGTGAAACCCAAAAATATAAAAACAAACTCTGGCTTTGTTTGTTTGTGAATTTGTATTTTCTGTGTTAAAGCCCCCTGAAGCTCTCTAATACTAAAAACTCTGCATCCACAGAAAAGACAAAAGGTGCAGCTGTTTTCAGTCCAATAACAATATTTTATACATAAAGAGTTTCTATTAGTTTATTTTTGAATTCCCTGCAGGAGCTTTTGATCTCCAGCTGAGAATTTCACACAAACTTCAAAGGATTCATATCAAAATCAGCCATTCAGATCTCAGATCAGAGGTTCCCAAAGGGATTTCAAGAGGCCTCCAAGGATCTCCAGGAGTCTCCAGGATCTCTGAGGTTCCAGGCAATTCCCAATGAAACACAGGTGTTGAAATGAAATGTTGATGAAATTTAGATAAAAACTGAAATCTCAGCCAGGACTCAAATCCTCCTACTGCAGTAAAAGTACTAACACCACACAGTAAAAATACTGTCACAAGTAAAAGTCCTTCTTGGCCCTGGTTGCAAATGCAGATACAGTGTCACAGCCAGTGAAGCCGTGGAGCACAGGACAGGCCTTGGATTTGACAGGACCCAGAAATGTGGCAATCTCATGGGCAGGGATGTTTCTGAAGTACTTGCCGGTCCTAAATGCCACCCACAGCATCAACATGGCCACACAGTATCTGCACTGGATACCTGCCGTTTTTATGGTCATACTGAATATTGTTTTACTCTTTACCGTCACTGTATTATCAGGCTTAATGAACAAAAGGATTAAGCTTTTAAAACTCTACACAACACAGATGCAGCAGACAGGATATTATAAAGTCTGTACTAGGTTCTCAGATACTGTGATTTCCAACATCACTGAATTCACCATTAACTATACCTGTGAAAAGGTGATGATGCTGTATGTGTTATCATTGTAATCCTTGACCATCAACACACAGGGCTGGACATCACCTTGTCTGTTTGGTTCAGGAGATATGATGCAAAGTACATCATTTGGTTACGGCAGAAAGTAAAATGGCCGCTGTAACAGCCACAAGGCATTTTTTCGCGATTACCACGTTCTATGCTTTTCTGAAAAAGTGAACATATCACCCGGTCTACAGGCTTAAAGGGACACATTTGTAGCATGGACTCCTGTTACAAACCAATCCTCTGTGCTGGAGCAGTTCGTGCTCCACAGTTATATGAAACTGGATGGTGCAACACAGCTTATCCGGCTCTCTGTTCCCTCAGAGGTCAGCATCACTGATGCACTGATCTGTGACCGGGCCTCTACGTCGCTGAAATTGACCTGCCATCCTTAGTGACATTTTTCAGCTGAACAGGATGGGATGCAAGACAAAGAGTGCAGGACCCAGGACAGGACCCTGGGGTACACCACAAGACGGAGCGAATGAGTGTTTTAAAGAGTTGAGGATGCAACCACTGCTCCAACACTCAAAAAACAAAAAACCCCAAAACATATGATGTGCTCTTTTTTTAACGCTGTCCAACTGTTTAATGCTGGTTCAGACTCCGGGAGCTTTGTTTCAGTAAGAGGGTCTCTGGGTCAGATCAGGAGATTACAGAGCCATAAATTCAGAGAGACATGACAGACTACACGTTGGTCCGTGACCAATCACAGCTCGCCGTCCTTCACGACCTGCGTCATGTCATCAGGAAGGAGGAGCTAGGGACGGACTACCTGGAAGAAGAATGTAAACCATCATGGCGTCCGAAGCGGCGTGTGTGATACCGGCTGTGTTGTGTCCACAGTTCCACCTCGCAGCACCGACATCGTTCCTCTTTCACTTCAACATGTTTACAGGTGAAGAGCAGCTCTGTGCTCCTATTGGTCGACGTCGCTGACACGTTGAGGAGTGTGTCGAGAAAATTCTGCCCCGATCGTTTATCTGTTGGGAACACGTGAGGCGTCCCAGGTGAGGTGTCGGTTTTCGTCCACTATGATTCACTAAACGGGATAAAAAGGCCATTTTGGTTCCTAAAGCCGTATGTCTGAACCCGACACGAGAGGCTGTGACAGTTTCAGTTCGATTTTCTTACTAAAATTTCTCGCTCACAGCAATATTTTGTCTCTCAGGTTCTCTAAACATTATCCTATATGTTTTATGGACGACAAGCTAATTAAATCATATCATATTAGTTGTATTTTGATTTACAGGTGATACAGTTAACTAAACTAAACTAAACTAAACTAAACAGATTTTTTTGAGGAATTAAGTTAATCATGTAGGCGACGTCTGTGTTGTGAAGAGTATGAAGAGGATTTTTTTCTCACCATGCAGCTCCAACTCCGACTCTGAGATCTTGCCGTCGTCTTGCGTCTGGATTGGCTGCGACCCTCCTGGTGTCCGGTGATCCTGGATGCTGATTGGCAGAGAGGCTCGGTGCTCTCTGCTCTCCTGGTGTTCGGAGGGAAAAAGCTAATTGACTGTGTTTAAGTGAAACCCAGTGTTCATCTCCCTTCAAACGTCCACAGACCCACAGAGAGAACTAACTTTAAAATGGAAATATTCAGAGACGCTTGTTTAGGAGGCAGTTCGCTAATTAACCTGTAAGAGGATTAATTAAACATGAATCCATGGACAGAGGCAGCCTGTGATCCACTAGGAAAATTATGAAAAACTGTAGTTAATTTATTCTTTGCTTACATTGAGAACATCCAGGCTGATTTTTTCAAAATGGCGGCTCCTCAGTTCCCTCCTGCGGGTGTGGATCTCCTCGTATTTCTCCTCAGCCAGTTTCCTGTACAGACGGAGGCCGAGACAAACATTTTATTGGCTAAAGTTTAAGTAAGCAAGTTTATTAATGCCACAAGACGGCAGTGTGAGCGTAGAGACCCAGGCATGGGAAGACATCTTGTTTTTTAAAGTAAAGTAAATATCACGTGAGAAACATTGTAGAAACACATCCAGTGTCACAATATTACCCAGCCTGAGTGTGTATCTCTGAGTGTGTATCTCTGAGTGTGAGTGTGTGTGTCTGTGTGTATCTCTGAGTGTGTATCTCTGAGTGTGTGTGTGTGTGTCTGTGTGTATCTCTGAGTGTGTATCTCTGAGTGTGTGTGTGTGTCTGAGTGTGAGTGTGTGTGTGTGTGTGTGTGTGTGTGTGTGTGTCTGAGTGTGAGTGTGTGTGTGTGTGTGTGTGTGTGTGTGTGTGTGTGTGTGTGTGTGTGTCTGAGTGTGTCTGAGTGTGTCTGAGTGTGAGTGTGTGTGTGTGTGTGTGTGTGTGTGTCTGAGTGTGTGTGTGTGTGTGTGTGTGTGTCTGAGTGTGTGTGTGTGTGTGTGTGTGTGTCTGAGTGTGAGTGTGTGTGTGTGTGTGTGTGTGTCTGAGTGTGAGTGTGTGTGTGTGTGTGTGTTACCTGAGTCTCTTGGCCTTCTCGTCAGCAGCCTGCAGTTTGCGGAGCCTCATTCTCTCTCTGGGCGTCATCTTCTCCACCTCTGATCTCTCCATCAGCGTCTGCAGGTGAACCTTCGTCTGCCTGCAGACAACCACACACACACACCTGTCAATCATCTGCACCCGTCCAATCACATCACTGCATTCTCAGTGGTGACAAGTTTCTTCTTCTTTCCTCCCATTAATCATCTCACAGCCCTCAGATTTAGTCTGCAGGCTCTACGCTCTCGCTCCATCACAGGAGCGACCAGGGCCAGTCCTCTGTGTGTGTGTGTGTGTGTGTGTGTGTGTACATGTGCACAGTAGTGAGAATGAATTATCTGACAGCAAGTGCACACACACACACACACACACAGCTGGTTAACACTTGAACACAACTCGCCACTCCCTGCTCTAATTATAGCAGCTAGAAGAGTGTGTGTGAGTGTGTTTGAGAGGGAATAATGAAGAAGAAGAGGAGGAAGAAGAAGGAAACAGAAAGGGGAGGAGGAGGCAGAAACAAAGGAGGATTAGAGAAAGGAGGAAACTGAGGAGGGAGTAAAACAGAAGGCCATGAATGTCAGGAAGAAAAGGAGAAGATCAACAGGAAAGAGGAAGAGGAGAGGGAAGATTAAGACTGGAGGTAGAAGAGTAACACCAAGAAGAAGAGAAATAAAGGGAGAGGAAGAACAACAGGGAGGTGATGAAGCAGGGAGAGGAAATGGAGGAAAGTATGTGAACAAAGAGCAGTGGGAGGAAGAAAGGGGAGAGGATAAAGATGAGGAGGTAAAAGAAGAGTGACAGCAAGAGGAGAGAAAAGAGGAAGAACAGGATGAGGGGATGAAGAGGGAATTTAGAGGACGATAAATAGGAGAATGGCATTAAGGCGGATGATGTGGAGGAGGGAAGGAGAAAGTGTATTATGAGAGGAGGAGGAAGAGGAGGAGTCTTACATGTTCTTAGCGATGAGTTCAGCTTCTTTCTTTCCATCTGACGACACGAAGACGAACCTGTCCTTCATCTTCTGCAAAAACAGAGACAGGTTTGATATTATATAAAAACTCTGAGACGTTTTCTGTGTAATTTACTAAAATATGTCTTTGGGAAAAGAACAACTCTTTCCGTCTAAATATTCCTCGAAATCTTTCCTAAACTTTCAGGGACATAATGAGTGAATTAGTGACTCATTCCTAATAATCGGTGTCAGTGAACATGTCGATCGCACGGCCTTCGGGGATGAATAAAGTAATCTATCTATCTATCTTCACAAATCAAATCTTTATTGTTGGAACTTCCCGTCAGTCGGCTGGTTAGGACGCACGGTTTGATGTATCCAGGCAGTTTATTCAGTCCATGAAGAGGTTCAGCTTATACTTGGTCCTTTTCCAGGACGCTCTGATGAGTCGGTCCCTGAACACACCATATGTAGATTTTTGAAATACTATTTTTATATTTAATATAGTCAGACTTACGATGAACACTTTAAAAAAAAGAGTTAGAGAGAGAGAGAGAGTTAGAGAGAGAGAGAGAGAGAGAGAGAGAGAGAGAGAGAGAGAGAGAGAGAGAGAGAAAAAACCTGGCACCTACAATACCCACAGTGCACCTTGACTGATGAGCAGCGGGCTGCAGAAGTTGCTTATCTTTCTTTCTAACTCCACATCAACACTTTTCTTTCACTTTTCTAACTCTTCGGCCCCCACCCGACGCTGACTCGGGTGACATCACTGGAGGACACGGCGCCCTCTGGAGGCCCTGAAGGCTTCATGCTACTTTAAAACGTGTGCAGTTCCTTCCTCTTCCTCATCATCATTCTGAAGAGTCATGTTTCCATTGTAGCTTCAGTGTAAATTCACTGTTTTCTTATAGACTTCAACATGTATCCATGAACACAGAGCTATGATGATGATGATGATGATGATGATGATGATATAATCAGATAAAACCATAAAAACTTAAATTTAAAAAGTATAATAACATGGGAACCAGTTTGGGGCTTTGGAGACACACCGACCAATCATCTTCCTCCCGCTCTCACTGAGGATCCTTCTGGTTTCTACATGTTTTCTCCGAGGCAAAACCCGTCTCCCATAACGCCGCGGTGCAGTAATGAATCCCATCAGCATAACGATATTTCAGTGGAAACCATGGCAACCGAGTCCATAAATGTGTTATCTCTCTTCAGGTGCCCTGAATATCCACACAGGAGGAGCATCCAGCCTGCAGCTGTGATTTATGACAAACTGTATGACAATAATATCCTGCAGACACACACACACACGCACACACACGCACACACGCACACGCACACACACACACACGCACACGCACACACACACGCACACACACACACGCACACGCACACACACACACACGCACACGCACACACACACGCACACACACACACGCACACACACACACACGCACACACCTTATCTGTTACTATGTGTGTAAGAATGAGAGAAAATCCATGAATGTGAGTAATTTTATACGTTGGTGTACTGGGTAATAGGCTTTGTGTGTGATTGTGTGAGTGTGTGTGTGCATGTGTGTGTGTGTTCATGGTGCACCTGTGAGTATATTTATACATGTAGTAAAATTCCACATACTTGCATGTGTGTACTCCTGATACACACACTGACACTTATATATGGAATGCAAAATGTGTTAATTGGTCACGTGTTAATTGGTCATGTGTTAATTGGCCACGTGTTAATTGGTCACGTGTTAATTGGTCATGTGTTAATTGGTCACGTGTTAATTGGTCATGTGTTAATTGGTCACATGTTAATTGGTCATGTGTTAATTGGTCACATGTTAATTGGTCACGTGTTAATTTGTCATGTGTTAATTGGTCACGTGTTAATTGGTCACATGTTAACTGAACACCGTGATGAGCAGGCATCAATTAACGCCTGGTCACATGATCACAGCCTGACTGCCATATTAACCCTCACCAGCTCCACTCAGTCTTACTAATCCAGACCGCAGGTGTAAGAAAACAAGCTGCCATCACTGCGGCTGTGACGTGTTTCACTGTTTCACTGCTTTCACCAAGAAATATCGAGGATATATATATACTGCCAGCAAGCAAACAAACATGTCTGCACGCTCTGCAAACAGCTCGTCAGGGCTGAGGAAGAACTGCAATTAATCATAAACTCACATCTCAAATCCCATAAAGAAAGAGGTCAAGTGTTTGGAACAAAAAATGTCTGAGGAGGAAACGAAGGTTGGAAGGTTGAATATCCTGTAAATTATTTAACTGCTGGCAAAATATTATTGACTCACATGTGGATTTGTAAGATTTCCTGTTTTCGAAGCATTAAAAAACTAATCGGCCAACTGTTTAAGATCTTTGAGACATTAACAGTAAGCATGAATTCATTATTTGAATGTTTCATTTCAGTTATTTGCTTTTATTTGTTGTCAGCTGTATTGTTATGAACTGGTAACGTGTTCTCCAGAGGTCGAGAATCCCCGAAGCGTCAGTCAGGTGATTGGCCACATACCTGCACTCATGGATGTATGTGGAAAGTCTGACCTGAAGGTGGCGCTAGAGGACATGTCATGTATGTCACCAAAACTTTACAATGGATCCTCTGGGGACTATGAAGTCACTTTATAATAACAACACATATCTACTTCATGTTTATACCTGATGATAAAGAAATACATAAAGAAACATACACAAATAAATGAAACTATCACACACATGTTCAGCAGCTCTGGTCTTCGTTAAACTGAGCACTGAAACAGATGTTTGTCCAGCCTCAGCTCAGCGGTGAAGCAGCTGGACTCTCGCTGTGCTGTGGTCTCTGATTGGCTCTCATTGGTAAGTGGCAGGAAACATCCCATGTTCTCCTCTCACAGGACAAACTGCTCTGAACCTCCTCATGCAACAAGTCCTGCAAATTAACCGTCTAAATACGCCGTTCCACCCGATGTCAAAGCTTCTCACAAACATATCTGCGTGTTGAGTGTTTGCAGTGTCTAACCTTCATGTTTTCCTCCATGAACTTGGTCTTGAGAAGTTCTGCAGCAGACGGTCGGGACGCTGGATGTTTCTGCAGCATCCTGGTTCAAAGAGACGAGACAGCAGATCAGTGTCGAGGAACAGAAGCACTCATGCAGGACCTGGTTAGCCTAGCTTAGCATAAATACTGGAAGCAGAGGGAAACAGCTAGCCTGGATTTGCCTAAACTACGAAAACCTCGTATCTCCACATGTGTTGATGCTGAATGTTTGTGATGAAGTGAAGGATGAAGAGTTCCTTTATGTGCTGAGAAAATTCTCCTCCTGAAGCTAAATAAACTGTTTCAAACCCTCTGGGATCAGCTGGAAGAAGCATCGTCACACAGCTGGAAACAGGCTGTTTTTCTGAGCTCATGAAGAGTAAGTAAAGTTTTTAATGCAGTGTTTTCAGTGTGGTATTACAGTAGTAGAGGATCTGAATACTCTGAACTTCAGTCACAGTAACGTGCGACTGAAGTTCAGAGTTTAGACAGTTGCATTCAGCCCATCTGTTCGCTCCAGAGCCTGAGCTTCCTCTGGGAGAAGTTTATCATCATCACTTCTCCTCTGTGATCAGCTCAGTATTTGCTTCCTCATTTGCATATTAATGACTCCTTGTGAGTTGTCTGACTCAAAGAAGACTTCACAGTAAAGTTAGTGCTGCCTTCCTCCTCCTCACCTCTGCATGACAGAGTTCAGATCCTGAGAGAACCCGGCGGGCAGCGTCGGGGTTTCTCCCTCCACGATCTTCATCACCACAGACAGGAAGTTTGGACCCTGGAAGGCGTGAGTCAGGGAACACATCTCGAAGAGGAGGCAGCCCAGGGCCCTGCGGCACGAGGAGGAGACACCAGGAGCACCAGCTGTTTGTTTTTAACATCATGACCACCAGTCCGTCCCTCACTTCTGCCTCCAGGTATCAAACCCCTGCTACTTCCTGCCCTGACCTGCGACTGTGAGGCTCTAACTGTCAGTCAGCACATTAACACACAGGAAAGGTGCCTTTAAACAAAAACTGGGAGCTAATAGAGGCTCCGCAGAGCTGCAGAGATGGAGATTTTCACTGTTCATATAGAAATATTGATTTCAGCCACTTTAATCAAAACATAACCTGTGGTGGTGGATGGGGGGGGGGGGGGGGGGGGGGGGGGGGGTTTACTTAGAGGCGGCTGTGGGTTGGCCACTAGTTTAGTCCCTGCCTCCTCCTGTTTCATCCAGACTTGATTATAACGTCTGGTTGTCTTATCACTAAAAGTCTTCCAGAGGTTCAGAAGGCTGCAGCCGGAACCAGAAGTAAAACCAGAAACTTTGATCGTATTACACCAGTTTTAGCTTCTCTTCACTGGCTCCCTGTTCATGTCCGATCAGACTTTAGGGTTTCTGATGACTTACAACATTATAAATGGGCTCGCCCCTTCATACTCGTCTAATGTTGTATTTGCATCTTTACTACAATTACAATAACAGTTATCTTTGACTGATGACTCATTTAATGTTTCTTTAGAAGAATATTAACTATAAAGAATAATTTAAAAAATACATAATAGTAGGTATTCCTTTCAGCCCCACCAAGCTTCACTAATAAGGTCAGGCAGCCTGTACGTAACCTGAGAGGCGAAGGAGTCTCAGATGAGTGTTTCAACAGTTTATTAACTCCTCTCTTCTCTCGTCCTGGTAAAGGTTCGGTTCAGGCAACATTTTGTTAGTGAAACATCGTGGTTTGGGTCAAAATGACTACTCTGTTAAGCTTAGGGCATCTTCAAGGGTTCCCAACACACCTACCTCACATTACTGCCTATAACAGTTAGTCTGAATTAGTTAAGTTACAGAACCAAAACATCCAGACTTGTCAAACGGTCAACGTTCTCACCTGAATAACTCAGTCCTCCATGTACAACTCAGCCAGAATCACTGAACAATCGCAGCCCTTCAGAGGTAATGAAGGTGGTGCAGAAAAAGAGGGAAAAACCTTACAGAGGCTGTTTCTCCTCAGTTTGTTTAGTTAATTAACGGCCTGCTTCACTTTCTGCCGTCTCCTCTCTAATTACCTCCGTCTGTTTATTAGTTCACTAACAGCCAGCAGAACATCCATCAGCTCAGTTAGCAGTAAGTGTTCCTGCAGCTTCTGCTCGTCACTAATTATCTACACACACAAACACCGGATCTATCATTCAATAACAACTAATTAACTACATCTTTCTGTTTCACTATTAATACCTTACGATGCATCTGTCAGTTTATTAGTAATTACTGATCTACACTAATTACCTGTATCTACAAATCATGTCATACTAACGGGGTCGGGTGCAAACTGAAGACAAACCGCAGAGTTCAACGTCATTGGACAAAGAAAACAGATAAATAGATAAAAGTGTACACTGCTGCTGGCGTCCCCTGGAGGCTACAACATACTCACATATTAAATAGATATATTCAAGTTTTTTCTGCTACGAGTAGTTTTGAGTTTGTGGCACATTTCCTGTCTGGTTCAGGCTCAGCAGATTCCTGATAAACACGACCTGCTCAGCAGCAAACAGCACACCGATGCTGCCCACTTCAAATCTCTAAATCACATGTAGTCCCGTTTTGTAGTTAAAAATAATATCAATGTATTTAATTAAATTGTATTGTGAGTAGTTTTTTATTATTAAAAGGAGGAAAACATGTACCTGCATGTTAGAATGTGCTGCAGCTGAGCAGCTAATGATCTAAACTGACGTTAAAGTTTGTTTGGCGGCTCGGTGGTTGTTGTTCAGTCAGTGAAGCTGCTGATTGGCTCAGTCTGCTCTGCCTGTGATACAACGCTGATGAAAATAAGGTCTCCATCTGCACCTCACGACTACTTTATAAGGCGATAATATGTGAGATGTTGAGTTTGCAGACTGTTCTGCTGCCATCAGGTGGACAAAATATGAATGAATGCAGGTTTATGAATGTAAAACATCTGCAAAACTTCCTTTCTTTTCTTTATTCTCAGTTATTAGACTTGCAAAACGAAAAGTGTGTCTTATTTTGAAACCACTGCTAACCTCAAGCCCCACCCCCTGGCTCTCCTATTGGTTACCTGCATGAGGCACAGGATAACATGTGGAAGGAGGAGCATGTCAAAGATTACTGACGGTGTAACAGTCAAATGTGGCGTGTTAATCATGATCAGAATCAAACTCAGCAAACATCTGGAATATGTTTTTCCTTTTCCTGACCTCCATGTGTAACTCAGCTGAAGAAACCTTCATCACTGCTGCTAATTACCTGCTCCTCCTCCTCCTCCTCTCTGATCTGTACTGTCAGCACTGTGTGTGTTAACGAGGTGTGTTAACGAAGGCGGCCTCTTCTCTCGTTAAGAACCTGATTAAAATGACCTCTGACCTCTCGGCTCTGTTCCACTGGATTCTTTGCTGGGAGCGTTTTCATCACCTATTTTTCGTCAGTGTTTCTCCCACAGATGAGACAAGGACGCTGAGATCTGTTTGATTTGTCTATAAAACACTTTCAGATCAGACTCATCTCGTCCTCAGGGGACACTCTGCAGCCGCGGCCTCGAGCTGTGAAGACAACTGTCGTCCAACACGATTCACGTCTGTAAAATCTCACAAGATAAACGGCAGTCAGCTGGTATTTGTTTTCCTTCCTGCAGCAGCACAAACCGAATTTGTTCCTGCTCTTCACCTGCAGGAGTGTATTCATCCTTCCCATGATACACTTCTACAGCCTCCAGTTCTTAACCAATCACATCAGAGGAAAGCAAAGCTCAACAGAAAGTACTGAAATCAGAAAGTATCGCACGAACAGGTTGCTGATGTTTGCAGAAGTTTGTGGACATTAAGAGAAATCTATTCCAGCACCAGGTTTATACTTGAAGTGCTGTTTACCAGATGTCAGACTTGGAGTCGTAGCCCTGGTGGTTCAGCACCTCCGGGCTCATGTAGTACGGAGTCCCTGTGAAGGTGGTGGCCAGGTCACATGATCCCATCAGCAGGCAGGAAACACCAAAATCACCTGGAAACAGACGAGGAACAAACTGCTCAGGAAAGATTGTTCAACCCTGAAGGATTCATCCTCTGGAGAGCCAGACCAGGATCAGTTACTGGGATCATTTATTTAAATCAAGCTGGAGGGAGAGTAACTCAGAATCAATAATTAGTAATGACGTATTATTACAGATACCAGCTTTATAGAAAGTCATTCAAATGAGCTCCACCTTTTCTGCTGCAACATTAAAGTGATCAACACATGCAGGATCAATAATTAGAATCCAATAATATCATATGTGTTATTCTGCAGAATGAGTACTTTTGGTACTTTAAGTATATTTTGATGCTGATACTTTTGTACTTTTACTTAAGTACATTTTTGAATGTGGGACTTTTACTTACAACAGTATTTGTAGACTGTGGTGTTAGTACTGTTACTTAAGTATCTGAGTACTTCTTCCACCAGTGAAGTATGAAGACCCAAACAGATACAGATTCATCGCTGCTCCCTAACCCCTCAGTGCAGAACTATAAATCCACCTTAAGACAGCGTTTTCTTTCTGTTTGACCGTTTAAAAACATTCAACAGCTAAATGATGAGAGTGAGAGGAGAATAACTGAGAAATGTGGAGATCTCTTCTACCTGAAATCAAGTAATAATGTAATAAGAGCTAATTTAATAAATATCCCATTACCACTCATATGAAGCTCATGAGCCCACAGTGACACTGAGCCTAACTACACCACTGATGTGCATTAATATTTAACGCAGCACTTCTGAACTAAACTATCTCAGATTCAATAAAAACTTGCAGACTTTTATTGCACATATGAGACTAAAATGATTAAAATCAGAGATGTGTCGTAGAGCTTTCGTCTCCCCGCTGAGTTTTAAAGCCCCGAAGCTTTCAATCGGCCCAGACGGAAAGAGGCATCACTGGTACATTACGTAGTAAGAACAAGAAGAAGACGTCACCGAGACAGGAAAAATAACATGAAACAATCTCGTTTAAAACAACTAAAGTTTCTCTTTATAACGAAAAACTGAGCATATAAAGATCACATAACTGAAGTTTAACCATGAATATCCAACACTGTCAGAGTGATTGGAGACACATTTATTTTCAGTCTGTTTGTGCAGCTGCTGGTCAACAAACTACAAACCGTCAGCAGAGAGTTTAAAGTCCAAAACTGCAGTTTCACTCCAAATATAAAACCCACTTCCTCCTGCTTCAGGAGGCACGTTTCTATTTCTGAGCCTGTTTTCAGTCTTTGAAAGCAGCGCGAGAGAATCTGTAACAAACGCAGATCCAACACACACACTTAAACACACGTGTGTGTTCAAGAAAGATTTCAAACAAACACAGAGAAAATCCCATGAGCCTTTGCAGCAGCAGAACTCACCGATTTTAACGAGGTTTCGTTTCAGGAAGACGTTCTTGGCCTTCAGATCTCGGTGGAGGACTCGCCTGCAGAGAGCAGCGCAGCAGTCAGAGAAACATCCATCCATCTGTTTAATGATTGATCCACTTATTAATTGTTTGATTGATTGATCGTGTGACCTGTGCAGCTCTTTGAACCGGAGACTGAACCTGTCTGGTTCCAGTTCGTTGCATCTGTTGACTGGTCGACCTTTGACCTCCAGCCAATCACTGTAATGCTGCGAGCTAATGAAGCTAATCATCGCAGTTAAACAGAAAAATAGCTGCACTGGAGGAGGAAAAGGGGGAGGCTGAGGAGGGGAGGGACTCGTGTTGCCATGGCGACCGTATCCCCACCTGTCATGCATGTAGTGAAGTCCGAGCAGCAGCTGGACGAGCCAATCGATGACCTGGAGTTCAGGGAGGCTCCGCCCAGCTCGTCTCACCTCCTCCAGCTTACAGTCCAGATCCCGATCCTGAGGGAGGGAGGAGGGAGGGAGAGAGGGAGGGAGAGAGAGAGAGAGGGAGGGAGGAGGGAGGGAGAGAGGGAGAGGGAGAGAGAGAGAGAGGGAGAGAGAGGAGGGAGGACGGAGGGAGAGAGGGACAGAGGAGGGAGAGAGAGGAGGGAGGACGGAGGGAGAGAGGGACAGAGGAGGGAGAGAGAGAGGGAGAGAGAGGAGGGAGGGAGAGAGAGGGAGGGAGGGAGGGAGGGAGAGAGGGACAGAGGAGGGAGAGAGAGGAGGGAGGGAGAGGGAGGGAGGAGGGACGGAGAGAGGGAGAGGGAGAGAGAGAGAGAAGGAGGGAGAGAGGAGGGAGAGAGAGGGAGGGAGGACAGAGGAGGGAGAGAGAGAGAGGGAGGGAGGGAGAGGGAGGGAGAGAGAGGAGGGAGGAGGGACGGAGAGGGACGGAGGAGAGAGGGAGAGAGAGGACGGAGGGAGAGGGAGAGAGAGGGAGGGAGGAGGGAGGGAGGGAGAGAGGGAGGGAGAGAGAGGGAGGGAGGAGGGAGGAGGGAGGAGGGAGGAGGGAGTCAGCCTGCAGTAGTTTGCCTGGAGGAGAATCTGCTGTTACAGACGTGAAGTTTTTCTCGTGTGGTTCTGAATGAGGTTTCTTACTTCTGGACCAGAACCTGGAAGTTCGGGTTCTTCAGCTCTCTAAGAACTTCTTGTTCATTAAAATGTTTTAGGGGAAAAGCCCCTGGAGGAAGTGAGGCATCATGTCGTGCTCCTCCTTTCTCTCCATGAACCTGCAGAAGTGACTTCTCCTTCAGAAGCTCTGTAATAACATTTCAAATCTAGTGTTTTCTGTTTTATAACCAGACACGATTTCTTCTTTCAGTTCTTTCTCTAATAGGCTGCAGTGAAACGCCTGAGTCCTCCGCAGCTCTGCAGGGAATTCTGGGTAATGGTCTGACTAGAAACAATAGCTCTGAGGGTCTCCGAGTGCACGGGCTCTTTGATTGGACAGCCTCGGTTCATGCTGCAGTGTTGGTGTGTGTGCAGACTCTCTTTACAAACTGTTGGTGGAGTCACGAGGGGGGTGACGTGTACGAGTACGAGGAGAACACGCCATGCGAGGGAGACGAGTGGAGATGAAGGCGGCGTGAGATTCATTAGCGGAGGGGAGAGCGTCGAGTATGAAGACAGAACCTGCTGTAATCAAGACAGCAGAGATGAAACGAAATATAATGAAGAGATGGAAACACAGAGAGGAAGACGGAGGGGGGAGGGACAGCTGCACTCTCATATCATTGCTTCATTTCCTCCTCCACCTCACAGACTCATCACAGGTTGGATGTTTGGCAGCAGAGAAGCTCTCTGGTTACAGGAATCTGCAGCTCTGTGGAGGTTTTTAGCCTCTTTTAGCTCCTAGTTTGGGTTTTCTGTCACAGTTCCAGTCTGGTTCGGTCTCAGTGTTTCCAGCAGCCACTTTCACTGCTGTGATTTGCAACATAAAGTCCTTTAGCTTTTATTTTGACACATTCGGCTGATTAAAACACACATTCAGATCAGGTGACCTTCAGATCAGGTGGTCCTCAGATCAGGTGACCTTCAGATCAGGTGACCTTCAGATCAGGTGACCTTTAGATCAGGTGGTCCTCAGTGTTACCTGGCAGAACTCGGTGACGATGCAGAAGGCGTCTCCCTCCAGGAAGCTGTGGTAGAAGGTGAGGATGGCCGGGTGGTGCAGCTGAGACAGCAGGTGGGCTTCCTGCGTCGCTCGGACGGTCTCGTCAGGTCGAAGGTCGCCCAGAGGGATCTGCTTCAACACCTTCCTGGAGGAGACAGAGGTCAGAGGTCAAATAAGTGAGAGCTAGGAGACCAGTGGAGGTTTTCTAAATGAATCCTCTCGACATCCACCACCACCCTGGTTTCATTAGAATACTTAATATCTCAACTTAATCTCAAATATATATATCAAACTTAAAATCAAAATATTCCAGTCTTCAGTTTTGTGTATAACAACGTTAACGGTATCTTGTCGAAGGGTAAAATGCAATGATAACATGTTAAGCAGGTATAATGTTTGCCATGTTCAGCCGAGGCTGATGGGAATGTTGTTAGATTGTTTTTTTGACAAACATAAACTTTGACCTGATGGTGGCGCAATTTCAGCCTTTTTTAAAATGAAAGTTTGTCTCATGTTTGCCGACCGATCAGTGTGTTCGGGCTCGGCCGTCTGCACGGAGCATGGAGGTTTTTATTTAGATATTTTTAAGGCTTTAGTTCAGTTTAACATGTGATAAAACCGTTCACTGCATTCATCTGCAGAGACGTCTACACACGACCACATTTCACACGTTGGGTCCAAATGTGAAAAACCAGAATCAGCGTTAAGTTTCCGTGTCCTCTCCTCAGATCAGCTGCTTCTCAGGCTCAACCTGCACCAAGCTAAAAAAAGGACTAATGGAGCAGTGGGGTATGAACCCTCTGTCCTCTGCACCCTCCTCCTCCTCCTCTTCCTCCTCCTGAGGGAGTTAATCAGCTGCTCCTCGCCGAGCGGCCCGGCTCTTCTTCTCTTGTTAAATTGGTGAGCAGGTCAGCAGGTGAGATGGAGGCTCCGGTTTATTGGCACAGTGCTCCAGCTTCACTTTGAGCTGTGGCTTGTTTAACAGCTTATAATAAAGGTTGGTAGCTGTGCTTCATGTCTATTTGAGTAATAAGGAACAGTAGAAGCTGCTGGTGGGACGTGTATTTCTATGTGTTATGATATTTGTGGTGGTGCAGGCGAAGGCCTGTGAGAGAAACACACACTCAGTTTGACAGCACATGCTGAAATATCTTTATTTCTTTGGCCTAAGAGAGTCCCAGGTGTCTGTTTAAAGGCTCCCGGCTCCCTGGAGACCGAGGCTGGGGATGTTTGGTGTACTTTCAGGTTTTTCTGTGCGTCCGTCGAGGAACGACATGTCTTTGTCCTGCTTCTCTCTGGTTGGTGGATCTTGGCGTCACAGTAGGTCAGAGGTCACATTTAATCTGTGTGGTTGCAGGTTAAAATCCTCGGAGCTGCCGACTGTTTTTTCTTCTCACAGAGAAACTCAGAAACATCTCGGCTTTAATCAGAGTGTCACACATCAAACAGACTTTCACTTTTGTTGCATAGCAACAGAGAGTCGGCGCTCCCGGCTCGGTAAAGATTTCACACCGCAAAGAAGAAGAAAAACACCCTCTCGGTCACAGTGAGGAGCGAAGGACTGAATGAAGGAAAGTTGTGGTTGCAGATGATAAGTTCAGGCCGTACATTTGATTTCCCAGCAGCCTTTTGGCTTTAAACACTGAAAGCTGTTTCTGGACTCACCCGGACGCTTCCTGACAGTTTCTCTCTTGTTGGCAGAGATTTGTGTGTGTCCAAACACAAAGTGACGAAGTTCACGGCATCGCGGGAGCTGATGGGAAAAATGATTGATGACTCCACACGGGACTGTTAACAGTTTTATGTTGTACAGATCTGCAGTCCACACCAAGAGCAGGTTAGTGTGCCAGATACTCACACACTTTGATTCAATTCTTGTGTTTCTTTTGCTTCTTGCAAACTGGAATGTCTTAATAAATCCTTTCCTGTGCAACATTTACACATTTTTGGATCATGTTTTGGTTCAGACCAAACATGCGGTTACTTTTCTTCATTTTCTTTAAGGTAACAACTTATGCTCTTGTAATGTGAAGATATCAAACATTTTGTGAGCACAACCTAAATGCTGCAATCTACAAATTATTTACTCCAGTCCACCCTCATCTACCATAAAGTCTCAGACAAACACCAGAACTGGCTGGTATAAAGGCCGATTCTTAAATAACAGAACAAATAAAGGAAAAACTGCATAGTCGCTTATACTTTGTGATTTATTGTAAATGCTGTTCAGTTAGTCCAGCTGTTAATGTAAAACATGTATGTGCTGTTTTCATCATTAATGAATCTGTGGATTTTTACTCATTTAGATGTCCGTCTATGAAATGAGTCTTTAAATATCTTGAGTTTCTGTAGATGGGCCTTTTCTCTTCTCACCTGCTGCTCAGGTGAACATCAGCAGAGAAACTGCTGCACAAAGTGAAATAAATCAGACGGGGGTACTTTAGCCCTGGACCCACCGGGACCGGCCCAGCGAGGGGGGGGTTGTACACCACTGAAATCAGATAAATGAGATAAAGTGAGAGGAAGCACCTCTCTCAGCGGGGCGTCACTCTGCTCTATCACAGCAGCCGCGGGAGGCGTCCCTCCTCCCCCCAACTCACCCACTTTAACATCACAATTAGGCGATAATGGGGTAGGCGGGGGTGCTGATGGAGGGGTTTGCCTCAGCGTGTCCCCCAGGCTCTGCGTCTCCCTGGAGGTCGATGGCGGCCCGGCGGGGGCTTCGGCAGCTCTGGTTTCTGTCCTCGCAGGTGGTTCACTGAGACGGATGGTGACTCTGTAACTTCTGCCTCGGAGCTGCGCCTGCACGCTGAGCAGGAGACGCCAAACAGGAAGTGAATAAATCAGCTCCCCCTCACTTTGATACAACATAAAGTCGGATCTGAAGGTGTCATTGGGAGGGCTTTGAGAGCAGCGAGCGATCACTGACCGAGTTCACACGACATCAGAGCTCCTGGAAAATCCACCTCTGAATGATGAGAATTTCTGCTCACTAATGTTCACTAACAGGAGGAAATAGTGCATCTGTTGGGGACTATTTTCAGCGGTTGATGAATCCACATGTGGTGCTGTAGTGAGTGTTTGGGGCAGCAGGACGGTGTGTGTGTGTGTGTGTGTGTTCATGGTGATGCAGGAACATGTGACCCAGAGTAACAGAGAGACTCATTCATGAGTTTTAATAGAAGAAGAAGAAACATCAGCTGTGATTCACAGACAGTAGTTAGCAGATACACTGACTGCTGGTTTGGGTCTGAACATGGGATTTGTTTTTGCAGCCTATAGAGGGTCCAGAGGAACAGAGGGCAGGACATCAGTGTGGGTCACTGGTGCAGATAATGCTGATTATGAAGTAAATTATTGGGATGTTGTTATAATGTACTTGTTGACAGTGAGGGGGAAAGCTATAATAGAAATTCTACAGAATATCAGATCTCACATTTTAACGATCTTAAATATGAAAAGCCCGCTTCAGTGCCTCGCGTGTGAGATGCAGAAAGTTCAATTAATCAGGAAATAAATAAAAACGTCAGGGGAGCTCTGAACTTCCTCTTCCCTGCTCAGATATTCCTATCAAACAACGGACTGTGAGGTATCTTCTTTACTTTTAATTCTACATACTTTTAGTTAAGTAAGGCTTTGAATGCAGGACTTTTTACAGTATTAGTACTTTTACCTCGTAAAGGATCTGAATACTTGTTCCACCACCTTACATGATGCAGTGAAGCACAGCGGGAAGAGAGGAAAATGTTTTGGCTGATGGATTGTTGTGCGTCTGAACAGGAGCCATCTTGGAGGCTGGTGTCCAGCTGTTATAAAACATCAATGATATGAATGTTTCATGAGTGAGGCTGATCTCCGTCCACTTTGATCCAGACTGAGAGACCTGAACACTGAGCAGATTTCACAATTGGCTCGACTAACGAGAAGCAAAGAACCTTAAAAAGAGCGTTCTGTCCGTCCCATTGATTCCTCTACTTGTGTGTTCGCTCGCTGAAGCAAAACACTTCTAGTAAATAAACAATCTTTGTCCCAGAAGGCCTTGCAGCGGCCTCAGCCGGCTCCTCTGTTCGTTCATCAGCTGGAAGGTTCATCAGCCGGGTCACACAGCTGCTCGACAAGCCTCCGAGCATCCGCCTCACGAGACGAGTCTTCATGCAGAACTTTTCTATGAATCATTTTTCGTTTTGTGGTTCTTTCCAGGACAAAGTCGAGTGTTTCATAATCGAGGAAAACCAATCAACAGACAGAACAGAGCAGTGAGATGGAGGCCGTCAGCTGTTTGTTGAACAGATTCGACCTGGAAACACAAGCGTGGATCATTTTTCACATCATTTTTTTTAAATAGCAGCACCTTGAATTTGTACTTTCCAGCACTGATGCAGCCAAAACAAAATGGAACCCTCCTCCAAACAGGAAACAGCTGACCTGACCTGTTACCCCCAACTTCCTGTTCCTGTCTGAGTGACGGTGGGAGGACCGTTGTACATGTTGAAGTCCTCCCAAAGCTCCGTCTGCTGGTTTCATCGACTCGCTGACAAACTGGGACGTGAAAGCTGCTCTTCTGTTGCCATGGATACCGCATCCTGACGGACAGCCGGGGTCACATCAGAAACCTCCTGAAAACAGAATCTGGATCTTACTGTTTCCTCTTTGATCCTTGAAGCCTCTGATTGTCCTTTGTTGCTGCTTTCATGATGAGTTTCAGGTGAAAGACGAATTCAAACTGAACAGATGAAAAAAGAAAAGTTGTGAAGCTCGGGTTTGCCTCTGACGCAGAGAGATGAGCAGACGCTGACACATTGATCGGGGGCACCATGTCTAAATCTGGCAGCAGAGGAGAGACGGGGGTGAGGAGGGGGGAGGAGGAGGGGGAGGCCTGTCAGATGGTGAAAGGGCAGAGATGATGACTCTGAACACCGACTCACCATCTGGTTTCTGACAACACAAAGAGTCCTGGTGCTTCCTTCTGCACGTGGTCGTGCGGCGGGTTTACCCCAACTGTCCTGAACACACCCTGCTCAGGTGAAGTTTGTCTCTTCACCTTCATCCTTCATCCTGCTGAACGTGCACATGAAACATCAGTGTGAAGGAATGTTCCTCCTGCAGGTTAAAGGTAATGTGAGTCAGTGCTTCCTCAGGTCAGGTCGAGCATCTGCCTCTGTGAGAGCCTGATAAGGCTGCGCTGGCTCCGTCTCCTAGGAGACCGAGGTCAGTTAAATATGCTGCACTCTGTTGGACTCTGCAGACTGAGTTAGGCGGCTCTGCAGGGACCCGAGGGAGATACAGCGTGACTTTGGTTATCATGGTTTCTCATTTAGATCCAATACCGAAACACAATCTTCACACTGTAGCTGTTAGGAATAACCTCAGTGAGTGAATCGCAGGTTAAAAACTCCTCTGCAGGAAATACCTTCAGAATCGAGTGGCTGTGATCCACATGTGTTGTTCCCTGTTCTCCCCGATCCAGCTGCAATATATGAGACATCCGTGAGAGATCCAGGTCTCCTGAACCCTCCTCAGTCAGGGTTGTCTTCAGTGTTTACCTGCGCACAAACCTGTCTCCTGATTATTACATTTACTTATAACCTGTGGTGTAAAGTTCATTTACAGTGGTGGAAGAAGCATGCAGGTTGTTTTCAGATCTGAAATAAAAGTAGTCCTGTATTGAAAAATTAGTAGAAAAATGTCCACTGTGAGTGTTACATTTAAAACATTATATTTATGGAGGTGGAGCTCATTGTAACCAAAGCTTTGCACCAACGTATAGAGGTGCTGTGATAAATCTGAGCAGCTACAACAGCCCACGTCACTCTGATCATCTGAAGGACAAAGAACCCAATCAGTGATCTGCAGACTCATCAGAGCGGACGGCAGCCGACGCCTCATCAGGGACGCCACACGACGTCCCGACAGGAAGACGAGCGGGTCAGAAAGTTTTCTTCTTCTCCCTCCGAGTGCGACAGATTCCAGGTTCCATGTTTGTTTACATTCTTGTTCCTCATTCCTACCTGATGACATCACGCTGATCGTGAAAGAATTTGAACTTCCTCGGTCAGGAAGGCATAGACCCTGTCCTCCATTCAAAATAGCAGCACCACTGTTGTTAGGACAATGAAGATGAAGATGAAGATGAGGAACAACGGAATATTCTGATTCAAAGGCAGCTCAAACCGCATGAGGACGCCTTAAACTTCCTCACCACGTGTGGAGGTGGAGCCTTTAAATCCAGCCAAGAAAATCCACTTTGAATTTGTAATTAAGAATTTTTAAATAAAGCTTCAGTAAATCCAGAGTCAGACAGCTGAAACGGTGTGTGTGTGTGTTTGTGAGTGTGTGTGTGTGAGTGTGTGTGTGTGTGCGTGTGTGTGTGTGTGAGTGTGTGTGTGTGAGTGTGTGTGAGTGTTTGTGTGAGTGTTTGTGTGTGTGTGTGTGAGTGTGTGTGTGAGTGTGTGTGTGAGTGTTTGTGTGTGTGTGTGTGTGTGTGTGTGTGTGTGTGTGTGTGTGTGTGTGTGTGTGTGACAGACACTGACAGGAAGCGGAGGGTCAGATGTGTGTGTGTGAGTGAGACTCCTGTAGTTTGGCAGGAAAACAAACGTGGACACGGTGAACTAGAAGCAGGTTCCACACAATCAGAGATTAAAGAGTTAATATCACCTGAAGCAAACAGCAGAAAAAATGATTTTCTGTATCATCGACTGAATGTCAGCAGGTTCCCGTGGCAACGCAATCGTACAGTTCGCGCTGTTGCGTTCGGTGACGTCACTCACGTCCGGCTCAACAACTTTATAACGTCTTCCCTCAGCTGAGAGTCAACATCTTTTTACAGCCGCTTCAAATCCAGGTCAGGTCAGGTCTGCAGCATCCGTTACCATGGTGATCCAGCCGGGTTAATAAAGACCCTACTGCGTCTCTTTACTGTCCTCTACTGCGTCTCTTTACTGTCCTCTACTGTGTCTCTTTACCATCTCTACTGTGTCTCTTTACCGTCTCTACTGCGTCTCTTTACTGTCCTCTACTGTGTCTCTTTACCATCTCTACTGCGTCTCTTTACTGTCCTCTACTGTGTCTCTTTACCATCTCTACTGCGTCTCTTTACCGTCTCTACTGTGTCTCTTTACCGTCTCTACTGCGTCTCTTTACTGTCCTCTACTGTGTCTCTTTACCATCTCTACTGCGTCTCTTTACTGTCCTCTACTGTGTCTCTTTACCATCTCTACTGCGTCTCTTTACCGTCTCTACTGTGTCTCTTTACCGTCTCTACTGCGTCTCTTTACCGTCTCTACTGTGTCTCTTTACCGTCTCTACTGTGTCTCTTTACCGTCTCTACTGCGTCTCTTTACTGTCCTCTACTGTGTCTCTTTACCATCTCTACTGCGTCTCTTTACTGTCCTCTACTGTGTCTCTTTACCATCTCTACTGCGTCTCTTTACCGTCTCTACTGTGTCTCTTTACCGTCTCTACTGCGTCTCTTTACTGTCCTGCTCGTGTTGCAGCTCTTTCCTGCAGACGAGAGTGTAAAGTAGTTTGTGGATATGAAAAGCTGATTGACTGCTAATTAAATCCAAACGCCAACACTTGAAATCTGTGAAACGCTGAAATTAAAGTTCACCACAACATCTGCAGCAGCTGCTGCTGTTTGATCAGCTGATCGCGAGGCCGCGGCGGAGAGAACGAACAGCGCCAGAAACATCTTACTGAAGTTGACGACAAACAACAAGAAGCAATGACACCTTTGTGAGCTGGACGGCGTGACGAGCTGCTCAGCATGTCCCTACAGGCTGTTTCACACAGACAGCAGCTGACTGAAGGTAAATCTTTAGCCTTATTAGCTGCGTATCTAAAGGTTTGTTGTTTTCTTCTCTACCAGCAGTTAATCTCTTCGTATGAGGACGAGTAATGAACGAATGATAGATTTCTGATTTACATTCTGTCAAGACTTTCAGTGTTTCCATGTCAGGAATATTATTTATTTTATTTACATTTTAACTTATAAATGGAGATATTATTGACTTCACATAGTGACACTAGTGTTGAAAATACTGCTGCTCTAAAATCAGACTTTTGTTATATTGAAAATATAAATAAGTGTTAATGGTCTTAATTTATTCTTTTGTTGCACAGTAATAAAAGAATCTAATAAAAGCATCCATACACATCAGTAACAGCAGCTCAGTCCTGTAAACTGCTGCTGTGCTCATTAAATCCACTAACTGTCCACTCAGCACACCGATGGATGAATCCCTGATCTGTGATCTGTGTTTCAGAGCAGCTCAGCGTCAGTCAGAGCTGCAGGAAGAGTATTAATACACACAGTGAGAATACTCCACTACAAGTCAAAGTCCTGCATTCAAAACCTTACTGAAGTCAAAGTATGCAAGTATTATTAAAATGTAATTAAAGTAAAAGTATTCATGTTGCAGTAAAGAGTTCCTTTTACTTTTATATCTGATGTTTCTGGATTAGTATAAATCAGTTGTGGGTTTTTCGGTCGACATGTTATTCATCTGCCTCCGATCAGCTGGAAGGCGTCATTACAAACACACAACCACAGGAACACACACTGGACGCTCGTACAGGTGTGTGTGTGTGTGTGTGTGTGTGTGTGTGATTTACAGGTCGATGCTGCCCTCTAGTGAAACTCTGCAGAACTGTTGTTTTCCTCCCTGAAGGTTCATGAAAACGTCTCTACAGACGGGTTTCTTCCTCACAAACAAGCCAGAGTCCCACAATGTCAAGAGAGCTTATACATCAACATTTTCAGTATTTAGAAATAAAGCAACTGTTTGAAACCAGCAAAGATAAATAAACTGTTTCAAACCATCTGGGATCAGCTGGAAAAAGCACCGTCACATCGTTCTGTTGACTTTTAAGAGATACGAGGTTCTCACAGGACGGCGACACTACAAACACATGATGATCTTATAGACCATGATGCATTGCTGCAGATTAAACTAGCCAGCAGGATATAAAGGAGTTAAAATGAGCTCAACCTGAAACATCTACAGCAGTAAAATGCAACAGACACATGAATTATAATAATAATATACAGGATTTAATCAGTATTATTGATCCGCCACACATGACTATATATAGTTTATACACATGTCAAACTGATCAGAAAAGTATTGATCACTGAGCCTGACATACTTTAGTAATAGTCTGACCCTAAAAAAGACGTTTTCCTCACAGTTTCAGTGGAAAACCATCCACCATATTGTATACACATATACTGTATTTACATATACATATACTATATACACATATACTGTATATACATATACTCTATACACATATACTGTATATATATATATACTCTATATACATATACTGTATATACATACTCTATACACATATATACTCGCTAACTTATTATCTGTAAAATACTTATTTATTATCTGTACATTGGTACTTACTACTTTTGCACTTCTGGTTGGATGCTAAACTGCATTTCGTTGCTCTCTACTTGTACATGTGTAATGACAATAAAGTTGAATCTAATCTAATCTAATCTAATCTGTATATACATATACATATACTTTATATACATATACTGTATATACATATACTCTATATCCATATACTGTGTATCCATATACTGTGTATACGTGGTGTGTATGCGGTGCTGGTGCTGCTTGTCAGTATGAATTTGAAAGTGAGTGCAGGTGATGGACAGTGTGCAGGATTCAGAGTTTTGATCTTACAAACTGTCAATAAGAGTTTTTCTTGTAATTTTAGTATGAAAGCTGGAAATGTTTTAGGTTTTGAGTTGTGAATTACCAAAATAAAAGCATGAGGTAGACACAGTTCTTATCTCACATACAGACAGACAAGTCGACCAGCAGCATCGTGACAGTTGCAGAAACTATTCAGGGGAAACGATCAGATCCACGAGGATGGATCAGAAACCATTATCAGTTCCTGCAGGTAAAAACATCACATAAAGAGTGTTGAAGTGGATCTACTCACAGCTCTTCTCCGTCTGCAGCTCTGCTGTCCTGAACCAGATAAACTGAACCAAAACTTCCCCGGCCCAGACTCTGCAGGATGCTGTATCGCTTAGCAACCAGAGCGCCGCTGCCACGGGGCGGAGCCTGGCCCGACTCCAGCTCCTGAAACCTGAGCATCCTTCAGCTCACCTGAGGGCGAGGACAGGTTCACTGTGAGACTGATCCTGGATCCTCTGGGAGAAACGGATGGTGACTCTACTACTGCTGATACTACGAATACTAATGATATTAATAATACTACTGATTATGATAATAATAAGATGGATTATTATACATTATTATAGTACAATAATAATAATAATAATAATAATAGAACCTGCCTGCATGTATTTTATCATGACGGTGATTTATGTGTTTTATGTTCTGGAGGTGCTTCTTAAATCAGTCATGTTTCAGTTAGTGTCTAATAATGCAGCACAATGTTGTCATATTTATTCCATATTACTTTAAATAATAATTAATTAATATCCCTTATTTCATTGCTTTGTTTGTGTTGTATTATGTGCTTCTGTTGATATCTTATATTTTCTGCAATGTGTATTAATGTGACTGTTAAATAAACCAATAAATAAATATATGAACACAAGCCAGCTATTTAATAAATGTAGTGGAGAAGAACTATAAAGTAGCATGAAATGGAAATGCTCAAGTAAAGTACAAGTACCTCAAAATTGTAGACAGAACTTGATTAAATGTACTTTCCACCACTCAATCAACATGTTGTAAAATAAGAGTCCATCTTTATATTTAAATACATTGAAAAATATAAATATATAATAATTAAACATATTTGTGTAATTAAATGTTCAGGTTGAGTAAAATGTGACTTTATTTTGAAGGTGTGACCGGATCCTACAGGTTGTTATTTCCGGTATTGACGCTGTCCGATGATGGAAACACGGTGTTTAAAGTGATTTCTATGCGTTGAGCGGTTCCTTCAACAGGAAACTGAGGAAGTCGCGTAAACGAGCCGTTAACCGGAGTTTTCTCCGCCGTCGGTGTCCGTGAATCAGCTCGATGTTCAGCTGTTCAACGGGTGAAAAAGACGAAAAAAAGACAAAAAAGGAACGAAAAGTGTCGGAAAATAGACGAAGAAGAAGAAGAGAAACAGCCGCGTCGTCAGGTTTAAAGTGAAGATTGAGACAAACAGGTGAGAGCAGAGTCTGATGTTACCTGCAGCAACATTAACATGCAGTAACGTTACCTGACCGACCGCCACTTCCGTGTTTGATCCTGTTCCCATGGAGACCGGAGAACACGCACACACACACACACACAGTCACACACTCACACTCACACACACACACACTCACACACACACAGTCACACACTCACACTCACACACACACACACTCACACACACACACTCACATACACACACACACACTCACACACACACACAGTCACACACACACACACTCACGCACACACACACACTCACGCACACACACACTCACACACACTCACACACACACTCACACACACTCACAGTCACACAAACACACACTCACACACACACACACACACACAGTCACACACTCACACACACACACACACAGTCACACACTCACACTCACAGACACACTCAAACACACACACGCTCACACAGACACACTCACACACACACTCACACAAAGACACACTCACACACACATACACACACACTCACACTCACACACACACACACAGTCACACACACACAGTCACACACACACACACACAGACACACACACACACTCACACAAAGACACACTCACACACACACACACACACACACTCACAAACACTCACACACACACTCACAGACACTCACACACACACTCACACACACACACACACACACACACACACAGTCACACACACACACACACACACACACACACAGTCACACACACACACACACACACAGTCACACACAGTCACACAGTCACACACACACTCACACACACAGTCACACACAGTCACACAGTCACACACACACACACACTCACACACACACACAATTAAAGGCACATTTGGTGATTTCACTGACAGTTTTTACACTAAAAGTATTCAGTGGTGGAAAGTAACTAAGTACCTTGACTCAAGTACTGTTCGTCAGTACACATTAGAGGTACTTGTACTTTACGTGAGTCTTTTCCTTTGGTGCCACTTTCTATTTCTACTCATCATTCCTACAGGATCCTGACAGGGACAAAAGTAGTGATTATTAATAAATACTTTATTGATCAGCAGAATCAGGCGTCACTCAGGTTTTAAAACAGATTCTAACAAAGTCAGGTAGACCTCCTCAGACAGGAACCACCACGAAGACATAAAAACATGACCACACTGCACAGATACCAGATGTGAGCTGGAGGACGTGGTCAAGTCAAGTGAATTTTATTTGTACAGCGCCAAATCATAACAAAAGTTATCTCAAGACGCTTTCACACAGAGCAGGTCCAGACCGACTCTTTAAAATATTATTTACAGACCCAACAGTTCCACCATGAGCAGCACTTGGTGACAGTGGAAGGAAAAACTCCCTTTAACAGGTGGAAACCTGGAGCAGAACTGGGCTGAAAGGGGGAGAAAGAGGGGGAGAGGGGAGAGAGAGGGGGAGGACAGGCAACAAATCAGACTAATAATAATAACAACTGCAGCAGTGAGTGTGGAGCAGGAACATGGGGGCAGTAGACGGCTGCAGTCACAGATCCAGACTCTACAGCTCCAGAGGCACAAACACCTGCAGGAAGAGAGAAGGCGAAAAAACACAGAAAGCACAAGGACTACCAGGAAGAAATGGAGTTGGTAACATGTATTAGTGGGATAGGAATGCGTACAGATAGAGAGGGAGAGGAGGAGAGAGAAGCTCAGTGCATCATGGGAAATCCCCCGGCAGTCTAAGCCTATAACAGCATAACTAAGGGATGGTTCAGGACTCACCTGAGCCAGCCCTAACTATAGGCTTTATCAAAAAGGAACGTTTTTAGCATACTCTTAAACGAAGAGAGGGTGTCTGCCTCCCGAACCCAAACTGGGAGCTGATTCCACAGAAGAGGAGCTTGATAACTAAAGGCTCTGGCTCCCATTCTACTTTTAGAGACTTTAGGTACCACAAGTAACCCTGCGTTCTGTGAGCGTAGTGCTCTAGTGGGGTAATACGGTACTATCAGCTTCTTTAAGATATGATGGTGCCTGACCAATAAGAGCTTTGTAGGTGAGGAGGACGACTTTAAATTCTATTCTAGATTTTACATGGAGCCAGTGCAGAGAAGCTAATATCGGAGAAATATGTTCTCTTTTGCTGGTTCCTGTCAGTACACGTGCAGCCACATTCTGGATCAGCTGAAGAGTCTTTAGAGACTTATCGGGGCAGCCTGATAATAAGGAATTACAATAATCTAACCTAGAAGTAACAAATGCATGAACTAGTTTTTCTGCGTTTTTTTGAGACAGGATGTGCCTGATTTTTCTAATGTTACGTAAGTGGAAGAAGGCAGTCCTTGAAGTCTGTTTTATATGGGTATTAAAGGACATGTCCTGATCAAAGATTACTCCTAGATTCCTTACAGCGGTGCTAGAGGCCAGGGCAATGCCATCTAGAGTAACTATATCTATACATATAGATAGGTCATCCAGTCTTTTATGTCCTTAATACATGCCTGAAGCTTGGCTAACTTACCGGTTTCATCTGGCTTTATCGAAAAGTATAACTGAGTGTCATCTGCATAGCAGTGAAAGTTTATGGAGTGTTTCCTGATAATATTGCCTAAAGGAAGCATATACAAGGTAAATAAAAGTGGTCCGAGCACTGAACCTTGTGGAACTCTGTGACTAACTTCCGTGTGCACGGAGGATTCATCATTTACATGGACAAACTGAAATCTATCTGATAAATACGACTGAAACCAGCTCAGTGCGGGTCCTTTGATGCCAATCAAATGCTCCAGTCTCTGTAATAGGATACAATGGTCAATGGTATCGAAAGCGGCACTAAGATCTAACAGAACAAGTACAGAGACAAATCCTTTATCTGACGCAATCAAAAGGTCGTTTGTCACTCTCACCAGTGCTGTCTCTGTGCTGTGAAATTCCCTAAATCCTGACTGAAAATCCTCAAATAAACTAGTGCTGTTTAGAAAGTCACATAACTGATTAACGACCACTTTCTCAAGGATTTTGGAGAGAAAGGGAAGGTTAGATATAGGTCTATAATTGGCTAAAACCCCTGGATCAAGCGTAGGCTTTTTAAGAAGAGGTTTAATTACAGCTACTTTGAAGGACTGTGGTACACAGCCTGTTAATAAAGACAGATTGATCATGTCTAGTAAAGAAGTGCTAACTAAGGGTAAAACTTCTTTAAGCAGCCTAGTTGGGATGGGGTCTAAGAGGCAGGTTGTTGGTTTAGACGAAAAAATCATTGAAGTTAGTTGGTAAAGGTCAATTGGAGAAAAACAGTCTAAATATAAATCTGGTTCTACAGCTGCTTCTGAGGTTCCTGAGGTTCCTGTACTCGAAGATATATCTGAACCGGCTGAGGGCACAAGATGATGAATTTTTTCTCTAATAGTTAGAATTTTATCATCAAACATGATACACACAGCAGTGTTTCTACAGCAGCTCCTCATGGACACCAACGTGTTGATAGTGTTAGTGGAAGCTGCAGACTGGGACCAGAGGAACAAGCTGAAACCTGCGACTGGAGACTGTTTGAATGGATGGACGTCAATATTTTACTGGATAAAGTCTCAAAGAGAAACTGAAAACTCAAGTCCATTTCCTGTGGACGGATTTTTGGACGTCCGACGGTCTTAAACAGTGATGAAGGAAACGTCACCATGGTAACAGTGAGGCTCTTGTAATGAATTAGTTTTCTTTTGACTCGAGTTAAATGTTCAGAGTGAGTGACGGCCTTCTGCAGGACTCATAAAGGTTGATTCAAAGTGTTGAGAGTTTCCTCCAGAGTGAGACCTCTGTCAGAGTTCAGAGGATCTAAACCAGAAGTGACCTTCATGGACACTAAAAGTCTCCAAAACACAACAAGAACATGTTTCAGTCCAAATCACAGCTGATCAACCAGTGACCTCACTCTGACCTCACTCTGACCACACTCTGACATCACTGATCAATAGTAATCAATAGTGAGTGTGAGTCAGTAGGAGGAGTCAGAGTGAAGAGCGTCCTGCTGTCTTCAGCCGTCGTCCATCAGCTCCTTCACTTCCATTGTCTCTCTGATCCAAAGTCAGATCAGATGATCAAAGACTGACCGACAGACTAATCAAACACATTGATCAGCCATCAGAGGAGTGGGATCAGTGGAGCTGCTTCTGTTCCTGGTGTCCACTGAGGAGGAGACAGAGGACAGTCAGACAGAGACAACCAACCAACCAGAGACAAACACAAAGACTCTGACCTGTATCTTCATGCTGACCTTTGACCCTGAGCTCCACAGTTTTCCATCTCAGGATGTTTCTGCTGGAGACGGTGCAGCTGTATGATCCTGTGTCTCTGTCTGTGGGGTCTTTCAGGGTCAGACTGAGGTCTCCAGTCGTCCGCAGGTCTTCATTCATCTCTGTTCGGCCTCTGTAACACTCGTCCTGTTCATCAGGACAGTCAGAGCCGTTCTGATATTTGTGGACCATCATGTATCTGGGTTCAACGCATTTCCACATCACTGTAGCGTCCTCAGGCAGCTGAGCTGTGGTTTTGAAGGGCAGCTGGACAGACTCCACCCCCTCCTCCACCTCCACCTGACAGACTGAGAGGACAACAAACCACAACATCAGCTGGACCGACAGCAGCAGCACTTCTGAATAACTTTATTGAATTATTCCAAAGTTGTAGAGAAACCTGAAGGACAGAACCAGATCAGAGCAGCAGGTCACTAAAACCAGGTTCTCCAGGTGTTTCAAATGAAAACACGATGGAGCCTGAGTTCTTTATATTGATCCATTGAACAGAACGTCTGTGTGAAACATTGACTGATGACGCTGTATTCTCCTGCAGCTGCTGGATACCAAACCTCATTAAGAATTCACTGGATTCAAACTAATGAGCCTGTTTATGAGCTGACAGCAGCTGAAGCTGATCTCTGGATTATTATTCCAGATGAACAGTTTGTGGGAGAAAAGTGTGTTTGTAGATCAGAAGCCGACAGAAAAGAGCCGACTGTGGAAACTGGATCACTGAAGTGAGTTTTTTACAGATATTGATCCCTAAATATAAAACCTGTCTCCTACAAACCGAATGTTCCTGACAAAGAAACATAATTTCTGCTGGATTATGTCCACTGGCAGCGTTTAATACAGTCCAGGAGGTTTTACACAGAGGTCAGAGGTCACAGGTTCAGGGTCAGGAAAGATGGTGGTTTTGGTTGATCATTGAAAGAGTCAACAGGTGCTTCAGGTCAGCGTTGACTTTTTCACTGTTGAACCATAAAGACCTCCATCTTTCCTGAACCTGAACCAGGAGCTGGAGGCTCCAGACAGCAGCAGGAGACCTGTTTGATCAGGATTTAGTTTCCAGGAGATCCAGATGTTGTAGAAAACTAATGAAACCTGTTGTCAGTGGAGGTTGTGTAGATCCGCTCAGGATCAACATTTAGTCTCCTGACAGATATTCTACAGATTAGTACAATGTTGAAACGTGTTCGTTGGTCTTTAAGTGGATCAGAATCAGACTTTGTGTAGAACATATAGACTGTATATAATCAACTATCAGCCTGGTTTTCTTTACAGGCTTTTTATCAAATTCTTCAACATCATGTGAATATTTTTGAATCTGGTGAGAATTGATGTTCAATCTTTCATTGATACAAACTATTAAAGCTGCGTTTCTTTTTTCTAAGTGATGAAAGATTTGATGTTTCTTTCAGATTCTTCCTTCTTGATTAAATAAAAGCTTCCAGAGACAAATTCAGATCAATACTGTCCAATCTGATTGTAAATCAATCAACTTATTGATCTCAGTGTGACAGAGATCATTCTTTCAGACATGAAATGATCTCCTGTATTATTCTTTCTTCTTTCATTCCCTTTTCTTTATCATTGTGTTTCCTCTTTATTGAAACATTGTGAATTTGAAATGTTGTAGATGATCAATATTTCATCAGTTTAATTTCTAATCTCTGTGGACTTTTTTTGAAAGAATTGATCCTAAAGTTAAAGACACATTTCACTTTGAAAAGACATTTACCTTCTGATGAGCTTCTTATGAGAAGCTTTAATCTTCATCAGAATAATTGTACTTTCTGTAATAATATAATAATGATATAATATTCAAACCACTGAGCACATTTTCTTTGACTGTTGGAGTAAAAACATGTTTGTTTGGTTCCAGTCTGAAATATCTCCCATTGTCCCTTTAACAGAGACACTGTTGTCTTTGCTGTCCTGACTGTTTATTAAATCACTTTATTATTGTCAAATGGATTCAGTCAAATCTTTATTAACTGTCTTTGAAAGACAAGAAGTCAAATTATTTAACTCCACTGTAGGATTATAAAAGAAAGTTGAAACTGACCTGTATCTACAGCACTGACCTCTGACCTCTGACCTGTATCTACAGCACTGACCTCTGACCTCTGACCTGTATCTACAGCACTGACCTTTGACCCAGAGCTTCACTTGTTTCTCCATCAGGATGTTTCCGTCCCCTCTGTAGACGGTGCAGGTGAACGTGGCTCTATCGATGTCTGTGGGGTATTTCAGGGTCAGACTGAGGTCTCCAGTTCTCAGCAGGTTTCTCTTCATCTCTGTTCGGTCTCTGTAACGACTGATCTGTTCATCAGGACAGTCAGAGCCGTTCTGATACATGTGGACCGTCCTGTTGTCTCCGTCCTTCCACTCCACTCTGACGTCCTCAGGCAGGTGAACTGTGGTTTTGCAGGGCAGCTGGACAGACTCCACCCCTGAATCCACCTCCACCTGACAGCCTGAGAGGACAACAAACCACAACATCAGCTGGACCGACAGCAGCAGGAACACTGATGGTAACAGGACCTCACTGTCCCATCCTTCAACTATAATCCCTGACCTCACTGTCCCATCCTTCCTAATCCTAATATAATAATGATATAATATTCAAACCACTGAGCACATTTTCTTTGACTGTTGGAGTAAAAACATGTTTGTTTGGTTCCAGTCTGAAATATCTCCCATTGTCCCTTTAACAGAGACACTGTTGTCTTTGCTGTCCTGACTGTTTATTAAATCACTTTATTATTGTCAAATGGATTCAGTCAAATCTTTATTAACTGTCTTTGAAAGACAAGAAGTCAAATTATTTAACTCCACTGTAGGATTATAAAAGAAAGTTGAAACTGACCTGTATCTACAGCACTGACCTCTGACCTCTGACCTGTATCTACAGCTCTGACCTCTGACCTCTGACCTGTATCTACAGCTCTGACCTCTGACCTCTGACCTGTATCTACAGCACTGACCTCTGACCTCTGACCTGTATCTACAGCTCTGACCTCTGACCTCTGACCTGTATCTACAGCACTGACCTTTGACCCGGAGCTTTACTTGTTTCTCCATCAGGATGTTTCCGTCCCCTCTGTAGACGGTGCAGGTGAAGGTGTTTCTATCGATGTCTGTGGGGTATTTCAGGGTCAGACTGAGGTCTCCAGTTCTCAGCAGGTCTTCCTTCATCTCTGTTCGGCCTCTGTAACGACTGATCTGTTCATCAGGACAGTCAGAGCCGTTCTGATACACGTGGACCGTCATGTTGGCTTTGTCCCTCCACGTCACTCTGACGTCCTCAGGCAGGTGAACTGTGGTTTTGCAGGGCAGCTGGACAGACTCCACCCCTGAATCCACCTCCACCTGGTAGACTGAGAGGACAACAAACCACAACATCAGCTGGACCGACAGCAGCAGGAACACTGATGGTAACAGGACCTCACTGTCCCATCCTTCATCTATAATCCCTGACCTCACTGTCCCATCCTTCATCTATAATCCCAGACCTCACTGTCCCATCCTTCATCTATAATCCCAGACCTCACTGTCCCATCCTTCATTTATAATCCCAGACCTCACTGTCCCATCCTTCTCTTAATACACACAGTATCGACCAAAATTATGTTTCTTTCAGCTTCTTCCTTCTTGATCAAATAAAAACTTCCAGAGACAAATCCAGATCAATACTGTCCAATCTGATTGTAAATCAATCAACTTATTGATCTCAGTGTGACAGAGATCATTCTTTCAGACATGAAATGATCTCCTGTATTATTCTTTCTTCTTTCATTCCCTTTTCTTTATCATTGTGTTTCCTCTTTATTGAAACATTGTGAATTTGAAATGTTGTAGGTGATCAATATTTCATCAGTTTCATTTCGAATCTCTGTGAACTTTTCTTCACAGTCACATTATTTGACTCAGCTGAAAGTTATAAAAGAAAGTTAATATTAATAAGATCATTATTTTATTGTTATTCTATGAATCAAATAGACAGAACTGACCTCTGACCTCTGACCTGTATCTACAGCACTGACCTTTGACCCAGAGCTTCACTTGTTTCTCCATCAGGATGTTTCCGTCCCCTCTGTAGACGGTGCAGGTGAAGGTGTTTCTATCGATGTCTGTGGGGTATTTCAGGGTCAGACTGAGGTCTCCAGTTCTCAGCAGGTTTCTCTTCATCTCTGTTCGGTCTCTGTAACACTCGTCCTGTTCATCAGGACAGTCAGAGCCGTTCTGATACATGTGGACCTTCCTGTTGTAACCGTCCCTCCACTCCACTCTGACGTCCTCAGGCAGGTGAACTCTGGTTTTGCAGGGCAGCTGGACAGACTCCACCCCCTCCTCCACCTCCACCTGGTAGACTGAGAGGACAACAAACCACAACATCAGCTGGACCGACAGCAGCAGGAACACTGATGGTAACAGGACCTCACTGTCCCATCCTTCATCTATAATCCCAGACCTCACTGTCCCATCCTTCATCTATAATCCCAGACCTCACTGTCCCATCCTTCATCTATAATCCCAGACCTCACTGTCTCATCCTTCTCTTCCTACACACAGTATTGAGCCAGAAGAAAGTCAGACAGTTTGTTTCAGACCTGGAACCAGCAGGTGACCTGAGCTCACCTGACGTCTGTCACACCTCTGACAGAAACCAGTGGAAACTAGTTTGTGACTGAAGAAATGTTTCATTGTGGTGACATTTGGAGGAGTTACTAAAGAACGAGTCAGAAACTCATCAGGAATAAATCTTATGAATGAAGCAGTAAGAAGTTCCTGCGAGAAAATATTAACAACAAAATATAAGAATGAAGATTATCATTAAGGTCAAAAACCAAATGTTCACAATGTCAGAAATATAACAGATGAACTGTAATGATGGTAGATATTATAGAAGTAGCATATAGCTGTATGTTCAATATCTGAAGTGCAGGTCAGTGTATGAGGTTAATCTAAATGTTTAATGATTATGTCCATGAAATTTCACCTAATGTCCCATTATTGCACATTATGACCCACGGTGTCCCTTAAATCAGAGAGTCGTAATGATTGTAATCCACAGAGAGAAGGAGGAGATTTAAACAAACAGCTGAAATGGAGGCTGGAGCCTCCTCAGCACCTCCTGCTCTGCTGTCCATCCCTCTGCCTCAACTACATGAGCTGCACAGTTTGGTTTAATTAGACTGAATCAAAGACTGTATAGTAGATAATGATCAGTGGTCACCTGACATCTAATATGATGTCATTATTAGTCCATAGATATCTGTCAACCTCCATATTGACCACGTTGTTAATGAGTCCTTCCTGACTGAAACTCCTTCATTTTGAATTGTTCACACATTAGTTTCTGTTCTTGTTTCCCATCAAGTAAAATAAATCCTCGTCCCTTCAAACTGACAAGAAGCTGCTGAGATTTTACTGAGAATCCACAAAAACTTCCTCAGTGACAAACCAGAGATAATGACAGAAACTGATCATTGAGTCATCAGGAGCTGCTTATCAGGGACTGATTGATCTCAGGTGGTTCCTGATTGGTTCCTCACTCGTTCCTGAGAACTAATAGGCTCGTTCGAGATGAGCCAGGCCTGCGCAGAATCGATCACCGGCGATCGCCGCGCAATGCATGCCGGTTAGTTTTGTGTCCGACTTGATCCCGACTTGCTCTGACGTCATGTACTAATGGACAACGATAACCTCGTGAGATCGAGGCGGCTGCAGGTTTCAGAGCCAGGCGCCGCAGCTGCTCTCCACCGACTGCAAGACCCAGGGCATGATGGGAAACGCCTGGCTGTCGCCTGATCAAAGAGCTGATTGGCTCTAAGTTTTGTCCACAAACACCACGTGTTGTAGAAAATCCTCATTTTCTGTGTAGATAGATAGTTTAATTAGTATTTATATAGATTTTTCCAGAATATAGTAAATGTTTCGGTCAGTGATTTATGAATTATTTTCTACTGAATGATACTCTGAAGATTTGACTGTGAAAGATACTTTTGTTGTATTTATATTTATGGACTTTCTTTATTGTTTAAATATGTTTGCACAGCTCTCTGATCCTGGTCTGTTTGAGTTCATGGTGTCTTGTAAGGGCTCAGCATGCATGACAAAAAAATTCACTAATTCATTCATTCATATATATAATTTAAAAAACGAATTCATTAATAAATACAAATTATAATAAAGCCTAAGTTCAACTTGATGACTGTGTTTGTCAACCAGAGAAGAGGAATATGTTTAGTCCAAGTTATAATTATTGTGAGGAAACAGAAAAGTTATTAAACATCTGTTGGAAACTGAGTCTAATATATTCTGTGTATCTCTGAAGGAAACTTGTGTCTGATCGTCCTCACTGCTGCTGTTCCTCTGTGATGCCTGTATGAAGCTGTGAGGACGTTGATTCAGTATTTACATTTCTTAAAGTTTGGGTCGTATGATTGTTTTTATGTAAACTCCACCAGAGACAGTTCATCTTTGGCTCTACTTAAACTACAGGCAGCCTACAGATGGATCCAACAGGACGTAAATATTTCCGTCACTTCCTGTATATGCTTTGTAGGCGGCTGGAAACTGTCCGACTTGACTGCAGCTTTTTGTCACCGCCCCCTGCTGCTGCCGCCTGATCTCGTCCACTTTCCAGGCGAGGCGCAGTTCATCTCGAACGAGCCTAATGTGTCTGCTCTGTTCAGTTAGCCTGCAGTTTAGTTCCACAAAAGAAGAAAATGCAGCTTCTCTGTACCTTACTCATGAAGGAGGGAGTTTGGATGAAGTTGAATTACTTCTGGAACAAAACCTGGAGGTTTCTTTTCAGTTATTTTAAGGTTCTGGAAGAAGTGAGTGTGAGCGACATGAGTAAAGATGATAACCATTGGCATGATGGGTAATGTAGTAGTGACATACCTGACATGAAATAGTGCCGAAAATGTACTAAAAGACCCCCAGCAACAATAAGACCAACAGCCAGGAGAACCAGGAGAACCAGGAGAGCTGTGGCCCAGGATGGAAATCGTTCTGTGGAAAACAGAAACATAAAGAACATGACCTCTGACCTCTGACCTGTATCTACAGCTCTGACCTCTGACCTGTATGTAAAGTAGGTTTTAGGGTTTGTTGCTGACCTTTGACCTGCAGCTGTATGTCTGTCACTCTCAGTTGCCCTCCTAACCCTCTGACGGTGCAGGTGTAGGTGCCGCTGTCAGAGAGGTGGAGGTTTGTCAGATTGAGGCTCAGTTCTCCAGTTTCCAGAGCGTCAGTCATCATCGATGTTCGGCCGCTGTAAAGCTGGTTTTGGTCTTTCAGTTCATCACCGTCCTGCTGACGCTGGTGGACGGTTGAAGGATTGAGATCGTAGCGGCTCCACACCACTGTGGGCTCGTCCATTTCAAAAGTGTGATACACACAGGGCAGCAGGACAAACTCCCCCTCATACAGCTCCACAGCTGAGGCATGCTGGGAAACTGTGAGGACACAGACAGAGAGGTTCAATCACAGCAGCCTGATTTCATGTCTTCTTCATTGTATGTGTCACACACTCAACTTGTCTCTACACTGTGCAGTGAAAGTCTTTGTGGCTTTGTCTTGAGATAAATAACAAATACAGAAAATAATAGTATATTAATGAGGTGCAAATACTGCAGGGCTGCAGGGGAAGGGTGGAGGTATTTGTCAACTGGGAACATCAGAGGTGCAACCTATCAGACTGGCCACCTACAGGGATATAATCCTGAAGAATATGACTGAGGACAGTCTCTCTGTTCACTCTTCTACATTCTTGATTTAAAGAAACACTGAAAATATGCTGCTTTAAAATGTTCCTGATGTTATTTCTCTTATATTGCTTTGTCTGGATAAGAAAGATTTATCTTTTAAGAAAACGTTGTCATGGAGCTTGAACAGACTAATGAAGTTAAGATGAAAGAAAAACAAATTAAAGAAATTGTTGGATTGAGGTGATGATCAGATCAGAGGGAGGAAGGTTATCTTACCGTGCACGAGGATCACAAACACCACAAACATCTTCATCTTCCTGTAAAAACAAACACAAAGTCCTCTTTAATTAAACTTCCTGTATAATAAGCCTATCCAAGTCATACCCACAGTAAATTGAAAGCTGCCCTTGAACCATTTGGACTACATGCATGATTTTGGTCCCTTTTGAAAGGTAACACTGAAGACTATGAGTGCTACTGGCATTGAGTAATAGAAGTTTGAACAAGCTGAATTAGATGGTTTTTATTTGCTTGAATATTCTTTTGCAAACAGATGCCTGCAGATGACTATAGCTGGGACTGGAAAACACAATGTGACCACAGCATGAAGCCTTACCTAGTCCAAGTTCAATTTGATAACAACACCACAGAAAATCTATATTTTACACATTTTCTAAAGGTATGTCTATGTGGTTTCCTAAAAAAGGCTGTTTGGAGACTCCAAATGACCCTTGGTAACCATGGTCACATGGGGTAAAAAGGCTGCTAGTCTGAATGTCATAACTTTGGGCTCGAATGGAAAGGTGACACAGTTTCTTACTAGAGAAACACAAGGGATTATGGGTAGTCATTATGCAGTGTTGTGTTGGTCCGAGGTCAGTCTCTGACAAACGTCCACAAATCTACTTAAAAATCAGAAAAAATGATCATGTTTGGAAGTTTTCTTCAGCATCAACAGAAATCCAGCTGATGGTGTCTGTTTCCATGGTAACGGTGCAACAAGAATTGATGGAAGCTGAAGATGCAACAGCTAACAGGGCAGCTGCTCAACCGCCCACCTCAGACTCTATCTGTCCTTCCCCCTGAAGCACAGAGCTGATCAGCTGTCTCCAGACACCAACATCTTTAACACCTCACTGGAGACATGCCATGTTCATCCTCCAGCATCTGGACTCACAGGAACCTACGCCAGGATCCTGTTTGTGGACTTCAGCTCTGCTGCAGGACCAGCTCTCCCAGCTGAGCGTGCCTGACTCCACCTGCAGGTGGATCACAGACTTCCTGTCTGACAGGAGGCAGCAGGTGAAGCTGGGAAACATGTCTCCGACTCCAGGACCATCAGCACCGGTTCCCCTCAAGGCTGCGTCAATAAAAACTAGTGTAACACGGTGGTTGTTAGGGAGACACCCCTGACTTGTACTCCTGTCTGTACCCCTACGACCCTTTTATTGATCAGGGGAATTCCCACAGTTACTTGTTATGCTTGTGTATATTCACCTGAAAGCTAATGTTGACGTAGCAACTCGGACCATGGTAACAACAGTGTAACAGCTTCAAGGGATGAGCCGGACGCTCCCAACTTTGTTGTGGGTGATTTTAATCACTGTAAACCAGGAAAGTCCTTGTGTTAATTTTTATTTTTTTACCAGTATTTGACTTGTCCAACACAACTCACATAACGTCTGGACCTTTGTTATGGATGTGTCAAGGCTGCTCACAAATCCCTTCGTAGAGCTGCACTCGGTATGTTGGATCCTGGCCTGATATGTTGGCTGATGGATTTCCTAACTGAAAGGTTGCAACATGTGAAGGTTAATGGTTTTATCAGATGTTCTTTTTTCCTCCACTGCATCGCCTCTTTTATTTGTCTTGTACAGTGACACATGCCAAAAGCCAATATGAGAGGTGTCATATTATTAAGTTTGAGGATAATTCTGTCATCTTGTCTCTTCTCAGCAGTGATGATCCTGACCATGGCCCTGTAGTAGCAGGATTCATGCACTGGTGCAAGTCGTCCTTTTTGTCCAACACTATAGATTATAATAGATTTTATCATTTAGATTTTATTCTCCTCTGGTGTTAAATGATCAGGCTGTTCAGGTTGTGCAGCAGTACAAATATCTTGGCACTATAATTGATGACAAGATGACCTTCAAGCTTCCTGTGGATGCTGTGTGTAAAAAAGCCCATCAGCACATGTACTTTAAATGTAAGCTCTGAAGTTTTAATGTTGACAAGTCTTTATGAAAATGTATTATTCCTGTTTTATTGAATCAGTCCTGTCATCCTCCCTTGTCAGCTCGTACGGGTCACAGACCCTCAGAAACAGAGACATTCTGCAGGGTATCTTCAAAACTTTCAGCCAAATCACAGGCAAAACCTTGAATGACCTTCCTCAAGTATACAAGGTTAGGACTTAGATGAAGGCCCAGTCAGTCCTGGCTGATCCTAGCCCCCCCGTCCAACGAGTTTAAATTGCTTCCATCTGGCTGCTGATACAATCAGACCAATAGATTTAAGAACTCATCTTTCCCTGCTGCCGTTGGCCTTTTAAATAACTCTGTGTGGTTTTTATATTGTACTTATTGTTTGTCTTTGTCTCAGAGTCATGTGCTTCACTGCTGGCTGTATAACAAATTGCCCCTCTGGGATAATAAAGATATCCATGATCCTTGATGAACTTGATGGGGCAATAAAATAGTGTGTGTAACCAAAAACAAAATGTAGTTTAACCTTAATAATGACTTGAGGAAATAAAATGGCGGCTCCACTCAGTTTACTTGGTAGGATGATTTATACGTCTATACAACCATACAGACGTGAGGTGTATACTGAGTGTTAGTGGGAAAACATGTTTTTTTATATCTTGTCTGTTGTTTATGCAGTAATTCCTCTAATTCAAGACTAGAGATCTGAACAGGAGGCAAAGATACTGCAGGAAGTGACAGACATGAAACACACAGTGAATCATTCAGTGTGACACTTCCACAGGACTTCATCACCTCTGATGTCAGGATCAACGTCCAGAGAAAAAGACGCTTCATGTTTTTAAGGTTTCAGTGTGTTGAACTCACCTGAGCTGCTGAAGACTCTGCTGAAGACCTGAAACAGACCAGTTGAATGTGTTCAGTCAGGAACTCTGCGCTGTGTTTCAGTTATAACTTTCTGACTGTTTCTGCTGCTGTCACTCACAGAGTTAACCTGGTTATCTACCCGCTGGTCATTTCAACACGAGTCTTAAAACACGACTTTTAGCGACTTTTGGTTAATGTTAAGCTTTTAGTTTTCAGCGGCTTGTCTCTCTTCCTCTTCCTCTTCCTCTTCCTGTCTGCTCGGTGTGTCACATGTTCACCTCCTCTGCCTCATCGTGTATTAAATGGAGTTTGTTTGTTGTTGGAGGAGCGGCTCAGTAAAGTAGAAGCCCGGCTCCGCACCGCGCTCACCCAGCCTTCAGCTGCCCCCCGGTCCACCGCCGGACCCCCGGTTCACCACCACCGACCCCCGGTTCACCACAGACCCCCGGTCCACCACAGACCCCCGGTCCACCGCCGGACCCCCGGTCCACCACAGACCCCCGGTCCACCACCACCGACCCCCGGTTCACCACAGACCCCCGGTCCACCACAGACCCCCGGTCCACCGCCGGACCCCCGGTCCACCACAGACCCCCGGTCCACCACCACCGACCCCCGGTTCACCACAGACCCCCGGTCCACCACAGACCCCCGGTCCACCACAGACCCCCGGTTCACCACCGACCCCCGGTTCACCACAGACCCCCGGTTCACCACAGACCCCTTCACGTTTCCAACAGATTCTCCCCGCTCAGAAACACACTGTGGGCTCGGTGCAGATGAAGCTCGTCTCCTGGAAAGTGGACGAGCTCCGGCGGCGGCAGAGGCAGGTCGGACACTTTCACTTTCGCTCTGTAGGCTGATGGTAGTTTAAGATCAGAGATCAACTGTCTCTGCTGGACTTTACAGAAAAACAATGATACTTTGAGAAATGTAACTAGTGAATCAACGTCCTCACAGCTTCATACAGGCCAGAGACATAGAAAGAGAGAGTTGCGACACTCTCTGATGTCAACTGGTTTCAATGGTTTTCTGCGGGAGAAAGCGGCACTGAACATATTTACAGCGATTTTCGGTAAATATTAACGTCTGATGTCCATTGATTACTGTTGTTTTCCATCATTATATGTCTAATTTACTTTATTACTTACATTTATTTGTATTATATGACTTACTTTATACCACAAGGCAGCAATATCCTAAAGCAGACCTGGAAATGGCTGCGACACTTTACATTAGTCTGGTGAAGTTATGGCACTACAATATGATTACTATATTGAGGACACTTATTTTCAATGTATATAATAGGATTTCTAGGGAGTGGTAGAGAGACAGCATTAATCCGTTTTTCTGTGTTTAATTCTGGAGGGAAGGGGAACTGTTCCCCTAACATAGGGAACAGTAAAGAAAAATATGAAGACATTTACTGTAAATGCCTTCATATTTTACTCACGCTTATATGGTCATAATTAGTCCCATCATAATTTATCTTATGTTAATACATTCACATAAACATGCACACGATGTGAACAACAAGTGTCCACCAACCTGGTCATGGCTCAACTTGCCCGTCCATCGCTCCTACACAGATGGTAAGTTGCTTTATCACATAATAAGAATTATGCATTTACAGTATTAGGTGCAGCATTATTACTATAATTTAATACAACAGCATTTCCATCGCTCCACCAGCATCGCTCCACCTGCCTCCCCATCAACACTGAACATTTAATATCCATTAATGTGTGTTACTAACTCAACATATTTTCCTCTAGGTTTGTGCTTTCTTGCTTTCTCTCTTCCTGCAGGTGTTTGTGCCTCTGGAGCTGTAGAGTCTGGATCTGTGACTGCAGCCGTCTACTGCCCCCATGTTCCTGCTCCACACTCACTGCTGCACTGATTATTATTAGTCTGATTATTATGTTGTCTGTCCTCCCCCTCTCTCTCCCCTCTCCCCCTCTCTCTTCCCCTTTCAGCCTGGTTCTGCTCCAGGTTTCTACCTGTTAAAGGGAGTTTTTCCTTCCACTGTCACCAAGTGCTGCTCATGGTGGAACTGTTGGGTCTGTAAATAATATTTTAAAGAATATGGTCTAGACCTACTCTATGTGAAAAGTGTCTTGAGAAAACTATAATAATATAATAAATCCGAAAAATCAAAGATAAACTTTGTATGCCAACAAACACCAATAAGTGGAATTAATTTGAGGTAAATGTGGGCGAACAGACATTGGTTATGGCAGCTAGCGAAGCGTTGCTAACGTTGTCTAACAGCATTTAGAGTCTAAAGAGTTATTATCTTACGATAACAATTTACTAAAGGTGGCTACATAAAATACCATTATTGACTAGATTCATAAGAGGTCCGCTAATGCGTTAAAATGTCAATAAATGTAGTAATTTCATCAATTTACCATTGATCGTGCTTGGGTAACACTGAAAATGAATGGGCTCCAACGCTGGAACTACACAGTGTTTGGAACTGTTGGTCTCCCCATGACTGACGTTACTTCCACATTCACAATTACAACGGAGGCCTGTGGGAGTGACGCAACTCTCTCTTTATCTGGCGCTGATACAGGCATCACAGAGGAACAGCAGCAGTGAGGACGATCAGACACAAGTTTCCTTCAGAGAGACACAGAATATATTAGACTCAGGTCAAACTAGTGTTTAATAGCTTTTCTGTGGCTTCACAATAATTATAACTTGGACAAAACATATTCCTCTTCTCTGGCTGACAGACGCTGTCATCAAGTTGTTCTTAGGCTTTATTAGAATTTGTATTTATTAATGAATTTGTTTTTTAAATTCTATATATGAATGAATTAGTAGAAGAAGTAGTAGAATATAATTCATAACTCACTGACTGAAACATTTACTATATTCTGGAAAAATCTAAATAAATGTTTGTTTTTTCCCCCAGGCATTGATGTATAAGTGGAGTGTGTATATCTGCCTTTGTATTTGTGACGACCCGTATGGACTCATGAGACCACTTCCTGTTTTATTTTGTAATTTCCTGCCCTCTTGCTTTCCAGTTAGTTTTACTTCCTGTCACTATCCCTCCAGGTTAGTTTCCACACCTGTGTTTCAGTATCTCATTAGTTCTTTCTCCATTTATTCCCCTTGCTGTTCCACCGTCCTTGCCAGATTGTCTTAGTTCTTGTCAGACCAGCTCTCCAGCCACTTCCTGCCCAGCCTGTTTGCTTTTGCCTCCTGTTACTTCTTGAGCCTCTTTGGAGTCGCCTTTTTGTTTTGCCATTTTTGAGTCTTTGGAATCGTTTGTTTTGTGAATAATAAACTTTTATTTTTTGGACTTGGATTCTGTGATTGAGTCTTCCTCTGCTTGATCCTCACAGTATTCTGTCCTTTGTTGTTGTTCTGTCTGCCTTGTAAAAAACTTTGTCATTGCTCTCTGATAAGGGCTCTATAAATAACTATAATAATGTAGCATGTGACACAGGAAGAAGAAGCAGAAGGCTACTTTCAACATTGTCAACCCTTTATTGCCAGGTATTAAATGAACAACCACAACACAGTTACAAAACACAGCTGGAGTCAAGAAAGGCAACAGCACTCTCACCACTGTTCAAAACTATAAGCCATCACAAAAATGACAATTATCAACATAAACCACCAGGTTGAGCAGACATATTACAAACACTAACAAAATGTAACATCTGCACTTTCAAACAGAAACAACAAACTTAAGAAACTAAGTACACAGTCCAACACAAAGCATGATGGGAGATGGGGGCGGGCGCTACACTGGCCCCACCAGCGGTTCACCCGTCCTCGGCAACTCACCCGCTCAGCACAAAGTCTGCATAGCGACGGGGAGGCTGCTGCTGCCACCTCTGAGGCTGTGGGGTCTCAGATGTCTGCCCATTCCCATCCATGGAGTCCATGGTTGTGGGTGTTGAGGGTGTGGTACCGGGCAAGCTGGGCTGGTCTGCTGGACCCTCCCGTTCGGTGGACGGTAGGATGCCAAACGGTCCCGGTGAAGAACCACTGTCCGTCCCCGGACACACAGTCTCACCCGGTATATGACATCCGACAACTGTTCCAGCACCTCACAAGGGCCCATCCACTGGCTGGTGAGTTTAGGTGAGACACCCTTTTTTCAAGTCCCGCAGGAACTCAAACCCGGGCTCCTGGGCCAGTTCGGTGCTGGGGGTCACTCCAAAAGCCAGGTCCACAGGTGTCCGCATCTCCCGTCCAAACATAAGGGCAGCTGGTGTACATCCAGTACTCTCCTGCACTGCTGACCGGTATGCCCAGAGGACCATGGGCAAGTGATGGTCCCAGTTGCGCTGGTGTTTTGAGGTAACAGTGGCCAGCTGGGTGGCGAGTGTACGGTTAAAACGCTCCACCAACCCATCACTCTGTGGATGGAGGGGCGTTGTCCTGGTCTTTTTCACCCCCATCCGCTGGCACACCTCAGCGAATCGCTGTGCCTCAAAATTCCAACCCTGGTCACTGTGCAGCTCTTCTGGTGCACCATAACGGCAGAACATCTCACACACCAGCCGCTCAGCTGTTGTTGTTGCACTCTGGTCAGGTACAGCGTATGCCTCAGGCCACTTTGTGAAGTAGTCCATGGCCACAAGGACGTAACGATTCCCAGAGTCAGTGGTAGGGAATGGCCCAAGAATGTCCACCCCGATCCGCTCCATGGGGGCCCCCACTTGGTACTGCTGCAATGGGGCGCGAGAGCGTCTGGTCAGTCCTTTCTTGGCAGTGCAGGCTTCACAGCAGTGTACAAACAGTTCAGTGTCCTGCCTGCACCCTGGCCAGTAGAACCGCTGTCGTAGTCTTTTCAGGGTCTTGGCCAATCCGAAGTGGCCTGCCCCCACAGAGCCATGAACTGCCCGCAGAATCTGCTGCTGCCAGTCCTTGGGCACCAGCAGCTGCCACACGTTCTCCCCAAGGCCCGGTGTGCGCCAGGCTCGATGAAGCAGCCCATTACGCCGAACCAGGCTCGTCCACTGAGAGTAGTAAGAATAGTAGTCTGGTGTAAGTGCTAAGACATCTTGCCAGGATGGGCGTTTCCTGGCATCAACCCACTGTCCTACTCTCGTGAGGATAGGATCACTGTTCTGTGCTGCCTGCCGCTCCTGGATGTCAACTACCATCAACCTCTGCCCTGTTACTTCAGCCAGTTGTATGACGGCCACTTGGTGGGATGTCTGGTCCCGCTCCTCCTGACGTTGACAATGCCTGCAGTCCACCCCCCCTGTCGAGAGAGTGCATCAGCGTTGGTGTGCAGTCGCCCTGCGCGGTGCTGGATCTTGAAATCATAGCTCTGCAGGGCTTCAATCCACCTTGCCATCTGGCCTTCAGGCTCCTTAAAGCTGAGCAGGTTGAGGGAGGCATGGTCAGTCCTGAGGAGAAACTGCTGGCTGTAGAGATAAGGGTGGAAGTGGTGGAATGCCAGGACCACTGCCAACAGTTCACGCAGAGTCACACAGTAGTTGCGCTCAGGACGACCCAATGCCCGGCTGAAGTAGCCCACCACTCTCTCTCCTTCTGCTCCATCCTGAGACAGGACTGCACCCACCCCCACGTCACTGGCATCAGTGTCCACAAGGAAGGAACGTTCGGGATCTGGAAGTGCCAGCACAGGGGCATCAGTCAGGGCTGTACGGAGTCGAGCGAAAGCAGCTGCATTGCGCAGCGATCGCTGGTGATCGATTCTGCGCAGGCCTGGCTCATCTGGAACGAACGATTGATCTCAGGTGGTTCCTGATTGGTTCCTCACTCGTTCCTGAGAACTAATGTGTCTGCTCTGTTCAGGTTAGCCTGCAGTTTAGTTCCACAGAAGAAGAAAATGCAGCATCTCTGTACCTTACTCATGAAGGAGGGAGTTTGGATGAAGTTTAATTACTTCTGGAACAAAACCTGGAAGTTTCTTTTCTGTTGTTTTTAACTCTGAATTATTTTAGTTTCTGAAAGAAGTGAGTGTGAGCGACAGTCTGCCTCAACAGTCAAGGAGCGACATGAGTAAAGATGATAACTATTGGCATGATGGGTAATGTAGTAGTAGTGACATACCTGACATGAAATATTGCCAAAAATGTACTAAAAGACCCCCAGCAACAATAAGACCAACAGCCAGGAGAACCAGGAGAACCAGGAGAGCTGTGGCCCAGGATGGAAATTGTTCTGTGGAAAACAGAAACAAGAAAAATGTGACTTCTGACTTGTATGTAATTCAGGTCACTTATGAGTAAAATGTAAAAAGTGTAAGAGGGCAGAAGCTTGTATTTCTGTGGTTGATGATCTCGTGGTGAAACTGGCCAATCAGAGTGGCCTCAGGGTTAAAGGAAGACAAGGTTGTGCATTAACTAGATGAAGCTTCTTTAAACAACTGCATTCAACCTAAAATCTTTTGACTATGAGGTGTAATGAGTTGTGCTTTGTTACTGACTTATATGTCTCCACCAAGTTTATCCATGAAAACCTGTTGAATGAAAACTCTGAATGCCCGAATTGGTGAGACGTGATGGAATCCATTAACGTTAGTGTCAGCATAACGCTACACCATGTATTGGTACTGAAATAATGTTGTAATTTAGCAGCTTACGTGAGCTTTTGTTACAAGCGGTCTTTTATATGTTGCCCTTACATGTTTATCAAATGAACTGTTGCTGACCACACGGCTGTGAGGTCGTGGTAATGCCATAGCGTTTAAAGTGTTTTGAATGTTTCATTGGTCATTGGGTCTGGTAACTTGATAAGCAACTAACTGGTAAATTTGCAGTGCAGAGCTGAACACAGTGATGTGAGGAATACTGTTTATTTCACTACATTGAAGTGAGGTTTATACAATTTTAAATATTTACATTGTTACATTTGTTAGTCTTATGTTGTGCACCTCTTGTTTACATCAAAGGGACAGTATGAATGCAATTTTAAGTGTTAATATTTCTAATGTATTATTAGAGTATATTTGTCACGGCGCGGTAGCCGTTTGGCAAATATAGGACCTAAGCGCAGAGAGGAGAGGAGACCGGCAGGTATGCTGATTGGAGTTTTATTCACTTGAGATGAGGTGCAGAGTCCAGAGCAGGCAGGTAATAAAAATGGGAAACCGGGCAAACAGATATATCCAAAAAACAGGCAGGTGAATAATCCATAGCAGGGTGGCTAGAACCGACACAAGAACGGGGAACAAGAACCAGAACCAGGGAACAAGACACACACCACCGAACAAGCAAACAAAGAAACAACCAAACAAACAAACAAAAGGATCTGACAACTGACCAGGGAAATGAACTAGTATATATGACTAATTGGCTAATAGCTGAGTACAGACAGGTGAACGGAGTGAAGCTGACGAGGAGGGAGTGGCTGAGAGGAGAGTGGAGACAGGTGTGTAGATGGGTGGGGCAATCAGGTGATGGGGAAGGAAGGAAAGTCAGAGGGCATCTGGTGGAAGGTGAGGGAATGGCAGGTGAGGGGAACAGAGCAAGAGTCCAGGAGTGACAGACAGATCATGACAATATTATGATAATTTATTATCATCCCTATTAACCTGTATTTAGAACTGATACAAAAAAGTCAATGGTTGTTGGCCTGATTTGCTTATCCGGGGCAGGTTTTTCTTGAGGATGAAGAAACTGTGATGGCGAGCTGTTCCGACTGATGCGACCCAGCGCCTAATCTTCAAGGAACAAGGATCAACCTCAGCAACAACCATCATCTTCCTGCCAGGGTGGTAGGATACACTGCAGACAGAGACTTGCACCAAACCTTCATATCCCCAGTTGATTAACACACACGTTGCCCAGCACATTCCCATTCCCTTCTGACTTTGACTTAAACTACTTAATGGACAAATTCCTTGGACTTGGTCAGGGTATAAGGTGGCTACACTGGCTTTCCTCATGGTTTCCATTTCCTGAATTTTTACCTCTAGTGGAATCTGCTTCTACGGTTAGGGGCTCGGACCGGATTGTTTTTAGCCAAAGTAGCTTGCTAGTCCTCCAAGACGGAGACTTTCGCTGGACAAATTCTGCAGGTCTCATCCTAATTTCTTTGTATCAGTCGGCTTTCACTCAAGAGACTTATTGCAGAACACCCCTCGCTCTAGACAAGCTGGCCGGTGGTTTGACCATGGGTGTGTTTAAGAATTGTCTGCCTGTCTACTCACAGTTAACTGAAGACATCAGTTGCTTTCGAGAAGATCAGATAAAGAAGAAGGATGATCTCTTCATGCATTGCTCCAAAATCACCACTGTCCAGTCTAAGCACATTTCATGCTCAGACAAACGTCCATAAATCCTGTTAGAAATCATAGAAAAAGATGCTTCAGCCTCGTAATCGTCGTGTTTGGAAGTTTTCTTCAGGATCAACAGAAATCCAGCTGATGGCGTCTGTTTCCATGGTAACAGTACAAACTGATATTAGGCAATACCATGGATGAACATCATCGTTAACTTCTTTACCTTTCTTAGCTGTGAAACATGAAGGGATGTTTTGTTGCCTGTTCGTCTCTACTAGTTTTCAAGGTTTTGGTTTTGTTGGACCGACACGGACAAATGATTTAATGTCTAGACTGAGCAACGGAGGTGAGTGAAAGAGAGGCAGGCAGGGGACAGGTTGGCTGATGAGCCGGGCAGCTGGCCAGGTGTGTCAGGAGGGCTGAGCGGGTGAACCGGAGGGTAGGCTGCTGGTACACTGGAGATAGGCAGGTGAGGTGGCACTGACAATCCTGAGACACAGGAAGGAAAACAGCGTGAGCAAAGTCCACAAAATATACCTGAAGGAACACTAGAGCGTTCACTGAAGTGACGAGTGGAGAGAAGACCGGGGTTCTTGTAGGGCAGGTGAGCAGAAGATTGAAACCAGGTGTGAAACAGCACCAGATGCCAGGACACACACACACACACACACAGGGAAGCCGTGACATGTAGACTGGAGGAAAAGTAACTGAATTAATTGTGCCACTCAAAGGCTATCAGAAACTTTTAAGGTGGAATGTTTTCTTGCATGTTACTCAATGCATGAGTTGATGACATGAATCAATCAACACACCTTAAATGTCAATATGACAAGTTCGATCATTCTATTTGTATTTATTGGCTCTCTTGCGTGATATCTGCTGTAGTGATGATTGGATCTTCAACCACTTACCAAAATGTAAATGAATTTCAACCAGATTATAACAGGAGATATTCTATTTCCTCAATAGGACGAAGAAAGTGCCGGAGCGCCGTTCTGGTGCGTTCCTGTACACCAACAGCTGCACCTCCAGTCTTCAGTCTGTGGAGCTCCTGAAGTTAGTGGACGACACCCCCCTCACTGGGCCCATCTCTGGTGGGGATGAGTCCTCCTACAGGGGGGACATTGACCATCTGGTGACCTGGTCCGGACCGTCCCCAGGCGACACTGTGGAGTCCTTCAGCTTCCTGGGCGCCATCATCTCCCCATCTTCCCAACTCAAGACTTTGTTTATCTCATTCTCTTTGTTTTAATCACTGTACAACTATTCATGCTGCAGAATACATATTGTAGGTATTGTATTATGTATTATGTACATATGTATAGTTATTTATTGTAGTCTTATATTACTTGTATTTTTGTACCACTTTGTATATTTGACTGTTAAGCACCACGACACCAAGACAAACACATAGTGTGTGAAAACCTACTTGGCAATAAAGCTGTTTCTGATTCAGACTGCATGGCAACATTATATTTCCTACTAACATTTCCCAAAGCATGATGGGAACTGAAGTTCTAAAATTCGGAACACGATGATCTTAAATGGAAGTCAGATATAGAAAAAACATTTGTGAGCAGCCCAGCGAGTTCTGATATTAACAATGTGACAGACTGTCCAGTTGCAGCACGTTCACTGTCTAACAGTATCTTATCAACTTGTTCCAGCTCTTCACTGAAGTCAGGCTGCATGGGGCGGGCGAGGTAAGAGTGGAAGGTATCCAGTGATGACACTGAACCAACTCTCACCATAAAAGTCCAACAAGCCTGCGTCTTTTTATTCAACCTGTAATACCTTTGTTCAGAAGTGCTGCATTAGATATGGATGCAATATGTTACAGTAAAAGTATTAATAAATGCTTTGTCCAAAAAGCTGAGACATAAAATATTATTTAAAATGAATCAAATATATCAGCATTAATGTCCAGCTCCTCATAATAACCCTTGCATTATTGTATCAACAGTTTTGTAACCTGGAATATCCGTAGAATTGGTTCTCAGGCAATAAAAGTATTAAATCACTCGGCTAAACTGCAAACAGATTTATGCTTATTACAGGAAAATGAAATCAATTCAAATCATCACAATCCAATCACTTATTTCCGGCTCACTACAACACAAAACAAAGGTGTTTGTATTTTAATCAACACAAACCTCTTATTTCCTGAAGGACGTTTTATCATCATTAAATATCTGAATCAGCAGGAGCTCAGTAACAACGGGGAATGTTCATGGCCCAGACACACATGAGCCGTCCTTCATGGTCAGAACAGGAGGAGACTTCAACACAGATCAACCATCAGCAGACACAACTAACATCTGTGGACGGATCTTTGGACGTCCGACGGTCTTAAACAGTGATGAAGGAAACGTCACCGTGGTAACAGTGAGGCTCTTGTAATGAATTAGTTTTCTTTTGACTCGAGTTAAATGTTCAGAGTGAGTGACGGCCTTCTGCAGGACACATAAAGGTTGATTCAAAGTGCTGAGAGTTTCCTCCAGAGTGAGACCTCTGTCAGAGTTCAGAGGATCTAAACCAGAAGTGACCTTCATGAACACTAAAAGTCTCCAAAACACAACAAGAACATGTGTCAGTCCAAATCACAGCTGATCAACCAGTGACATCACTCTGACCTCACTCTGACATCACTCTGACCTCACTCTGACATCACTGATCAATAGTAATCAATAGTGAGTGAGTCAGTAGGAGGAGTCAGAGTGAAGAGCGTCCTGCTGTCTTCAGCCGTCGTCCATCAGCTCCTTCACTTCCATTGTCTCTCTGATCCAAAGTCAGATCAGATGATCAAAGACTGACAGACAGACTAATCAAACAAATTGATCAGCCATCAGAGGAGTGGGATCAGTGGAGCTGCTTCTGTTCCTGGTGTCCACTGAGGAGGAGACAGAGGACAGTCAGACAGAGACAACCAACCAACCAGAGACAAACACAAAGACTCTGACCTGTATCTTCATGCTGACCTTTGACCCTGAGCTCCACAATTTTCCATCTCTGGATGTGGTCACTGGAGACGATGCACCTGTATATTCCTGTGTCTCTGACTGTGGGGTGTTTCAGGGTCAGAATGATGTCTCCAGTCGTCCGCAGGTCTTCCTGCATCTCTGTTCGACCTCTGTAAAACTCGTCCTGTTTGTCAGGACAGTCAGAGCCGTTCTGATACACGTGGACCGTCATTTTGGGTTCATAGTGTTTCCACTCCACTGTGACGTCCTCAGGCAGGTGAGCTGTGGTTTTGAAGGGCAGCTGGACAGACTCCACCCCCTCCTCCACCTCCACCTGACAGTCTGAGAGGACAACAAACCACAACATCAGCTGGACCGACAGCAGCAGGATCAGGATTTAGTTTCCAGGAGATCCAGATGTTGTAGAAAACTAATGAAACCTGTTGTCAGTGAAGGTTGTGTAGATCCGCTCAGGATCAACGTTTAGTCTCCTGACAGATATTCTACAGATTAGTACAATGTTGAAACGTGTTCGTTGGTCTTTAAGTGGATCAGAATCAGACTTTGTGTAGAACATATAGACTGTATATAATCAACTATCAGTCTGGTTTTCTTTACAGGCTTTTTATCAAATTCTTCAACATCATGTGAATATTTTTGAATCTGGTGAGAATTGATCTTCAATCTTTCATGGATACAAACTATTAAATCAATTTCCAGAGACAAATTCAGATCAATACTGTCCAATCTGATTGTAAATCAATCAACTTATTGATCTCAGTGTGACAGAGATCATTCTTTCAGACATGAAATGATCTCCTGTATTATTCTTTCTTCTGTCATTCCCTTTTCTTTATAATTGTGTTTCCTCTTTATTGAAACATTGTGAATTTGAAATGTTGTAGATGATCAATATTTCATCAGTTTCATTTCTAATCTCTGTGAACTTTTCTTCACAGTCACATTATTTGACTCTGCTGAAGGTTATAAAAGAAAGTTAATATTAATAAGATCAGTATTTTAATGTTATTATATGAGTCAAATAGACAGAACTGACCTCTGACCTGTATCTACAGCACTGACCTTTGACCCGGAGCAGCACTTGTTTCTTCATCAGGATGTTTCCGTCCCCTCTGTAGACGGTGCAGGTGTAGATGTCTCTATCGATGTCTGTGGGGTGTTTCAGGGTCAGACTGAGGTCTCCAGTTCTCAGCAGGTTTCTCTTCATCTCTGTTCGGCCTCTGTAACGACTGTTCTGTTCATCAAGACAGTCAGAGCCGTTCTGATACATGTGGACCGTCATGTTGGCTTTGTCCCTCCACGTCACTGTGACGTCCTCAGGCAGGTGAACTCTGGTTTTGCAGGGCAGCTGGACAGACTGCACCCCTGAATCCACCTCCACCTGGTAGACTGAGAGGACAACAAACCACAACATCAGCTGGACCGACAGCAGCAGGAACACTGATGGTAACAGGACCTCACTGTCCCATCCTTCATCTATAATCCCTGACCTCACTGTCTCATCCTTCATCTATAATCCCTGACCTCACTGTCTCATCCTTCATCTATAATCCCAGACCTCACTGTCCCATCCTTCTCTTCCTACACACAGTATTGAGCCAGAAGAAAGTCAGACAGTTTGTTTCAGACCTGGAACCAGCAGGTGACCTGAGCTCACCTGACGTCTGTCACACCTCTGACAGAAACCAGTGGAAACTAGTTTGTGACTGAAGAAATGTTTCATTGTGGTGACATTTGGAGGAGTTACTAAAGAACGAGTCAGAAACTCATCAGGAATAAATCTTATGAATGAAGCAGTAAGAAGTTCCTGCGAGAAAATATTAACAACAAAATATCAGAATGAAGATTATCATTAACGTCAAAAACCAAATGTTCACAATGTCAGAAATATAACAGATTAACTGTAATGATGGTAGATATTATAGAAGTAGCATATAGCTGTATGTTCAATATCTGAAGTGCAGGTCAGTGTATGAGGTTAATCTAAATGTTCAATGATTATGTCCATGAAATTTCACCTAATGTCCCATTATTGCACATTATGACCCACGGTGTCCCTTAAATCAGAGAGTCGTAATGATTGTAATCCACAGAGAGAAGGAGGAGATTTAAACAAACAGCTGAAATGGAGGCTGGAGCCTCCTCAGCACCTCCTGCTCTGCTGTCCATCCCTCTGCCTCAACTACATGAGCTGCACAGTTTGGTTTAATTAGACTGAATCAAAGACTGTATAGTAGATAATGATCAGTGGTCACCTGACATCTAATATGATGTCATTATTAGTCCATAGATATCTGTCAACCTCCATATTGACCACGTTGTTAATCAGTCCTTCCTGACTGAAACTCCTTCATTTTGAATTGTTCACACATTAGTTTCTGTTCTTGTTTCCCATCAAGTAAAATAAATCCTCGTCCCTTCAAACTGACAAGAAGCTGCTGAGATTTTACTGAGAATCCACAAAAACTTCCTCAGTGACAAACCAGAGATAATGACAGAAACTGATCATTGAGTCATCAGGAGCTGCTTATCAGGGACTGATTGATCTCAGGTGGTTCCTGATTGGTTCCTCACTCGTTCCTGAGAACTAATGTGTCTGCTCTGTTCAGGTTAGCCTGCAGTTTAGTTCCACAGAAGAAGAAAATGCAGCTTCTCTGTACCTTACTCATGAAGGAGGGAGTTTGGATGAAGTTTAATTACTTCTGGAACAAAACCTGGAAGTTTCTTTTCAGTTATTTTAAGGTTCTGGAAGAAGTGAGTGTGAGCGACATGAGTAAAGATGATAACCATTGGCATGATGGGTAATGTAGTAGTAGTGACATACCTGACATGAAATAGTGCCGAAAATGTACTAAAAGACCCCCAGCAACAATCAGACCAACAGCCAGGAGAACCAGGAGAGCTGTGGCCCAGGATGGAAATCGTTCTGTGGAAAACAGAAACATAAAGAACATGACCTCTGACCTCTGACCTGTATCTACAGCACTGACCTCTGACCTCTGACCTGTATCTACAGCACTGACCTCTGACCTCTGACCTGTATCTACAGCACTGACCTCTGACCTGTATCTACAGCACTGACCTCTGACCTCTGACCTGTATCTACAGCACTGACCTCTGACCTCTGACCTGTATCTACAGCTCTGACCTCTGACCTCTGACCTGTATGTAAAGTAGGTTTTAGGGTTTGTTGCTGACCTTTGACCTGCAGCTGTATGTCTGTCACTCTCCGTTGCCCTCCTAACCTTCTGACTGTGCAGGTGTAGGTGCCGCTGTCAGAGAGGTGGAGGTTTGTCAGATTGAGGCTCAGGTCTCCAGTTTCCAGAGCGTCAGTCATCATCGATGTTCGGCCGCTGTAAAGCTGGTTTTGGTCTTTCAGTTCATCACCGTCCTGCTGACGCTGGTGGACGGTTGAAGGATTGAGATCGTAGCGGCTCCACACCACTGTGAGGTCGTCCAGTTCAAAAGTCTGAAACTCACAGGGCAGCAAGACAAACTCCCCCTCATACAGCTCCACAGCTGAGGCATGCTGGGAAACTGTGAGGACACAGACAGAGAGGTTCAATCACAGCAGCCTGATTTCATCAGGTTCAACCCAGAATCAACCTGGTCCTGTCACATACTCAACATATCTCTATATTGTGCAGCTTTGTCTTGACATGAATAACAAATATCAAAAATGCCATCTGTGCAAATATTGAAGGGATGCAGGGGAAGGGTGGAGGTTTTTGTCAACAGGGAACATCAGAGGTGTAGTCTATTCGGAGTCATGGCAGTGTCCTGGTTTAAGATAAGGATGGTTTCAGGGAAGTAGCCCCTCTTGAGCCTCTGTGGTTTGGTTCAACAGTTCAGAGAAGCCATTGCTTGGATGTGTCTATGGGGACAGGGATGGGGCTCAGTCAGAGCACAGCTTTGCAGTGCTCCAATGCTGAGGTTAATGCCTGTGGTCTGCCCGACAGGAAGTCCAGGACGTATTTGCACAAAGTGGTGACCTAGGTGCATGAGCTCAGTACTGAGCCTGGTGCAGACTGTCGTGTTGAAGACTGGCTTGTGAAGAAGAATACACATTGGGGCCCTCTCCAGACTTGTTAATTGACTATCTTTGGAGCCCCCCTTGATCCCCCTTCAGACTGATCAACAATACACAGTGGGGCTCACCCCTCAGACCAGGAGCCACTTCCCTTCTGCCACTCTTGACCCTTTGATCTTGCCAACTTGGTGTCCCCTGCAAGTCTGATAGCAAATGTCCCCTTTCTACCTTTTGTCTCCTGTTGTTCTTACGTCACTGCTTTGTTCTTACTGTATAAAACTGTATCTCTGTCTTGACTCTTGGTCCATTCACCGACTCAGATCCGCTCTGTGTCTGTCAGTGCACCAGTGTGCTGGCATGCTTGAATAAACTCACACCACCACAGCAAACCTCTAGCCTGGACTTGGATTTTTCCTCAACACTTGGAATCAGTAAACAGCATTCTCACGTAGTTCCACTTCCTGTTGTCCAGATGGGTAAGGATGTAGGTTATGGCGTCTTCAGTAGATCTGTTGGGTTTGTAGGCAAACTGAAGAGGGTGCAGGATGCTGGTTAGTGAGGAGCAGATGTGGTCCTTTACCAGCCGCTAGAAGCGCTTCTTGACTAGAGAGGGGAGCACCACTGGACGGCAGTCATTCACACAGGCTGGCCAATTGATCTTGGGCACGGGGACAATGGTGGACTTTTTGAGGCATGTGGGGATAACAGCCGGGGCCAGGGAGAGGTTAAAGATGGCTGTAAACCCCGGTGCTAGCTGGTCAGCGTAGGCCCTGAGTCCACGTCCAGGGATACCATCTAGTCCAGCTGCCTCCCTCTTGAAAGCCCTCCTCCCGTCATGCTCCGAGTCTGTGATTGTAGGACAAGCAGCTATAACACCAGCTTCTGTTGACTGTGAAGAAAACACCACCTCCCTTTGATTTACTACGCTGTTCATCCCGGCGGTGGACAGAGAAAGACTTCGCTGGCTGGATGGCATGGTCCGGTACCCAGGGAGTTAGCCATGTCTTGGTCAGAGAAGGGTACAGTCTCTGATGTCCCTCTGGAACTTGATTCTCCTCCATCATATTTTCAAGGGACTGGCCACTGGCCAGCATGATACTGGGCAGAGGTGTATGCTGTGCCCAGGTCCTCGGCCTGTTCTGATTGCCAGAGCATCTTATCCGATCTCTACTTGCTTTGTGGGGTCACTGCTCCCTTTGTTTGGCCCTCATTGGTCGTCAGGATCTGTCTCCCCAAGGTGGATCAGATATACTGTGAGTAACTTTTAGTCAAATGTTTAAAGTGTCTGGCAGTCATACGAAGCGTTAGCCCGGGTGGCCGGTACAAAAAGTCAATGATTAGTGCAAAGAAAACAAGATATGAGCTCAGTTTAACCAAAGACAGAAAGATGGCAGCCATTTCAAACCACATCACCACAGCTTAATACCAATAACACATGACGAATAACTTAACCAACTCAGGTGTCATGTTACTCTCATTGTTTAGATATCTGTCTTCACATCTTTTCCTTCCATCTCTCCACCACATCGTCAGTGGCAGCGACTAATACTCAGGGAAAAGTATTTTTCAGTCAGTGAGGAGAAGAAATAAAAGCATTGATTTGGACCATCTGGACCGGTTTGTTAAATCTTGACAGAAATGATGTTAAGGTTATTGTGGTTGTATAGGTGTTGAATGAGCCAAATCTCTGTCCACATGTGATGCTGCTGTCAGCAAAAAGACCATTGAAAATATATTGTTTTTCATCTGGATAAGAAAGATTTATTTCAATAAAACATCGATGGATCTTAAACAGACTAGTGAAGATGAAAGAAATACAGATTAAATTGGTTCCTCACTGGAAGTGATGATCAGATCAGAGGGAGGAAGGTTATCTTACCGTGCACGAGGATCACAAACACCACAAACATCTTCATCTTCCTGTAAAAACTACAACAGTCCTCTTTAATCTGCTCCTCACTAAACCAACACATTCAGGACATCAGCTCACAGCCAGTGTTCACTTTCCTGCTGCTGATAATCTACTGACACGGTGAGAAAACTTTAGTTTCACTTTAAACTGTTTCCACTGAAGCAGCAGTTGGAATGTAAAGAAACAGGCTGAGCAGCTTCACACAAACACTGATAGAAAGGTGTGGCTGCTGAGCTGACTGCTCATAGACCTGGTAGCAGGAAACCAACCTGAACATTTCACCATGGTGCTTGTCTTGTCACCGTTTCGGAGCTTCGTGACTCCTGTACTAGAGAAACACGAGGGATTATGGGTAGTCACTATGCAGTGTTTTGTTGGTCCGATGTCCATCTCTTACAAACGTCCATAAATCCTGTTAGAAATCATAGAAAAAGATGCTTCAGCCTCGTAATCGTCGTGTTTGGAAGTTTTCTTCAGGATCAACAGAAATCCAGCTGATGGCGTCTGTTTCCATGGTAACAGTACAAACTGATATTAGGCAATACCATGGATGAACATCATCGTTAACTTCTTTACCTTTCTTAGCTGTGAAACATGAAGGGATGTTTTGTTGCCTGTTCGTCTCTACTAGTTTTCAAGGTTTTGGTTTTGTTGGACCGACACGGACAAATGATTTAATGTCTAGACTGAGCAACGGAGGTGAGTGAAAGAGAGGCAGGCAGGGGACAGGTTGGCTGATGAGCCGGGCAGCTGGCCAGGTGTGTCAGGAGGGCTGAGCGGGTGAACCGGAGGATAGGCTGCTGGTACACTGGAGATAGGCAGGCGAGGTGGCACTGACAATCCTGAGACACAGGAAGGAAAACAGCGTGAGCAAAGTCCACAAAATATACCTGAAGGAACACTAGAGCGTTCACTGAAGTGACGAGTGGAGAGAAGACCGGGGTTCTTGTAGGGCAGGTGAGCAGAAGATTGAAACCAGGTGTGAAACAGCACCAGATGCCAGGACACACACACACACACACACACACACACACACACACACACACACACACACACACACACACACACAGGGAAGCAGTGACCTGTAGACTGGAGGAAAAGTAACTGAATTAATTGTGCCACTCAAAGGCTATCAGAAACTTTTAAGGTGGAATGTTTTCTTGCATGTTACTCAATGCATGAGTTGATGTCATGAATCAATCAACACACCTTAAATGTCAATATGACAAGTTCGATCATTCTATTTGTATTTATTGGCTCTCTTGCGTGATATCCACTGTAGTGATGATCGGATCTTCAACCAAAATGTAAATGAATTTCAACCAGATTATAACAGGAGATATTCTATTTCCTCAATAGGAGGAAAAAAGTGCCGGAGCGCCGTTCTGGTGCGTTCCTGTACACCAACAGCTGCACCTCCAGTCTTCAGTCTGTGGAGCTCCTGAAGTTAGTGGACGACACCCCCCTCACTGGGCCCATCTCTGGTGGGGATGAGTCCTCCTACAGGGGGGACATTGACCATCTGGTGACCTGGTCCGGACCGTCCCCAGGCGACACTGTGGAGTCCTTCAGCTTCCTGGGCGCCATCATCTCCCCATCTTCCCAACTCAAGACTTTGTTTATCTCATTCTCTTTGTTTTAATCACTGTACAACTATTCATGCTGCAGAATACATATTGTAGGTATTGTATTATGTATTATGTACATATGTATAGTTATTTATTGTAGTCTTATATTCTAGAGTACTTTTTGCATTTATTGTATTTTTGTACCACTTTGTATATTTGACTGTTAAGCACCACAACACCAAGACAAACACAGTGTGTGAAAACTTATTTGGCAATAAAGCTGTTTCTGATTCGGACTCCATGGCAACATTATATTTCCTACTAACATTTCCCAAAGCATGATGGGAACTGAAGTTCTAAAATTCAGAACACGATGATCTTAAATAGAAGTCAGATAAAGAAAAAACATTTGTGAGCAGCCCAGCGAGTTCTGATATAAACAACATGACAAGCCTGGTTAAGACTGAGTCTGCCATCAGCCTGTAAATACAATGAGTGAAAACTGAGCAAAAAGCCCAGAGTTCAAGCAGTCACAAAGGGACAGAGTGCAGAAAGAAGTGAACAAGTTGACCAGAGAGCCTCAAACACTTGGTGAAGTGACAGTGGGACGGATCAGAGTCTTTGAGGACTCTGTGAGTCTGTGAGTTGATCAGGGCACACACTGGAACTGGTCCAAGAGGAACAAACAGTTCAGGACATGGACACCAACACTGTCACTTACACTGAGTGTGTGTGTGTTTCAGACCTGTTGATCCAGTTTTCATCACCATGAATCACACCTCTTGTTTTTAAACCAAACACTGTGTGTGTGTGTGGTGTTACAGTCTGTGGTCTCCACTGCTGTTCTTCACTCTGATGGCTGCAGGTACAAATGAGCACCTGAACTGCTCCGTCTCACCCCTGGTGGGAGGATCCGGGGGCTGAATGAGCTGCCCGTCTGCCACAGTTCTTCATGGGGGAGGGGGTTTCTAGGACGGTTTGGTCTTGTCCTTCATCCCCCTCTTCACAACTGACTCTAGACTGTCCAGTTGCAGCACGTTCACTGTCTAACAGTATCTTATCAACTTGTTCCAGCTCTTCACTGAAGTCAGGCTGCATGGGGGCGGGGGAGGTAAGAGTGGAAGGTATCCAGTGATGACACTGAACCAACTCTCACCAGGCGCTGAAACATCTGAAGCCTCATGAAGCTTTGGGGGTTTCTTTCTATTTGTGTCCAGAAAGATCTGAAGCTTCGAGGCTTCAAACAAAGCAAGTACAGCGACATCTGGTGGTCTGACATCTGTAATACCTTTGTTCAGAAGTGCTGCATTAGATATGGATGCAATATGTTACAGTAAAATTATTAATAAATGCTTCGTCCAAAAAGCTGAGACATAAAATATTATTTAAAATGATATATCAGCATTAATGTCCAGTTCCTCATAATAACCCTTGCATTATTGTATCAACAGTTTTGTAACCTGGAATATCCGTAGAATTGGTTCTCAGGCAATAAAAGTATTAAATCACTCGGTTAAACTGCAAACAGATTTGTGCTTATTACAGGAAAATGAAATCAATTCAAATCATCACAATCCAATCACTTATTTCCGGCTCACTACAACACAAAACAAAGGTGTTTGTATTTTAATCAACACAAACGTCTTATTTCCTGAAGGACGTTTTATCATCATTAAATATCTGAGTCAGCAGGAGCTCAGTAACAACGGGGAATGTTCATGGCCCAGACACACATGAGCCGTCCTTCATGGTCAGAACAGGAGGAGACTTCAACACAGATCAACCATCAGCAGACACAACTAACATCTGTGGACGGATCTTTGGATGTCCGACGGTCTTAAACTGTGATGAAGGAAACGTCACCGTGGTAACAGTGAGGCTCTTGTAATGAATTAGTTTTCTTTTGACTCGAGTTAAATGTTCAGAGTGAGTGACGGCCTTCTGCAGGACACATAAAGGTTGATTCAAAGTGTTGAGAGTTTCCTCCAGAGTGAGACCTCTGTCAGAGTTCAGAGGATCTAAACCAGAAGTGACCTTCATGAACACTAAAAGTCTCCAAAACACAACAAGAACATGTTTCAGTCCAAATCACAGCTGATCAACCAGTGACATCACTCTGACCTCACTCTGACATCACTCTGACCTCACTCTGACCTCACTCTGACATCACTCTGACCTCACTCTGACATCACTCTGACATCACTCTGACATCACTCTGACCTCACTCTGACATCACTCTGACCTCACTCTGACATCACTCTGACCTCACTCTGACCTCACTCTGACATCACTCTGACATCACTCTGACCTCACTCTGACATCACTGATCAATAGTAATCAATAGTGAGTGTGAGTCAGTAGGAGGAGTCAGAGTGAAGAGCGTCCTGCTGTCTTCAGCCGTCGTCCATCAGCTCCTTCACTTCCATTGTCTCTCTGATCCAAAGTCAGATCAGATGATCAAAGACTGACCGACAGACTAATCAAACACATTGATCAGCCATCAGAGGAGTGGGATCAGTGGAGCTGCTTCTGTTCCTGGTACCACTGAGGAGGAGACAGAGGACAGTCAGACAGAGACAACCAACCAACCAGAGACAAACACAAAGACTCTGACCTGTATCTTCATGCTGACCTTTGACCCTGAGCTCCACAGTTTTCCATCTCTGGATGTGTTCGCTGGAGACGATGCACCTGTATATTCCTGTGTCTCTGACTGTGGGGTGTTTCAGGGTCAGAATGACGTCTCCAGTCGTCCGCAGGTCTTCATTCATCTCTGTTCGGCCTCTGTAAAACTTGTGCTGTTCATCAGGACAGACAGAGCCATTCTGATATTTGTGGACCGTCATTTTGGGTTCAAAGCGTTTCCACTCCACTTTGACGTCCTCAGGCAGGTGAACTGTGGTTTTGAAGGACAGCTGGACAGACTGCACCCCCTCCTCCACCTCCACCTGACAGTCTGAGAGGACAACAAACCACAACATCAGCTGGACCGACAGCAGCAGCACTTCTGAATAACTTTATTGAATTATTCCAAAGTTGTAGAGAAACCTGAAGGACAGAACCAGATCAGAGCAGCAGGTCACTAAAACCAGGTTCTCCAGGTGTTTCAAATGAAAACATGATGGAGCCTGAGTTCTTTATATTGATCCATTGAACAGAACGTCTGTGTGAAACATTGACTGATGACGCTGTATTCTCCTGCAGCTGCTGGATACCAAACCTCATTAAGAATTCACTGGATTCAAACTAATGAGCCTGTTTATGAGCTGACAGCAGCTGAAGCTGATCTCTGGATTATTATTCCAGATGAACAGTTTGTGGGAGAAAAGTGATGTTTGTAGATCAGAAGCCGACAGAAAAGAGCCGACTGTGGAAACTGGATCACTGAAGGGAGTTTTTTACAGATATTGATCCCTTAATATAAAACCTGTCTCCTACAAACTGAATGTTCCTGACAAAGAAACATAATTTCTGATGGATTATGTCCACTGGCAGCGTTTAATACAGTCCAGGAGGTTTTACACAGAGGTCAGAGGTCACAGGTTCAGGGTCAGGAAAGATGGTGGTTTTGGTTGATCATTGAAAGAGTCAACAGGTGCTTCAGGTCAGCGTTGAGTTTTTCACTGTTGAACCATAAAGACCTCCATCTTTCCTGAACCTGAACCAGGAGCTGGAGGCTCCAGACAGCAGCAGGAGACCTGTTTGATCAGGATTTAGTTTCCAGGAGATCCGGATGTTGTACAAAACTAATGAAACCTGTTGTCAGTGGAGGTTGTGTAGATCCGCTCAGGATCAACGTTTAGTCTCCTGACAGATATTCTACAGATTAGTACAATGTTGAAACGTGTTCGTTGGTCTTTAAGTGGATCAGAATCAGACTTTGTGTAGAACATATAGACTGTATATAATCAACTATCAGCCTGGTTTTCTTTACAGGCTTTTTATCAAATTCTTCAACATCATGTGAATATTTTTGAATCTGGTGAGAATTGATCTTCAATCTTTCATTGATACAAACTATTAAAGCTGCGTTTCTTTTTTCTAAGTGATGAAAGATTTGATGTTTCTTTCAGCTTCTTCCTTCTTGATCAAATAAAAGCTTCCAGAGACAAATTCAGATCAATACTGTCCAATCTGATTGTAAATCAATCAACTTATTGATCTCAGTGTGACAGAGATCATTCTTTCAGACATGAAATGATCTCCTGTATTATTCTTTCTTCTTTCATTCCCTTTTCTTTATCATTGTGTTTCCTCTTTATTGAAACATTGTGAATTTGAAATGTTGTAGATGATCAATATTTCATCAGTTTCATTTCTAATCTCTGTGAACTTTTCTTCACAGTCACATTATTTGACTCTGCTGAAGGTTATAAAAGAAAGTTAATATTAATAAGATCATTATTTTAATGTTATTATATGAATCAAATAGACAGAACTGACCTCTGACCTCTGACCTGTATCTACAGCACTGACCTTTGACCCAGAGCTTTACTTGTTTCTCCATCAGGATGTTTCCGTCCCCTCTGTAGACTCTGCAGGTGTAGATGTCTCTATCGATGTCTGTGGGGTGTTTCAGGGTCAGACTGAGGTCTCCAGTTGTCCGCAGGTTTTCATTCATCTCTGTTCGGTCTCTGTAACGACTGCTCTGTTCATCAGGACAGTCAGAGCCGTTCTGATACACGTGGACCGTCATGTTGGCTCCGTCCCTCCACGTCACTCTGACGTCCTCAGGCAGGCGAACTGTGGTTTTGAAGGGCAGCTGGACAGACTCCACCCCTGAATCCACCTCCACCTGGTAGACTGAGAGGACAACAAACCACAACATCAGCTGGACCGACAGCAGCAGCACTTCTGAATAACTTTATTGAATTATTCCAAAGTTGTAGAGAAACCTGAAGGACAGAACCAGATCAGAGCAGCAGGTCACTAAAACCAGGTTCTCCAGGTGTTTCAAATGAAAACACGATGGAGCCTGAGTTCTTTATATTGATCCATTGAACAGAACGTCTGTGTGAAACATTGACTGATGACGCTGTATTCTCCTGCAGCTGCTGGATACCAAACCTCATTAAGAATTCACTGGATTCAAGCTAATGAGCCTGTTTATGAGCTGACAGCAGCTGAAGCTGATCTCTGGATTATTATTCCAGATGAACAGTTTGTGGGAGAAAAGTGATGTTTGTAGATCAGAAGCCGACAGAAAAGAGCCGACTGTGGAAACTGGATCACTGAAGTGAGTTTTTTACAGATATTGATCCCTTAATATAAAACCTGTCTCCTACAAACTGAATGTTCCTGACAAAGAAACATCATTTCTGCTGGATTATGTCCACTGGCAGCGTTTAATACAGTCCAGGAGGTTTTACACAGAGGTCAGAGGTCACAGGTTCAGGGTCAGGAAAGATGGTTGTTTTGGTTGATCATTGAAAGAGTCAACAGGTGCTTCAGGTCAGCGTTGAGTTTTTCACTGTTGAACCATAAAGACCTCCATCTTTCCTGAACCTGAACCAGGAGCTGGAGGCTCCAGACAGCAGCAGGAGACCTGTTTGATCAGGATTTAGTTTCCAGGAGATCCAGATGTTGTAGAAAACTAATGAAACCTGTTGTCAGTGGAGGTTGTGTAGATCCGCTCAGGATCAACGTTTAGTCTCCTGACAGATATTCTACAGATTAGTACAATGTTGAAACGTGTTCGTTGGTCTTTAAGTGGATCAGAATCAGACTTTGTGTAGAACATATAGACTGTATATAATCAACTATCAGCCTGGTTTTCTTTACAGGCTTTTTATCAAATTCTTCAACATCATGTGAATATTTTTGAATCTGGTGAGAATTGATCTTCAATCTTTCATTGATACAAACTATTAAAGCTGCGTTTCTTTTTTCTAAGTGATGAAAGATTTGATGTTTCTTTCAGCTTTTTTCTTCTTGATCAAATAAAAACTTCCAGAGACAAATTCAGATCAATACTGTCCAATCTGATTGTAAATCAATCAACTTATTGATCTCAGTGTGACAGAGATCATTCTTTCAGACATGAAATGATCTCCTGTATTATTCTTTCTTCTTTCATTCCCTTTTCTTTATCATTGTGTTTCCTCTTTATTGAAACATTGTGAATTTGAAATGTTGTAGATGATCAATATTTCATCAGTTTCATTTCTAATCTCTGTGAACTTTACTTGAAAGAATTGATCCTAAAGTTAAAGACACATTTCACTTTGAAAAGACATTTACCTTCTGATGAGCTTCTTATGAGAAGCTTTAATCTTCATCAGAATAATTGTACTTTCTGTAATAATATAATAATGATATAATATTCAAACCACTGAGCACATTTTCTTTGACTGTTGGAGTGAAAACATGTTTGTTTGGTTCCAGTCTGAAATATCTCCCATTGTCCCTTTAACAGAGACACTGTTGTCTTTGGTGTCCTGACTGTTTATTAAATCACTTTATTATTGTCAAATGGATTCAATCAAATCTTTATTAACTGTCTTTGAAAGACAAGAAGTCAAATTATTTAACTCCACTGTAGGATTATAAAAGAAAGTTGAAACTGACCTGTATCTACAGCTCTGACCTCTGACCTCTGACCTGTATCTACAGCTTTGACCTCTGACCTCTGACCTGTATCTACAGCACTGACCTCTGACCTCTGACCTGTATCTACAGCACTGACCTTTGACCCGGAGCACCACTTGTTTCTCCATCAGGATGTTTCCGTCCCCTCTGTAGACTCTGCAGGTGAACGTGGCTCTATCGATGTCTGTGGGGTATTTCAGGGTCAGACTGAGGTCTCCAGTTCTCAGCAGGTTTCTCTTCATCTCTGTTCGGTCTCTGTAATGACTGTCCTGTTCATCAGGACAGTCAGAGCCGTTCTGATACACGTGGATCTTCAAGTTGTCTCTGTCCCTCCACTCCACTCTGACGTCCTCAGGCAGGTGAACTGTGGTTTTGCAGGGCAGCTGGACAGACTCCACCCCCTCCTCCACCTCCACCTGGTAGACTGAGAGGACAACAAACCACAACATCAGCTGGACCGACAGCAGCAGGAACACTGATGGTAACAGGACCTCACTGTCCCATCCTTCATCTATAATCCCAGACCTCACTGTCTCATCCTTCATCTATAATCCCAGACCTCACTGTCTCATCCTTCTCTTCCTACACACAGTATTGAGCCAGAAGAAAGTCAGACAGTTTGTTTCAGACCTGGAACCAGCAGGTGACCTGAGCTCACCTGACGTCTGTCACACCTCTGACTGAAACCAGTAGAAACTAGTTTGTGACTGAAGAAATGTTTCATTGTGGTGACATTTGGAGGAGTTACTAAAGAACGAGTCAGAAACTCATCAGGAATAAATCTTATGAATGAAGCAGTAAGAAGTTCCTGCGAGAAAATATTAACAACAAAATATAAGAATGAAGATTATCATTAAGGTCAAAAACCAAATGTTCACAATGTCAGAAATATAACAGATGAACTGTAATGATGGTAGATATTATAGAAGTAGCATATAGCTGTATGTTCAATATCTGAAGTGCAGGTCAGTGTATGAGGTTAATCTAAATGTTCAATGATTATGTCCATGAAATTTCACCTAATGTCCCATTATTGCACATTATGACCCACGGTGTCCCTTAAATCAGAGAGTCGTAATGATTGTAATCCACAGAGAGAAGGAGGAGATTTAAACAAACAGCTGAAATGGAGGCTGGAGCCTCCTCAGCACCTCCTGCTCTGCTGTCCATCCCTCTGCCTCAACTACATGAGCTGCACAGTTTGGTTTAATTAGACTGAATCAAAGACTGTATAGTAGATAATGATCAGTGGTCACCTGACATCTAATATGATGTCATTATTAGTCCATAGATATCTGTCAACCTCCATATTGACCACGTTGTTAATCAGTCCTTCCTGACTGACACCAAACTAATAACTGTGACGACCCGTATGGACTCATGAGACCACTTCCTGTTTTATTTTGTAATTTCCTGCCCTCTTGCTTTCCAGTTAGTTTTACTTCCTGTCACTATCCCTCCAGTTTAGTTTCCACACCTGTGTTCCAGTATCTCATTAGTTCTTTCTCCATTTATTCCCCTTGCTGTTCCACCGTCATGGCCAGATTGTCTTAGCTCTTGTCAGACCAGCTCTCCAGCCACTTCCTGCCCAGCCTGTTTGCTTTTGCCTCCTGTTACTTCTTGAGCCTCTTTGGAGTCGCCTTTTTGTTTTGCCAGATTTGAGTCTTTGGAATCGTTTGTTTTGTGAATAATAAACTTTTATTTTTTGGACTTGGATTCTGTGATTGAGTCTTCCTCTGCTTGATCCTCACAGTATTCTGTCCTTTGTTGTTGTTCTGTCTGCCTTGTAAAAAACTTTGTCATTGCTCTCTGATAAAGGCTCTATAAATAACTATAATACTAATATTTATTATTATCATCATTATCAACCACACCAGATATGTTTGTTAACAGTATGAGACATATTACAACTACACAGAAAATGAGGATTTTCTACAACACGTGGTGTTTGTGGACAAAACTGAGAGCCAATCAGCTCTTTGATCAGGCGACAGCCAGGCGTTTCCCATCATGCCCTGGGTCTTGCAGTCGGTGGCTCTAAAAACTGCAGCCGCCTCGATCTCGTGAGGTTATCGTTGTCCACTAGTGCATGACGTCAGAGCAAGTCGGGATCGAGTCGGACACAAAACTAACCAGCATGCATTGCGCGGCGATCGCCAGTGATTGATTCTATGCAGACCTGGCTCATCTGGAACGAGCCTAACGATTGATCTCAGGTGGTTCCTGATTGGTTCCTCACTCAAGAAGAAAATGCAGCTTCTCTGTACCTTACTCATGAAGGAGGGAGTTTGGATGAAGTTTAATTACTTCTGGAACAAAACCTGGAAGTTTCTTTTCTGTTTAACTCTGAATTATTTTAGTATCTGGAAGAAGTGAGTGTGAGCGACAGTCTGCCTCAGTCAAGGAGCGACATGAGTAAAGATGATAACCATTGGCATGATGGGTAATGTAGTAGTGACATACCTGACATGAAATAGTGCCGAAAATGTACTAAAAGACCCCCAGCAACAATAAGACCAACCAGGAGAACCAGGAGAGCTGTGGCCCAGGATGGAAATCGTTCTGTGGAAAACAGAAACATAAAGAACATGAACTCTGACCTCTGACCTGTATCTACAGCACTGACCTCTGACCTCTGACCTGTATCTACAGCACTGACCTCTGACCTGTATCTACAGCACTGACCTCTGACCTCTGACCTGTATCTACAGCACTGACCTCTGACCTCTGACCTGTATCTACAGCACTGACCTCTGACCTGTATGTAAAGTAGGTTTTAGGGTTTGTTGCTGACCTTTGACCTGCAGCTGTATGTCTGTCACTCTCTGTTCGTCTCCTAACCATCTGACGGTGCAGGTGTAGGTGCCGCTGTCAGAGAGGTGGAGGTTTGTCAGATTGAGGCTCAGTTCTCCAGTTTCCAGAGCGTCAGTCATCATCGATGTTCGGCCGCTGTAAAGCTGGTTTTGGTCTTTCAGTTCATCACCGTCCTGCTGACGCTGGTGGACGGTTGAAGGATTGAGATCGTAGCGGCTCCACACCACTGTGGGGTAGTCCACCTCATCAGTGTTAAACTCACAGGGCAGCAGGACAAACTCCCCCTCATACAGCTCCACAGCTGAGGCATGCTGGGAAACTGTGAGGACACAGACAGAGAGGTTCAATCACAGCAGCCTGATTTCATCAGGTTCAAACCAGAATCAACCTGGTCCTGTCACATACTCAACATATCTCTATATTGTGCAGCTTTGTCTTGACATGAATAACAAATATCAAAAATGCCATCTGTGCAAATATTGAAGGGATGCAGGGGAAGGGTGGAGGTTTTTGTCAACAGGGAACATCAGAGGTGTAGTCTATTCGGAGCCATGGCAGTGTCCTGGTTTAAGATAAGGATGGTTTCAGGGAAGTAGCTCCTCTTGAGCCTCTCTGTTTTGGCTCTATGAATGCAGTAGTGCATCCCTGACCTCAACAGTTCAGAGAAGCCATTGCTTGGATGTGTCTATGGGGACAGGGATGGGGCTCAGTCAGAGCACAGCTTTGCAGTGCTCCAATGCTGAGGTTAATGCCTGTGGTCTGCCCGACAGGAAGTCCAGGACGTATTTGCACAAAGTGGTGACCTAGGTGCATGAGCTCAGTACTGAGCCTGGTGCAGACTGTCGTGTTGAATGCTGAGTTGGAATCAGTAAACAGCATTCTCACATAGTTCCACTTCCTGTTGTCCAGATGGGTAAGGATATAGGATATGGCGTCTTCAGTTGATCTGTTGGATCTGCAGGCAAACTGAAGAGGGTGCAGGATGCTGGTTAGTGAGGAGCAGATGTGGTCCTTTACCAGCCGCTAGAAGCGCTTCTTGACTAGGGGGGGATTATGCAGAAGGAGCTCTGCGCTTAGCGCGCCGGAAGGTGTTGCAGAGGCCATGGCTGAGGGGTTCTCTGCCGGGCTGGTTTACAAGCTTTCTGGAGACCCCAGATTACCAGCCCGCACCTCAGTCAGCCTCTCTGTGCCCAGGTCCTCAGCCTGTTCTGATTGCCAGAGCATCTTATCCGATCTCTACTTGCTTTGTGGAGTCACTGCTCCCTTTGTTTGGCCCTCATTGGTCGTCAGGATCTCTCTCCCCAAGGTGGATCGAATATACTGTGAGTAACTTTTAGTCCAATGTTTAAAGTGTCTGGCAGTCATACGAAGCGTTAGCCCGGGTGGCCGGTACAAAGAACAAAGAAAACAAGATATGAGCTCAGTTTAACCAAAGACAGCAAGATGGCAGCCATTTCAAACCACATCACCACAGCTTAATACCAATAACACATGACGAATAACTTAACCAACTCAGGTGTCATGTTACTCTCATTGTTTAGATATCTGTCTTCACATCTTTTCCTTCCATCTCTCCACCACATCGTCAGTGGCAGCGACTAATACTCAGGAAAAAGTATTTTTCAGTCAGTGAGGAGAAGAAATAAAAGCATTGATTTGGACCATCTGTACCGGTTTGTTAAATCTTGACAGAAATGATGTTAAGGTTATTGTGGTTGTATAGGTGTTGAATGAGCCAAATCTCTGTCCACATGTGATGCTGCTGTCAGCAAAAAGACCATTGAAAATATATTGTTTTTCATCTGGATAAGAAAGATTTATTTCAATAAAACATCGATGGATCTTAAACAGACTAGTGAAGATGAAAGAAATACAGATTAAATTGGTTCCTCACTGGAAGTGATGATCAGATCAGAGGGAGGAAGGTTATCTTACCGTGCACGAGGATCACAAACACCACAAACATCTTCATCTTCCTGTAAAAACTACAACAGTCCTCTTTAATCTGCTCCTCACTAAACCAACACATTCAGGACATCAGCTCACAGCCAGTGTTCACTTTCCTGCTGCTGATAATCTACTGACACGGTGAGAAAACTTTAGTTTCACTTTAAACTGTTTCCACTGAAGCAGCAGTTGGAATGTAAAGAAACAGGCTGAGCAGCTTCACACAAACACTGATAGAAAGGTGTGGCTGCTGAGCTGACTGCTCATAGACCTGGTAGCAGGAAACAGGCTGCAGTTCACCAGCCTGAACATTTCACCATGGTGCTTGTCTTGTCACCGTTTCGGAGCTTCGTGACTCCTGTACTAGAGAAACACGAGGGATTATGGGTAGTCACTATGCAGTGTTTTGTTGGTCCGATGTCCATCTCTTACAAACGTCCATAAATCCTGTTAGAAATCATAGAAAAAGATGCTTCAGCCTCGTAATCATCGTGTTTGGAAGTTTTCTTCAGGATCAACAGAAATCCAGCTGATGGCGTCTGTTTCCATGGTAACAGTACAAACTGATATTAGGCAATACCATGGATGAACATCATCGTTAACTTCTTTACCTTTCTTAGCTGTGAAACATGAAGGGATGTTTTGTTGCCTGTTCGTCTCTACTAGTTTTCAAGCTTTTGGTTTTGTTGGACCGACACGGACAAATGATTTAATGTCTAGACTGAGCAACGGAGGTGAGTGAAAGAGAGGCAGGCAGGGGACAGGTTGGCTGATGAGCCATTCTCATTCTCTTTGTTTTAATCACTGTACAACTATTCATGCTGCAGAATACATATTGTAGGTATTGTATTATGTATTATGTACATATGTATAGTTATTTATTGTAGTCTTATATTACTTGTATTTTTGTACCACTTTGTATATTTGACTGTTAAGCACCACAACACCAAGACAAACACATAGTGTGTGAAAACCTACTTGGCAATAATGCTGTTTCTGATTCGGACTCCATGGCAACATTATATTTCCTACTAACATTTCCCAAAGCATGATGGGAACTGAAGTTCTAAAATTCAGAAGATGATGATCTTAAATAGAAGTCAGATATAGAAAAAACATTTGTGAGCAGCCCAGCGAGTTCTGATATTAACAACGTGACAAGCCTGGTTCAGACTGAGTCTGCCATCAGCCTGTAAATAAAATGAGTGAAAACTGAGCAAAAAGCCCAGAGTTCAAGCAGTCACAAAGGGACAGAGTGCAGAAAGAAGTGAACAAGTTGACCAGAGAGCCTCAAACACTTGGTGAAGTGACAGTGGGATGGATCAGAGTCCTTGAGGACTCTGTGAGTCTGTGTCATCACTGGATACCTTCCACTCTTACCTCCCCCGCCCCCATGCAGCCTGACTTCAGTGAAGAGCTGGAACAAGTTGATAAGATACTGTTAGACAGTGAACGTGCTGCAACTGGACAGTCTAGAGTCAGTTGTGAAGAGGGGGATGAAGGACAAGACCAAACCGTCCTAGAAACCCCCTCCCCCATGAAGAACTGTGGCAGACGGGCAGCTCATTCAGCCCCCGGATCCTCCCACCAGGGGTGAGACGGAGCAGTTCAGGTGCTCATTTGTACCTGCAGCCATCAGAGTGAAGAACAGCAGTGGAGACCACAGACTGTGACACCACAACACACACACAGTGTTTGGTTTAAAAACAAGAGGTGTGATTCATGGTGATGAAAACTGGATCAACAGGTCTGAAACACACACACACTCAGTGTAAGTGACAGTGTTGGTGTCCATGTCCTGAACTGTTTGTTCCTCTTGGACCAGTTCCAGCGTGTGCCCTGATCAACTCACAGACTCACAGACTCAAAGACTCTCTGTTGGATCCTGGCCTGATATGTTGGCTGATGGATTTCCTAACTGAAAGGTTGCAACATGTGAAGGTTAATGGTTTTATCAGATGTTCTTTTTTCCTCCACTGCATCGCCTCTTTTATTTGTCTTGTACAGTGACACATGCCAAAAGCCAATATGAGAGGTGTCATTAAGTTTGAGGATAATTCTGTCATCTTGTCTCTTCTCAGCAGTGATGATCCTGACCATGGCCCTGTAGTAGCAGGATTCATGCACTGGTGCAAGTCGTCCTTTTTGTCCAACACTATAGATTATAATAGATTTTATAATTTAGATTTTATTCTCCTCTGGTGTTAAATGATCAGGCTGTTCAGGTTGTGCAGCAGTACAAATATCTTGGCACTATAATTGATGACAAGATGACCTTCAAGCTTCCTGTGGAAGCTGTGTGTAAAAAAGCCCATCAGCACATGTACTTTAAATGTAAGCTCTGAAGTTTTAATGTTGACAAGTCTTTATGAAAATGTATTATTCCTGTTTTATTGAATCAGTCCTGTCATCCTCCCTTGTCAGCTCGTACGGGTCACAGACCCTCAGAAACAGAGACATTCTGCAGGGTATCTTCAAAACTTTCAGCCAAATCACAGGCAAAACCTTGAATGACCTTCCTCAAGTATACAAGGTTAGGACTTAGATGAAGGCCCAGTCAGTCCTGGCTGATCCTAGCCCCCCCGTCCAACGAGTTTAAATTGCTTCCATCTGGCCGCTGATACAATCAGACCAATAGATTTAAGAACTCATCTTTCCCTGCTGCCGTTGGCCTTTTAAATAACTTTGTGTGGTTTTTATATTGTACTTATTGTTTGTCTTTGTCTCAGAGTCATGTGCTTCACTGCTGGCTGTATAACAAATTGCCCCTCTGGGATAATAAAGATATCCTTGATCCTTGATGAACTTGATGGGGCAATAAAATAGTGTGTGTAACCAAAAACAAAATGTAGTTTAACCTTAATAATGACTTGAGGAAATAAAATGGCGGCTCCACTCAGTTTACTTGGTAGGATGATTTATACGTCTATACAACCATACAGACGTGAGGTGTATACTGAGTGTTAGTGGGAAAACATGTTTTTATATCTCGTCTGTTGTTTATGCAGTAATTCCTCTAATTCAAGACTAGAGATCTGAACAGGAGGCAAAGATACTGCAGGAAGTGACAGACATGAAACACACAGTGAATCATTCAGTGTGACACTTCCACAGGACTTCATCACCTCTGATGTCAGGATCAACGTCCAGAGAAAAAGACGCTTCATGTTTTTAAGGTTTCAGTGTGTTGAACTCACCTGAGCTGCTGAAGACTCTGCTGAAGACCTGAAACAGACGAGTTGAATGTGTTCAGTCAGGAACTCGGCGCTGTGTGTGTTTCATATTTCATTAATGTTTGACATCTTCCTGCATCTGGAGGACAAAGTCCATCCATCAGTTTGAGAGCTGCGGATTAAAACTTTATGATTCATGTGTTCAGTGTCGAGATATTTAAGTGTCAGAAACAGCAGCACCTGCAGACACTGAACATCACAGTAACATCGCAGACTTTTACATTTCTGTCAATAACTTACGAAACATATGTTAAAGAAACTAAATTCTGGGTTTCTCAAATCTGAAATATTTCACATCCACACATATTGGACATTTTTCAATAAAGTAAACTTTCAACAAAAGTTTTACATTTCAGCCTTCAGATTTGATCCAATCACCTCCTCAAATGTCACACGAGGCCCCGGAGCCCGTCGCCTTGGTCCTGTGTACTGTGTGTACTGTGTGTACTGTGTGTACTGTGTGTCCTGTGTGTGCTTGGCTGCTGTGATAAACTGTATATCAACTTTTATTTCTTTATTCATACACATGACTTTATAATTTATCTTTTATGTGTTTATGTACAACGGACAGTCAGGTCTGTCATTGGGGCCAGCCTGCCCTCCATCCAGGACCTGTACATCTCCAGAGTCAGGAAACAGTCAGGAAACATCACTGCAGACCATCACACCCTGGACACAACCTGTTCAGCCAAGACTACCAGACACCAGAACAGCTTCTTCCCACAGGCCGTCACTCTGATGAACACTTAATCATACAATCATATATACATATAGGTATACATATTCACATATACATATGTATACATATACATATATACTTTTATATATTTTTATATTGTACATAGTATTTAAATGTTTTTGCTTACCTTTGTTGTCCTTGTTTCCTTTGTTTATTTGTCTATTTCTGTGTATGTACGTTGAGAGCAACAGTCAAATTCCTTGTATGTGAACGCATTCATGATTGATTCTGATATTTCTGCTCTGATTTAAAGTTAAATGTATCAGCTGTGTTACTGTCGTGTTTTGTCACTTCTTCCAGCAGGTGGCGACGTTTCCTCACTTCAGATCCTCCTGAGCTGCCTGGAAACCTGCAGACACAGATTCACAAACCAGTAACAGGAACACCAGTAACACCAGTAACAGGAACAGTAACACCAGTAACACCAGTAACAGTAACACCAGTAACACCAGTAACAGGAACAGTAACACCAGTAACAGGAACACCAGTAAAACCAGTAACACCAGTTACAGGAACAGCAGAAACAGCAGTTACACCAGTAACACCAGTAACAGTCCTAAAACATCCTACAATGAGCTCACAAAAGATGATGGATTGTGTAAGTTAGACAGCCTAACCTGGCGTACTGTGGCGGACTACAGAAGCTCACTGCTGATCTTTATGACAACAGATGATGATTTGACTCATTTCTACCTTGTCTTCTTTTTTCCCTGGTTTGGCAGAACGGGACTTTCATAAAAACTGATGGCTTGATTGATTGCTTGTTTCAACTCTGACCCACTGTGCTTCCGTAGTTGTGTCCAATGAGGGATTATTAAACCTCTCAGGTGCTTCACTTTGAGCTCCAGATCACCTGGTTTGTTTCCAGCCTGTGTGATCATGTGACTGCTCGTTTTCTGACCGGTCAGACTTCTCTTTAGATTATATTAACATGATGACTTTCTGCTGCTATTACTGATAGAAATGATGGACAAAACCACAAGGAGACGGTCTACAGCCATGGCTTTAATCACAGGTAAAAGCTCCTATCAGCTGTTACTTCTGGAAGGTTTCTGTCCTGTTGAGCTGCCTCCTCCTCCTCCTCCTCCTCCTCCTCCTCCTCCTCCTCCTCCTCCCATCATGTAAACATGCGACTAAGAGCTGATGATGATGATGTGAGTGAATGTGGGAGCAGCAGACCATCAGCAGCAGCTGCTCAGTCCAGGAAATGAAGCGAGAGGCCGCCGTGACTCTTTCTTCTCATCATGCCCTCCCCTCCTTCAGCCGAACACACACACACACACACACACACACACACACACACACACACACACACACACACACACACACACACACACACACACTTTCTCTGAGTGAGTGTTTCCTACCAGAGCGGCTGTGTTCACACTGCAGGGGTGTGTCCCATCAGAGCCACAGCAGTGGACGTTTATCTTTAACTCACCTGAAACTGAAACTTTCACTATACTGATCTATTTGATATTTAACACTACGACATCATTCAGTCTGTAAAACATTAAAATAACAGCAGAGGTGTTTGGTTCCTGACGCCTGGACTCTGAAGCAGGATTTGGTGTTAGTGAAGTAACTTCAGGTTTTAGTCTCACGACGGTGGTTCACTTCTTACATCGCCACGGTAACTTATACTGCACACCTAACCTGCTCTAGAGCCGGTTGCGTTCGATGTAACACATCAACGCGAATAAACTCACCACACACGGACCAATCAGTTCTCTTGGAAAATGGCGTCATCATTCGTAGAAGATCCTGTTGAGCCCAGTGTGCAGATCCAGAGAGGGTCTCTCATGAGGGTCCAGAGACCAGCAGCCCTTTGGCTTCCCAGATGATTTATATGAGATATAGATTCTGGTCTGAGGGAACGATGATCTGTGTCAGCTTCTTGAGCCGTACGTTACCAGGAATGAACTCTCTTGGCCATGAACATCCACACTGACTGTTACCATCAGGAGAGTGGTGGCGTTGTTTCCAGCAGCTGCTGGGTGTCTGTAATGCTGCCACAGTGTATGTTCTTATAACATGACACAGAAAACTTCTATACGAGTTCACAAACTGAAACAATATCCATCTCAACAGGTCAAATACTGGAGATTTAAACCTGCTTTCACTTTCAAACTGTCCTCTGGTTTCCAACGGTAGCTGTAAAAATCCTAAGGCTGAACTACTGGACAACTCTCAGTGTTGTGAGTTAAAACAATAAAATAATAAATACATAAATTCCATTCCATCTTCCTACCATATTATTAAATAACCTACAGTCATTACGTTTCATACATTTAATATATTTTAAACCTCCAATTTCAAACACAAATTACGATGTTTCCAGACTTTTTAAGACTTTGCTGAACAGGATTTGAATTACCTGATAAATCCACTTCAGTTATGAATTTCCACTGGAAACATCAGAGGCCAGAAAACGATGCTCATTGTTCTTCTGGTGAGGTTCAAACACCTGTGATCGTAGATACAGAATGAAATAACCACGAAAACAAATTAATCTGTTGCATTAGAGATGTTCTCTTTATCTTTTTTAATACGTCATATTCAGTAGGAGGATAGAAATGTTACCTTATCAGATCCAGGAGTCGTCACGTTGGCGTTCCTCAGGGATCGATCTCAGGACCATTACTCTTTCTGATATATGTAAATAATATAAATTCTGAGTTAAAACTTTGTCTTTGAGGTTAAAAAAACCACCATATGTAGTAAAGACTGAATCTTTTTTATTTGCTGAAAGTGAAGTTCCAAACCAGATTTTTTTATGTCACCTGCAGTGGAGCTACGATAAAAGTCCGAACCACAGCCACATAATCAGGGTTACTGGATCCAACTGTATGTGGTTATTCTGTATTTGCAGGAAATGTTCTATTTGTATATAATGTACTGTAATATATACACAATAATTTAGTTTTTTAATGTATAAAATCTTGTTTGTGTTACATACTTTTTATTATCTAGTTTTTTTATTTGATTTTATGTTTTGTTTGTATGTCCATGTCTTGTGGCAAATATGTGAATGTTGTTTTGTGACAGAATCAAACCAACTCTTCTTCATTGGTCACATTTAGTACAAACCTGAAATTAGCCTGAGACAGAAATGGTGCCGTGAGCCTTTAATTTACAACATGCAACAAATCACAACTTGTAGTTTAAACACACTTTTAAAAAATGTAGAAAAACAACACAAGTCATGTGAGCTCTTTGTGATGTGACTTATAATAATACTGCGGACATCTTTTCTTCTAAAACATAATAAAATCACTTCATTTCTCCACCCCACCAGCACAAGCCTTAACACACACCTCGCCATTTTACAAGTGGTTCAGTTTTCTTCAGTTTCCTTCCTTGCTGAAACCAAATCGGCCCGTAAGCTTGGAAATAGCAGGTTAACGGACCGACTTCTACAACAACAGAACATTAAGGCACTTTGGAGAAAAAACTAAATAATCTGAACTATCAGGGTGTCTGAGTCCACTGGGCTCTTTGTGTTTTAATGGCCATACTGGTGTTTTCATGCTTTAGCTCATTGGCTTCTAGAGCTGATCCAGAACCGCGACACTTGGGTCACTGTGAGGTTCGTTTAATTCATAACAGGAAGAAATGTTGAAAATACGAACTCACCGGAGGTAGATGATCTTCTGCCCTGCTGCCTACTCACTGGGTGGTTCACAATCTTATAAGCAACTTTTAAAAGTAATGTGTCAGATAGGTGTTAAATAACAAAAAAACATAATTTACTCTTTCAGAGAAAGATTCCTTCCATTAAAGACAGTTATAAACTACAGAAAATCAAAGATGGCGCACTGTTTTCACAATTCTGTTTCCAAGGTCAAGAAAAACATCATCTCCTCCATTAAAATCAATACAAACCATTAAAAAATCAAAAGAGAAATCCTGATTTAAAAAAAGGTTATATTGGTTTTAATGTTAGAAACCTTTCTTTCTCAGAAGAAAATCACCTTTTCGTTACTTTACACCCATCTGACCCTGTGTTTCAACATCTAAAACTTCATCTAAAAGAAGATTGCCTACCAATGGATGAGTGTATTTAGCGTATTTCCAACTTTCTTCAGAACAACTTTTTCCAGGTTTCATGTCTATCTGAAACCGTAATACTTCGCCTGATGGTCCAGGATCAGAACTTGTAAGCCACCAGACGGTTTACCAGCATACTGTATCTGCCAGTGGACAAACAGCCTAACATCAGGTCTCTGTGCATCAGTGAGAGTAGCATCATTAAGCTTCAGAAAATACATACATGCAGAAATAAATAATGGAAACAGTCTGGTTTTGTCCGGCCTGGAGCCAGAATGAATCTTTGATCAAAGTGTGGTAAGAATCTTTTCTAAAAGGAGAAAAATGTACGATGAGACTAATGTTAACAGCTAGAGTTTCTATCATCAGCAGAGTGGAAATCTCTGACTGATGGACAGATTCATTCTGGTTCCAAACAAAACTTCCAGGCAGCAATATAAAACCCAGCATTAGGGTCCAAAAATAAAGGATGCACCAATAAAAAATATCCAAATTCAATACCAAAACTGGATACTGGGCAGATAATGATGGAAAAACTCAGTATATCAAAAGTATCTATAGATCTATAGAAATACAAAATCAAAGCACGCTGATTAAATCTCAAACATCTTCATAATTTCTGTCCAGTGATACTAAACAAGCTTCGGGTCCTGATAGTCATCTACATCACATTTAACGGCGGTCAGTTAAAATGGTATTAGCATTTAAGAAGTTTTATCAGTGCATCTTTAATGGAAATAAAGCTTTCATATGTCAAACTGGTCCAAAAACAAAATACAGTACAGTGAAGCAGCAAATACACAGCATATGTGAACATCTTGGACCGGCACACAACCGCAACAACAATATCTCAAAGTGAAATGCAGCAATGTTTTACTCTGTAGAAAACAGCTTTTGAATAGTTGTGACTAGAACGGGGTGATAGAGTGGAAAGACCCCCAAACACTGTGTCGCAGACAGAAGTTAACAATCGTGAGAGAAACGTGGTGAAATCTTTGGCTGTTAATCCAAAATGGCGCTGACAGATCACACTGTGAGACCTCTGTTTACTTTAGCAGCTGATTAAGTGCTTCCTGGGCCTAAATTTAGGACTTAACTTCGCAATGTGAAGGTCTCGTGTGAGGTCTTCAAGGGGCCCATTTCCAAATGATGTCCAGTGTAATCAGGTTGCGGAAGTTTCCGTGGTCACACCAGCAGTTTGTGGCTCTCCAGCGAGGTTGATTTGTATTCGTTCAATCTGATTTATTAGGTGTGTTTCCATCCAGCTGTTTCTATGCACATTTTCAATCTGTGCATTAAAAGAATGGAAACACAGAAAACTTCGAACGAATTACACAATTTTTCTTCGCACTCGATTTTTGAAAAAAAAAACAAACAAAAAAAAACAGTCCTACTGTCTTGGCTCCGTGTCGGATCAGGTCTGTTTTATTTTGAAAATGAATCCATGTGAGTTGAGTTCAGGTAAGTTTTCCCCAAGTCGGTTTATAGTCCCACATGTTGCATTATTGTTCACCAGCCAGTCGTCCCAAAACTTCCAAACTGATGTACTGATGTCAGTGTGACCTGCAGCGGACCTGGTAGACAGCCGTTAGCACAGTGTTTAGGGGCTTTAAGGGACGCACCAGAAGTAAAACAATAATCTGTATTTAACTCCATTATAATCTGTCTTTAGTTAACCTAAACTCCCACATGGTCAAAGTCAAAGTGAGACATTCTATTTTAATCAATAAATCCTTCATTCTGTACTTGGAGCTGCGTCAGAGGAAATGGAACGACACATTCAGTGCAAAATCTTAAGATTTTTGAAGCTTTTTGGCATCTGATCAACATTAAGGCAGTAATCTGAGGATTAACGTCTCTGACTGGAGGTTCAGTTTTACATCAAGAGTTTTGTTTTAAAGAAATGGCAGAAACTAAATCACAGATCTGTCCTCCAGCATCCAGATTTAAACAGCAAATGTGTTTTTTAATTCCACAAACATTTCTCGGTGGCAGAAATAATCGGATTGGTTGAGTTAAACTTCTATAGGTTCATTTACTGGTGAACTTGAATGGCATAAAAAGAAATCTGGTAAAAGTTTAAATAGAAATGGAACTGCAGGTCAGCAAGTTCGCTGACGTGCTGATATCTAAACATACGAGTTAAAATTAACAGGTAACATCGCTTTACTGTTACTGCAAAATAAAACTAATGACAACAATTTAGCTACTGCTGCAACATAACTGTAACTCCATTCAAAGAAAATTAGTGAAAGAGTTATTTAACAGATAATATTAGTCGATATTATCAACAATGGGGAGTTTTTGATGAACGATGATGTACTAACATGTTTTTCAGACTGTAGCAGCACGATTTACATTGAACCTTCAGTCCATCAGAAATGTTTGCAGAACTAAAACAGAAACTGCATTTTAATCCACTGCTGCCAGCCGCCGGTGTACCACAATAAGACTCATGTTTAATGGCACAGAGACTCTGATTGGTCAGAAACCTACAACGCTCAGGACCATGTGATGTGGAAATCTGTGACCACACATTAATTAAGTGTTGACACTAAATGAAAGTACAGATCAATAATCAAAGTAGTGAAAATACTACAACATGCAAGGATGAAGTTCAGGCCAGGAGAGGTTTTATTTTGAAATGTATATTTTGTGCTTTAACAGTCAACATGTTGTGATTTACTACTGTTTTCTATCCAATGAAGCATGCCTGATATTTATTGTATTTTCACTACTTTTCTGAAGACTGTTATTAATCTCTGCTTTCATTTAGCAGATATGACAATTCAATTCTGCTTAAATTAATTTAAAGCTTTTTCAAAATAACTATAACTAAAAAGTTTGACCCAAACAGTGAATTTAGGTTATTAATCTGTGCATACGTATTATTAATCCATGTGTACATTTTATTATAAATTTCTGTATGTTTTATTAACTCATGCATACATTTTATTGATCCATAGGCATCTTTTATTAATCAACACAATGTTTTTTTCAATCTGTGTGTGCGTATTTTCAATCTGTAGATACATTTTATGATTCCATACGTATTTTATTATCAGTATATATGTGTTATTAATATGTATGTTTATTAATCTGTGCAAACAGATTTCCACACTAATAGTTTTCTTGACCATTTGACCCCCGGCAGCCTCCGTAGAATCATAATCACTTATGGTTGAATGTGGACGCTGCTCTCTGTTATGGCATCATTTAAAACTGTTACTGATGTGCTTTTCTGAGTGCATGAAATTCAGATTGAATTTAAATTCAAATGGTCAACAGTTTGTTTTTAAAAAGCACCAAGGACAGTAATACAGGTCCTGTCTGTAAACTGGACAGCATGTTGGAGTGAAACTGTAATAACCACTGAACTCATGGCTGCTGAAGTTAACAGCAAATTGATTTCCCCAGCAGACAGCGTGTCTGTTCTCTGAACTCTAACTGTGGGAAGTTAATGTGGCGCTTCATGGGAGTTACCCCCCCCACCCAGACAGAGGAAGATTTAGTTCACTTCAGTGGAAGTTAAATGTCATTTTACCATAAAAATCTCAAATCAATGTCACATCATCTTTAACACAGTAGTGAAATTATTAGTCTCATTCTATATTTTTATTCTTGTCAACAAATCTCAAGTGCAAGGCTAAACCAACATGTTGGTCCGCCCCTCAATACTGTCGGACTTCCTGTCTGCGGCTCTCAGCTCATTGGCTCCTACTGACGAAAAAACACCTCACAAAGATATAGTTTAGTTTTCTGAGACGTATCCACTGAAAAGGTTCAGTAATTTCCTAAAACAGCTGCTCGCTGTAGTTTTTATCAAACAAACAGGAGGAAATAGTGCATTTGGGGCATACTTGTTAGCAGATCAATTCATCGTTGGTTTGGTTCTGATTATTATAGACTTATTGTAATTACAGAGATGCACTTTTCTTTTTTCTTTTTGTGTTTGTTTGCATTGTTACATGCTAATGTTTCCTGTTCCATGCTCTTGTTTTTCAGCACACAGAAGTTTTAGCCCCTGAGTGATGATTTAACATGCGAGTTGTTTTCTGTGAGATATGAGCTTGTTAAAGGTTGTTTAAACACACCAGAACGCCGACAATATTTTAATTTGCTCGCATATCAGGCTAACAGAGCTAAACTGTGTTTATGGAAAGAGATTTTAAAAAGTTGAATTCATTCATTCCGCGGTCCAGCTGTTTCTGAGCTTCAGGACTTTTCAAAGTACGTTAAAAACGGTTGGAATGGATGAGACGCCTGATAACGAATCGAGCAAATCAGGCGAGCTGCTGTAAACGACCGAGGCGACAACGAGGCAACACGTGACTGGAGGAAATCGCCTGAACCGCTTTATGGCACACGACAGCAAGAGGGCGCTGTTCTGTTAGAGCAAACAAGCTTCTCTAGATGTTCGGTAGCAGGTTGTGGAAGGAGGGAAAAATCAAACATTAAAAACTAACTCGGGGAGGGAAACAGCAGGGATGATGGGAAATGTAGTCATGACAACAAAACCAGGTGACTGATGGTTTGCACCGCAGCGTCATTCGTCGATACGTTGATGGTTAAAATGCGACACTGAGCACCTTTAACATGAAACTGTGACTTTAGAGGTCTGATAGGATTCAATGGGAAATTTGATAAAATGTATTCTGGACATCTGAGTAATACTGTAACTACTGTCCCCTCAGGTATTTACCATGATGATCAAATTTACGACTGGTCCAGGATCAGCTGTTACAATCCAATCAGGTTAATTATCCAGGTGGTTGCTAGGCAGAAAATGGAGGACACAGCAAACTGCCAACACAGCCACCCGGTTTCCTTCATGACGGGTCGCTTATTACACTGCTGCACCTGGAGGGAGGAAAGGAAGGAAGGAGGGAAGGGTGCAGGAGACCAGGAGGAATGGAAGGAGGAAAAACAGCACGGAGAAAAGTGATGAAGGGAAGATTGACAAGAGAAGAAGAAAGAAAAGTGAGAATGCAGTAAAAATAATTTCTATCATGTGAATCTGTCACATGTCTGGTTATCAAACAGTTGCTTCAGTGTTGGAAGAAAATCTCGATATTCTGCCTCCCAGTTCCTCTTCAGCTGATTATCACAGTTAGCACTGATAGCATCAGACACAGTGAGGCTGTTTAAACAGACCGAACCTCAGCAGACGCTCAGGACCGTCCAACCATCTGCCGGGTATATTTACACTTTGACCGGTGAACGAAGGATTTCCGCTGCACTCGAGATGCACGCTGGTTCAACGGTAACAGGGGAACAACGTCCACCGTGCTGAGCATCCCAACGTCAACACCTTCGCTGCTGTTTCACCTCCTTTTCCCACCTCGACCTCTTCTCTCTGCTGTGTTTCCATCCACCTGTTTATATTCACATTTCAATTTGCAAGTAAAAAAAAAACCTGAGTGGAAACACCGAAAAATATTCCAAAAAACGATTTTACTCTTGGCTGAGGTGGGAAAGTTTCTGTGTGGATAAAAGGGAAATGGTGCCAGATGCAGCGACCGAAGCTCCTTCAAACTTCACTGCACTTTAGTTTATTTCGTTCAGCAGAAATTGAGCGTTGGGTTTTGGACTGTTGAGATATGAAGGCTGCCGCAGGCGGGCATCTGTCGGACTGTTAATGTGAAAATGTCTTATTGCTGCTGTTTTCACTTAAATTAATAATTTCCTGGATGTATGTATATAAATAACTGTATATATTGTTTATATTTCTTTATATTTGGTCCTGTTCTATTCTAAATTTGTAGCATGAACTTTAATTTCACATTAACACATGAATCTAACAGAAACGTCTGATTCCCTTCATGTTTTCCATCATTGGAGCTTTGACTGGAGCTGGACGTCATCTCGTCGTGTCTCTTCTTCTGTGGTGGTTTAAAGGCCCCGACTGGAGGATCAGCTCCACCTGCTGTTTATCTCCATCAACCAATTAACCCAAACATATACACATCACCCTCACCCAGAGAAAACTGCTAACAGAGAGCTACAATACTAATGTAGACGTATTAGAGAAACAGGCTGGATGGAGGAATCAGCAGGGGTTATTATGGTATTTAATTATTCAGCACTCTGTCAGTGCGTCTGTGTCTCCCTCCCTGTTATTATAGTGGGGTTTTCACTAATATTCCCAGTTTACTGTAACAGGCTTCAGATGTTTCCTGCAGGATGTCGTTAAAAGGTCCGGTTATGTTGTGGTGCGTTCAAGTGTCATGGAAACCTCCAACATCAAAGACTTCTGTCCAGAAGGAGACGAGGAGCTGCCGTCTGTCCACGACCAGGCAAACGTACATTAAATATGACACATATGAAATGATAAAAACAGGGGCAGGATTAATCGTACCAGTCTGATGAGAGCCACAGGTCACACTGTAAGACGTCCACAAACTAACGGCCATCAGGAACGTCGCAATGAACCCAAACACCTGAAAGCAACACACATCAGATTCCATGTTAACCTGAGAACACAACCCAACATCAGGAGGAAATGATCTCTTTCTCTCTTATTTTATAGCTTTGTGTGTCAGCCTGTTTGCAAATAAAGTTTAGGAGTTTAATGAAACAACAAAATATAAAAACAGATGTTGTGATTGGTGGAGACGCAGGACAGATGTGAGGATAACAACGTTATCAGTAAAGACGTTAATGTGACTTCCTGTGTAATTAGAGGGAGGACGGATGCGGGGGGGGGGGGGGGGGGGGGGGGGGACCGATTTCAGAAACCAGACGTGAAAACACTCTGAAATGTGACAAATACATATCATATTTATTATATTTGATTATATATTACTGTATTTATAATTATATAATACTTATTATACTGTACTATGCTTATACAATACTTTATTATAGTTTATATGCTGTATGTTGCTGTACTATACTGTACATTGTTACACTATATTACTACATTCCACCTTATATTATACTTATATATCCTGTATTATATTATGTTAATGTTATACTGTTTTATTACATTATATACATTATTACATTATATACTTATATATGAACCACCTCTGAGGATCAATAAAGGATCATTTATTATCTTATCTCAGGTTTGTAATTTAAATTTTATTATCTATCTGCACACTTTATATGCAGCCGTTTTCACTCTGCTGATGTGTTTCTGGACAAGTGGCCACATTTTATTGTGAAAGTTCATTCTTGACCTTTAAACTAATACTGCAACAATAAAATAAAAACCTAATCTTTTGCCAGGTGTCCCAGCGTCTGTGTGGTTACTCACCGATCCGGCCACCAGCGCTGAAACTCCTCCACTCTTCACAGCGGCGACGATGGAGGCGATGAGGATGAGGATGGTCCCGACGGAGTAATGAAAGAACTCCTGAAACAGCAGCAAAGATTCATCTTCATACCGGCTTCACAGCATCTTTTATCCACAGTTCTTATCTTCTCTTTATAAATATGGCTGAAAATGTAACATATAACTGATTGTTCAGTAGTCAGATGAATATATTTCAGTGTGAAACAGGTCCAAACTACATGTAGAAGTATCAACCAAAGTTGGTGCACATCTTCTTAAATCACCAACTGAGCGCTCACAGGGAGATCACTTCATTAGAGCAAACACACAGGACGTTTCACTTTGTGGGACTGATGTGAAACAATTTACACAACATGAAGTATGAACATAAAATGAAATAATTCTTATATAAATAAATGAACAAAACAAGAATAAGATTTGAATCTCAACTTTTAAGCCTTTTAAATCTCCACAACACAAAGAGCTACGAGGTAGAAATACACCAGGTTGAAATAAAGTGGAATCACCCTTAAAGGGAACCTGGAGTGTTTATTTCTGTTACTGGTTGTGTACAGAAGATTAATATGGGCCGATATATCATTATCAGATCGTTTTAACTCTGATATCAATCGGCCTTCAGCTTTTTTGAAACTCATCTCAGGTCGCAGTCGAGTCGTCAGGATCTGAGAGGAAACTTTGGCGTGCTGTAAAAAACAAATAAACTGCAGGAAGTGCATCTTTAATGTAAACTCACAAGGTGAAGCCAACAGCTGCAACTTTAAATTCACTACAGAAGCTTCCTTCCTTCTTATTTTTTAACCCTGCAAGGACAAATTCTGGGGTGAAACCTCAGTAAGTTCCTGTTATGCAACACTGATGGTCAAACAGTCGGATCTGTATAACAGAAGTTCAGAGGAAATGCAGAAGTGAGATGGTGAAGAGATGAACACGCAGACTGGTGATACACCTGCTGAAGGGGGATTTTATCTCCGCAGCCTGAAGCTTTAATGTGTGGAAACGTTTCCTCCGTCTCACCGTCAGCGGCCAGTTGATGCAGGGCATCTTCCCCTGCAGCCTGAACAGGTGCATGAGGAAGAAGATGAGGAGGGCGATGAGGAACCACAGCGTCACCACCTCAAAGTACTGGAAGGCCGCCCAGCTGGGCCAACCCCGGGCGCAGTGGACGCACAGGAAGGCGACGAGCAGGGCGACCTGAGGAAACAGTCACAGCCCCGGACGTTACAGTGTTTTAACGGGCGGAGAAACCTCTCAGTCACAGTCACATTAACACAAATTTTTTTAAAACTTGGGTTATTATTTTGCACATTTCATCCTCTTCATTTTAAACGCTGTGCAGATCTTATATAACAGAGATATTGACATACTTTTTATTGTAAATTGTAAATTGTATTTATGATTTTGACTTGCAGTACTTGTTTTTTTCCCTCTTATGATGTTTAATGGGACCGTGATGCATCAAAATACCTCAAGACGAGTTCCTTGTATGTGAAAACCTTCTTGGCAATAAACTGATTTCTGATTCTGATTCAAAAATGAATAATAAAAAGCACAGAAATCTTACACAGTTTGTCCACCAGGGAGCACCGACAGCTTCATCGTCACACTGTACAGTCTCCCAAACACTACATCTACTTTTTTATCTCTCAAATATTGATATCAGCCTCAAATATCAGCATCCCTCAGGCTCCACTGGAACAGGGGAAAATCATTTCCATTAAAGATGTAAAGTGGACCATGTTGTGAACAGCTGATGATCATCAGGAATCCCCTGGGATTTACGTTTTCTGCTAAAAACAAATCCTTTTCTAAAGTAAACTGGAGCAATACAACAACAATAATAAACCAACAATAAATGCTTCCACTTCTTTTGTCGCTGTGAACAAGTCTGCAGTAATTAAGTTACACAATTAAAACTGAACTCTCACTTCATCTTTCTGCAGATTTAAACACACACACACACACACACACACACACACACACACACACACACACACACACACACACACACACGACAACATTCATCCGTTTAAACGCTTCCCCGGACTGAAGCTCCCGGCGTGTCGGCGTGAACACAGCCCGTGTTACACGCTCGTATCCCGGGTAAACTCCGGGTTAGCCTGCGGGGTCTGGACCGAGTCTCACCATCTGTCCTATCTTCGTCAGTCCCGGGATGGTGCGGGTGTAGCCCAGGTGGAGCAGGCCGTCCCCGGACGTCCTGGTGGTGGAGGTGGTGGTGATGACGGTGTGCGACATGGCGGCGGCGAACCAACACAAATGTTTGAAGTAGTTGAGCTGCAGCGGAGAGGCGCCGTCCACCGGGAACCTTACAGCGCGTCGGTCTGCGGGCGCACCCGGTCAACTGTCCCGGAGACACACGGCCGCTTCCGGGGAACCTTTCACAATAAGACACATGGCGCATGATACAGAGAGAGAGATCTATATACTGTAAATATATCACTTTACTTTAAAACGGCACCGTCTTTAAAAGCTTTTCATAAAAAAATCTCGAGTTTTCAGATGAAATAAACATAAAAATTGACGTTACTTGGAATCACACCTTCAAAGTAAAACCCATATTGACAGATGAAACTTTATTGATCTCAGCAGGTGAAAAGCTGATGAAGACAGGTTGATCGACATGTTTCGTGTACTGCTCCTTGGAAAAAGTACTAGTTGTTTAAGTTTTCTTTGTATTATTGTACTACTGTATGTGTTTGAAATGGTATAAATGAAGGGTTGGTGGAGGGGTAGTGGGATGTAAAAATATATTAAAATGTACATTTTTATTCTCTTTGCACTCATTTTCTACTGTGCAATTGTCTTTTATTAAAAGATATATATCTATATATTGATAGACAGATCGATAGAAAGTCACCCTAATGTTGTTTTTGTGGTCCTGGAGGCTTCTGGTCGTCTTTAAACGTCCAATAACTGATTGTTTATAAGAGCTCGAACAGGGAGTTTCACCTGTCTGACAGGTAGAAGGAATATTTGTTATTCAACCGTTAGTGGACTGACAGAACATGAAGCTGAACTCTTGTGATGATGGTTGGACTCATTTTTCCTGTAAAATCATTTCCTGGCTGCAGCTTCTCAGATGTGAAGATTTGCTGCTTTTCCTTTGAATGATTTGAATCATGTGAATGTGTTTTAATAATGTTGAGCTTTGGACTGTTGGTTGGACACAACAAGCATTGTGAAGGTGTCACTTTGGGCTCTGGCTCATCGTGACGCCATTTCTCACTATTTTCACTATTGTTACAAAGCAAACGATCAATGGATTAATGGAGAAAATAGTTTAGTATTTACAGTGTGTATTAGTACTTTTACTGCAGTAAAGGACCTGAATACTTCCTGCACCTCTTGATGAAACTGTCTCATGTTTGTTGTTTGGCTGTTTTAAAGTAGCAGAGCAGTTTCCGTGCCTTTATTTTGAAGTAAACATCCTGTATCTGCTGGTTTCAACATGGGTGGGTGTTTCAGCGTTGACAGATAGGTGTGTGTGTGTGTGTGTGTGTGTGTGTGTGTGTGTGTGCAGGAGGTGTGGTATCTGTCAGGAAACACTGCAGCAGCAGCAGCAGCAGCACTGAGTGTGAAAAGCTTCCAGAGCTTCAGTCCAAACACACGATTGTTCTCTGCTCGGTGGTGGAACAGAGGGCTGCTGTCGGGACGTTTCTCTGCACGTCGACACACCGAACACAGGACAGACTGTTCCAGCACACACACAGGACACACAGCAAAACCAATAAATCCTCATCACATGGTCCAGGCCGTTCCCAGGGCTTTCAGCCTCATCGGGTGGGCTTCATTAGTAGATGCTGACCAGCTGTCATGGAGATAGTATTATATAGATAGTATAGAAGTTTCAGTTTGTAAAACTGAGATTATTTTGTATTTTGTCCTTGTTACAATGAGTACATTTCTGTCTTGAAACTACAGTACATGGCGAAAAGTATGTGGACATGTGAACCCGTTCCACTCCTATGATCCAGACCCTTTAGTGAAGTAAAAATACTGACACACACAGTGAAAATACTCCACTACAAGTAAAAGTCCTGCATTCAAAACTCACTCACTGAAGTAAAATCAGCAACATAAGATTATTTAAAGTAAAGTCCTGTCAGTGTTTTATTATCTCTGATGTTTCTGGATTAATATTGCTGCTGCATTCATGTGTCTGTTAATTTTGATTTGCATTTAAAATTGTTGCACTAAAGTTTTCCCCTGTGGCCTTTAAAGCAGCACAGTTTGCACAGTTTGGTTGGACGCTGCTGTTGCCGAGTGTTGACTGAGAGCTGCAGGTCTTCACACCTCTGTGGTTCACTGACGTCAGAGTGAATCTTCTGCTTCAGCTCCTCTGTCAGTTTCCGTTCAGAATTACCCCAAAACATCTGGACCTGTGTGGGAGTCAGCAGGTTGTTGCACACGACACATTGCAGAACTGGTTTTGACAAGTTCAAGTCTCAAGTCTTACAAGTCCAAGTCAGATATCAAGTCTTTTGAGGACACGTCCAGGTCGGGTCTCAGGCAGAGACAAGTCAAGTCACAAGTGTTTAAAGGCCAGTACCAAGTCTAGATGAAAGTCTTTTCCTTCTCTGAATGATGAACTCTACAACGACGCGTTGATCGTGTTAATTATTTTATATAAACTGTGTTTTAGAGTTAGTTTTCCCCATCAGATCAGATCTGAGCTGAAGCACCATGAGTCACCGTGCGGAGCTGCATGAGCCTCCTGAATTTATCACTAAAATACTCGCAGAGCTCATTAATAATGTAAACGGCAGCCTCAGTAACACTGAACCGGCAGGAGAAAAGGCAAAGTGGGAAACCTCCACACTGTATCACCCCTCCATCTGAAGTCAAAGGAGCGTTTCTGGGATCAATAACTGTAACATATGACTGAATTGCATCCAAAAACAAAAACACAATACAATATTCTACTGCTCTGAACATGTTGACTTTAATATTTCACAATAAGTAATCCTTCTTTTAATATAACATAACATTAAGAGTCCTGATACTGAGGTAAATATTAAAGTGCTATATGAGTAAGATGGATCTATTTTAAAGTGTTTACATCTGTTTCATGGTGCTGACGTGACTCACTCATATATACGCTTTGTTAATATGTGACTGTAAAAATGTAAATGAGCAAAATCTGAATATTTCACCATAAACATAATCAGGTCAGACACTGACTTATTCTCTTAACTTTAGTATTTGTTTATAATTTTGTCTTTTTTATTAATTATTTTATTGAATCTTTATTTATTTCCAAAATAATAAACAAAATTACATCATGGCAGTCATTTTACATGCAGTAAGAAAAAATGATATTTTTAGAAACTAATACTGTAGAGTAAGTTCATCTTTAATATTGTATTACTGAAATATCACTGCTACTATCTATAAATCATAAAAAGGTTGTTTTTTTAAGGTACTTTGGTATGAAAAATAAACATTTTTTATATATTTGATTCATTTCTGGTGAAATAACAAAGTGCTCAGATTTAACCTCCTGGACATGGTGAGTTTTTATTTCAGAAGGTAAAAACGTCGCAGAGGAGCAGAGATGTCAAAAGCAGTTGTTTCCTTTTATCCGTCACCATGGAGACATAACAACGGATGCTACTCAATTTCAACCACATCCTGTGGCCACAAAGTGGTTAAACACACACACACACACACACACACACACACACACACACACACACACAGAGCAGCAGGAAGTGAAGCTGAAACTTGCAGCAGCTTTGGGATTAAAACTTAAACTGGAGTTGGACTGAAGCTGCCAGATTAAAGTGATCAGGGGCCGTCCAGGCGGATCAGGAGCAGCCTGACTGGGTGTTTGTGAGGCCTCAGGTGTTCCCGCAGGTGAGCGAGCCGCAGGCGAACCTCAGCTGCACCGCAGCCAGTAACCGCTCCCACCAAACCACACAGACTTTCTGGGGTTTTAAAGCACACATGAGAAAACATGAGAAAAAAAAGAGCTTCTCTCTTGAGGTAGAATGAATCTGATTGGCTGAGTTCAATTAAAATGTGTTTTTCAGCCCTGAGTTACGTCTCTCAGGCAAACATTCACATCCTGCCATCTTAGACTTGACCTTGATCTTTGACCTTGAGCCTAAAAATTGGACAGGTCCCATTTTCAAAATACTGTGTTCATAAACATCCGCTGCTGTAGTTCATATAAACTGCATGGCCTAAAGTATGTGGACAGCTGAGCATTCCCTCCATATGAGATATTTTATATTATTTATCTTTTTATGTTTATATTAATATTATACTATATTATTTTTTTCAATAATATTAAAGCACTAACCTATAATTTCCTATATATTTAAATAAATATACTTATTTAATACATTATATTTTATTTTGTAAGTGTATCATAGTAAATATTGATTTTAAATATAATCATTGTTGCCTTGTTTTCCTGTTGAATAATAATATTACTGAACTCTGTAATAATTAAATAGGTCTTCAGTTATTAAAAATATACTGACTATATATTTCTAAGCTGTTACCTCTTTATTCCCTCCTGTATGTACATATACTGCAGGTACCCAGTAAATACACACGGATACACTAAATCATCCAGGTTTTCCAGGTTGGATAAGCTCAGGGACACAACAGAAGTGAATGGGACATCCCTTGTTTTGATGAGCTCTTTGACATGTTGATAATAGGCCCGGGCTCAGGGGGCTCAGGGGGCCCCTGACCCCCGGGGCCCCGCGGCCTGAGCCAGGTCGGTCTGTTCTGTAATCCTTCCTGGAAACATCTTTGTATGCCGGAGCAGGAAAGTCTCCCTTCAGTGAACTAAGAGACTAAAAAAACACAACTAAAGTACGCTGAAGTACGCGGAGTACTTATATACTGTAAGAAAATACACATTTCTTAATAAATAAAAGTTGACATTTATTGGTTCAGTCAACTGACTTTAGAGCTCTTTTAATACAGGAGGGAAGTCTCCCAACAGTGTGATGGACAAACTGGGAACCATTGATACCTGATGTCACTTTACTGCTTTATACTACTACTGTACTGCACCTACAGGTACTGTACATATTACACATACTGCTTACTAACTGCTTACAACCTGTTTACATCACAGTATATATATTTACTACATTTCTGCACAACCTGTTTACATATATTACACCTGCACACCTGTCTACCACAGTATTATATTTTATTTTAAATATTAGATTCCCATATTTGAGCTGCTGCAGTGATGACCGTCTTGGACTCAGAGTGGGTTCCCTTCACAGTAATTGTTATGTACATGAGAATAAAGAACTTGAACTTGAACCTGTGGCTCCCCCTGCTGGACGGGAGGGACAACAGAAACAGCTGTTTAAATAAATACAGCTGGTCAATGAATCTGTTCCTTCTCCTGATGTCTGAGCTTCACTGTGCAGTTTGTTTACTGCTGAAAATAAACTGCTGAAAAAGTGAAAACATAATGTGTTAAAAAAAGAAACAAAACCTTCAAAAAATATGTACAATATTACAGAAAACATGCAAATATCACATCCAGCTTCACGGCTGCTCCTGGTTCTCTCTAATGAAAGAAACCAGCTGCAGATGCGGGATCCTTGATGCTGGTTCAACATTTACAACATACGACAGGAAGCTTCCTGCTCAAAGGTTTTAGTCTCCTTTTTATTTTCCACAGATTCAGTTGAAGTTGAAGAGTCACTTTGTTCTCCTGACAAATAAAGAACAAAACAAACGGGATCATAAATCAGTTATTATCTTCACTGTTTCAGAACAGACAGAACAAATAAGTTAAAAGAAGAAAAAGATCTTTTTCATACCTCCCTCACTCCTGATTGCTCACAAGAGAGTAATGAACGCCTGAAAAAACAAAGATTCACCCTTTAAAACGTGTTTTCTACAGTTTGACTCCTGGGGTGAAACTAACTACATTGACTCAAATAATGTGCTGAAGAACAAATGTGAGGCTCTGGTTCTGTCACTTTCTACTTCTACTCCTCTACTTTTATCTGACGGCTTTAGTTACTTTACAAATCTGATGTGTTGTTCACTTTAACAGGTTATACAGCTGAAACATTAGTCCATTAATCAATTAGACTTTTACTGGTAACAGAGTACTTTCTCAGGGTGGTTTCAGTACTTTCCCTGCAGTAAAGGATCTGGTTCATTCTTCCACCTCTGATAGTTTCCCACTAAAGTAGCTTCCTGTCCTGTGATCCTGAATAAATCCACTCTCAAAACTGAACTGTGACACTTTGTGTTGCAACTGTAAATGCAGAAAATGATGGGACACTTTCTGCAGTATGTTTCCAGAGTAAGACCCGACTGTCAGCCTCCTCAGCCTGAAACTCACCTGGCTCCTCCTCGTGTCGTGTTTTCAGACCGGCTGTGAAGAAAAACAAGGTCACATCAGAAGTGAAGCTTCGCACCAAACGAGGCTTTGTGTTGACTCATAAGGTTATGGTCTGGACCCCCTGGTTCAGGACTCACAGGTGAGAGTGATGGTAGAGTAAACTAGCTGAAGCTCGACGTCGCCTCCCGCTGGACAGTCAGAGCCCTGCAGGACCACATTCTCCCCTTCACACCGAAACAACAGAAACAAGAGCAGATGTTTGCAGTCAGCAGCTTGTTTCTTTGGTTCCCACCCGTAGCCCTATCAGATAATACTATTAATAATAATAATATATTTATATAGCACCTCTCATATCATAAAATTCAGCTCAGAGTGCTGAAACAAATCAGTAACACAGCAATTAAAAACAGGAGACACAGAGCGAAATGAACAAGATAAAAAACAATAGCAGTCCTAAAAAGAAAACAGAACAATAATACTAGTAGCACTAGTAGTACTGGTACTTTTACTTAAGTAAAGGGTCTAAATACTTGTTCCACCACTGTTCATCCTCCTGCATCCATAGACAACTAAAACCACGTCATCTTAATGTCTGAAAAATGTAAAAGTATATCAGGTAGAAGCACTTACCTACATCAGCGTTTTCATAAATCGGAGAAGTGTCGGCGCGAGCTGAAGAGGAAGAAATGAAGACTTTACACAAGATGAATCTGGTCATTTCAGAATAATGTGCCGTTTTAAAGCTCACGACACAGTTTGTATCAGGTTTCAGTTTAAAATCCCGTCTTTTTAATAAGTTATATTGTGACTTCTGATTGTGTTTTGTGAAAGAAATGTGTAAAACATTTGGTAAAAGATTGTAGAATATGTAACGTTGTTTGTCAGATATTCACCACCATGTTGGAGGAGTCAGCCAAAGGTAAACCAAAAACCACCTGTTCCTCTTTTAAGAGGCTTTGGGCTGTCAAAGAGGAACAAGATCAACAGGAGAAAAGGTACCCCCCCCCCCCCACACACACACACACACACACACACACACACACACACACACTCATCGGATCAGGTTGGTTCCACTTGCCTGTTTCAGCATTGACATGAACAGGATGTGACCTGGGACGAGCTGCAGATCAAAGTTGGGACATAAGAGTGAAACTGAACCTGATGAATAAAAGAAGTTCATGCCAGCAGGGAGTAAATTTACCATTTACCTGTACACTGTTACCTGTCGCTGGATAAAAAAAGTAAAGTTTCCATATGACGAGTCACCTCAGCTAGACATAGAGATCCATGTAACTACTCTCTCTGGGTTAGGACACGACTGTGTAGCACAGTGATAGGAAGCTGAATTATTCCCAGTTGTACAAAAGTAAAAGCAGTGAAACTGGCAGCAGCGTCGACCATGAATACAAAGAAACTGTCCACTTTTCTCCAGTAAACCTGGGGCCCGGTGGCCTGACAGTGAAGGCCAGGCTTATAGGGAACCTAAGTAAATGCAGTTGGTGTCATTATTCTACAGCCTTTACACTGTGCAGCCAACATTTACTACATAATGAGAAGTTGTAAATAAAGATGTCTACTGCCACTTTAAGGATCATAACTTCACTGTACTCTACCAGCGGTCACCTCTTTGTCTCATGCAGCAGATGGATCCTGTGGACAGCAGCAGCAGGACGAGGCCACACACACTCAGAGGTATGATCGGAGTCGTAGCGGCCGGATACGTCCTCTCTGCTGCGCCCAGCCGGCTCTCCACCCTGCAGGTGAACACATCCTGCTCCAGGTACGGCACGGAGCTGACCACCCGGGCCGGGCCCGTCTGAGAGGTCTGGTCCTGGTCTCCTAACGGGCTGCCGGAGGCTAACAGCCAGGTGATGGTGGGCAGCGGGTGGCCCTCGGCCTCACACTGCAGCCTCCGGGTGGCGCTCTCTGTGCCGGGGCTCGTCTCGACCACGGAGAGGCTCAGGACCCGGGGTTTCACTGCCACACACACCAGGGACAAAAACTAAATATGTGTGACAAAATACTATATTTGTTCTTTTTTCTGTGTTTATGTCTTGTTTTATATCACAAAAACAGTGTTCAGGCTGAAGCTGATGACTGTGTCGTGGCCATGGTCAACATTTGAATGTGGAAGAAGAAGAATGTGTTTCCATGTCCAGCTCCACGGATGAACTATGCTGACTGCTACCCTGAACTTGTGGGTTTCACTTTGCCTTGAAAACGAAAACTCAGCTTAAAATGGAAGGTTTCTGTTCGGCTGTGGAAACAATGCTTACAAATCGTGCTGCTCTCTTTTCTAAAGCGGTGAATGATTATATAGTTTACTTGTCATTAAAATGTGAAGGGTTGTTTCTTCATATGGATTCATGCAATAAACTCCATCAAGGCTCAAAATGTCTGCAGACATTTGGAGTTGGGACATTCTGGGCTGTAAAGGTTCAGAAGACGTTACATTAACACGGAGCCAGAGGTCCAGAGGTGACCCAGAAGCTCCTGTCAGGAACACCTCACCTGTCACATAAAGCTGCGTCTCTTTATGGAAATAACTCATCCAACCATCCAGCTTCACTTTGCAGAAGTACGTCCCGTTATCGAGCATGTTTACCCTCCTGATGAGGAGCGACAGCTCCCCCCGTCGAGGATCTCCCACCAGAGAATACCTGAACTCAGAAACTGAACACTTGTTGGGTTCTTCCATGGAGTCATTTTTAAGTGAGCAGCTGAAAAAGGGAGAGGCGTTTAATTCTCTCGCCCGCCACTGAGCAGTGATCGTCCCTGAATACTTCTGCTGGCTGGGGTGAGTGAAGGAGCAGCCGAGGACGGCGTCCTCTCCTCTGGGGACGGAGACCACCGGGGAGACCTTCATGTCCCAAGGAACTGAAAGAGACCCTGAAGAGGAGGACCACATCGGGATGAGTTTATGTCAGTTTTTATAAAAACGTCAAAGCTGTTGGTTCAGGGTTCTTCTACCAAAGAACAAAATCTGGTCCAGAACATAGATCATGTTTTAGACTCAACTTTAAAGGGCAGTTTCACTAATTTTACACATCAAGATCCATCTACTGATCATGGTTAGTCCTTCACAGCTTGTGAAAACTACTTTATCACTTTATTAACTTTTATTAGTTTTATTATTTATACCTAACAATGTCCCAGCTGGGACCTAGAGACTACCAACCCCCCAGGACGAGTGCTGGGCTGGAAGGTTTTTATTATCAGAATTTGATCCATTTGGTCTGGCAACATTCAGAAAAGTCTAGACGTTTTATTCCATTATTTTATCTACTGAGCATGCTCTGTGGTCCCAGCAACAGGGGAGCGTGAGGAAACCCGTGGAGGCTGTATACCTGAACAAAGTACAGAGGGTCTTACCTGCGATGATCCCCCACAGAATAAGACTGAAACACTGAGTCTGCTGCTTCATCCTCAGGCTGATCAGACAGGAGCTCAAATAAAGAGAAACCAAGAGTTCAAACCTTCAAACTAAAACAGAAGATTCAGGAAGTCTTGTGAAATGTATCATATGAAACTAATCATTTCCTCTAAGTCTGAAATCATTCAGAGAGGCCATGCTGAGGATCCAACAGTTCCAGCTCTGTTTTCTATATATTTATTCTATGTTTTCTGTATTTTATCATGTTCTCTGTATTTGATGGTTTTTTACAGTCTTTTTATTGAAGTCAGCGGTCACCTCAGTTTCAGAGTCAGTCATCAGTTTCTGTAAGAGTTAATAAAACTGTTCTCTAAACATGTAAAGCTTGTGCGAGAGGAAACTTCATGGAGTCATTCAAATCTAAAGAGTTCATCTCTGGAGAGCAGGACGTTACTTCCATTGTCTCCAATAAGAAAGAGAGAAAAGTGTCTGGGATTAATGTTAAATATATATTATATTTATATATTTCTGCATCAAAATCAGACGCCTGAAAACAAAAACACACTTCATAAGAACTTAAACTAAAGTAAACCAACGAGGCTCTTCACAAAGACGCGTTGGAAATGACTAAAACCTGCTGGGATCAAAATAGACATGAAGGAAGTAAAAAACCAGAAGAAAGAAGAAGAACAACACACACACACACACACACACACAGTGCTGTCTGGGAGGTATTGAGTCACACACACACACACACACACACACACACACACATTCCTGTCCCACCTTGTTGTGCTGTTTCTTCAGCAGTCTCATCATGGACGTCCGGCTGGTTTGCAGCACTTTGAGTCTTTTGTTACCTGTTATTGGAGGTGAGCTGACACACACACACACAGACACACACACACACACACACACACAGACACACACACACACACACACACACAGACACACACACACACACACACATAGACAGACACACACACACACACACACACATAGACAGACACACACACACACACACACACACACACACACACACACACACACACACAAACATGGTTGTGTACTTTTATAGTTCTTTCGGTAATCGTGTAAAAATCTGAAATAACCTTAAAGTTCTTTTTAATACACCAAGTATATGTAAAGGATTCTGTCAGCCTTGTTGTGCAGTGTCTAGAGACAGTCTGCGAAGTTTCCCTTTAACTCTGCTACCCAACACACAAGTTTATGTGTTTTTATCCTGTGTGAAATTAAAGGGAACACATGGAATACATGTTTGGAGAAACTGCACGTTTCCAGGTACAGCAGGTGAACAGCAGTTACCATCCTGTCTGCTCCGATGGGTCTGAAAAGGTTTCCAGTCAAGATGAGAGACAGAAAAACAAATGCACATTCAGAGGTACAAATACTACAGACGGCAGATGAGTCATCAGTAACACAGTACAGTAAAGGTTCTGAATCTCATGGGGATAACTCTCCTGGAGATGGTGAGGGGCCAATACAATCAATATAAAATTCCTTAATCATGTTATGCACAAGGGGCCCGACGTCTCGCTGACTGTGTACGACAGTGATGTGAATCACATGAGGAAGTATTCATGATTCATGGCAGAGCTCCAAGAGGCAAAACTCATGGAGAATCATTGAGAAAGACGGATTTCTGCTCGATGCACAACAGGAGGCCTGATGCAGAGAGTGACAAGATCTATTGTACCTGATCAGTCAAGTCAAGTCCATGTTATTTGTATAACGCCAAATCATCACAGAAGTTCTCTCAGGACTCTTTCCACACAGAGCAGGTCCAGACCGACTCTTTAAATATTATTTACAGACCCAACAGTTCCACCATGAGCAGCACTTGGTGACAGTGGAAGAAAAAACTCCCTTTGTCTGTGTTTGTTGGTAGCTCTCAGTCTATTTGTCTGCCTGGTGGACTGGAGAGTTGAGACATTAGAAACGCTCTTCCTCTTTTCCTCTCTTCCTCTCTTCCTCCTCTGCCCTCCAGCAGGCCTCGGCTCCGGGGACGACGGCTGGTCCATGATCGTGCAGACGGAGGTGCGAGCCATCGAGGGCTACCCGGTGGTGCTGCCCTGCACCTTCAGCCACCCGCAGCACTCCCAGCATTCCTCCCTGCAGGTGCTGTGGCGTCTGGGTCACGGCCAGGGCGCCACCGTCCTGTACCGCTGCACCAGCCGGCCCGGGGCCCCCACCTGCGAGCCGGGGCCCAAGCAGGACCAGCGCTACCGGCTGGAGGGAAACCCGAGGGAGCACGACCTGTCCCTGCGCATCAGCAGCGCCACCCTGCAGGACGGCGGACGCTACTACTGCCGGGTGGAGGTGCAGGGTCGAGAACACGTCAGCTTCGAGGACAAGATGGGGACCAGACTCCGGGTGGAGGGTAGAGTCCCAAATAACCCACACTACATCTACACTGGGGGGGGGGGGGGGTCAAATCTGTGTGAGACCACGTGACTCATGAGTTTCCTCCTGTCGGTGCTGCAGCTCCTCCCAGGATCCTGGCCCTGTCCGTGGAGGGCAGCGAGCAGTCCGGGTACCGAGCCGTGTGCCGGGTCCAGGGCTCCCCGCTGCCGGACGTGCAGTGGCTGGGCCCGGACGCCCTGCTGGAGGGCTCCCCGGTCGGCCCCCTGGCTCAGGGCTCCCCGGCTCACTACCACACCGTCAGCCAGCTGAGGGACGTGGAGCCGGGCCAGCAGTACACCTGCAGCGCCTCCAACCCGCTGGGCAGAGAGCAGGCCGTCCTGTACGTGGTGGCCCCCCGGCCCCGGCCCCCTGCCGCCGGGGCCTCGCCTCCTCTCCTGCTGCTCCTGTCGGTGTGTCTGGGGGCGAAGGTGGTCCTGCTGGTGGGGGCGGGGGTGTGGGTGGTGCAGGGGGGGGCTCTGCAGGGGGTCCGCTGCAGGTGGAAATGAGCTGCTCTCATGTGTCGTCTTTACCCTCAAGCAACATGTAATAAATGCTTTATAACACTATACTGTAAAACAACATGAATTAAAATGTCCTTATATCTGATTACAACTACATCAGTCATATAGTTATAAACTATTACCTGTTTATACACTGCTTATAAATGCTAAATATGAAAGTGTTTCATTACCTGTTTTATCCATATTTCTGGGGGAGATTGTAATAATTATTATTATTATCATGTTTATTATTGATCATTTGACCTGAAAGCTGTTTCAGAGGTTTTCTTGTCCTAAAACATCCAATAAAGTCCTAAAGAAAACTTTTGTTTTTTAAATTATGAAGCTGTTTATTGAGAACAAAGAGAAATGAATGTATAGTCTCTTCAGGAGCCTGTGTTACAGAGACAGTGGTGATGCTGTACTTTTTGAATAAGTTCCTATTTTCCTGAAGATATAGAGATATCATTGGTACTACAGAGAGAAAGTAGGAATATCCTTTAAGGAAATGCCCCATTAGACGTTTTATCTTTTATCTAACTTTATTCTTAATATATATTCAATTGTTTGCATTCCAGCAGACAAATATTCACATTTTTGTACGTTCAGCTGTAAAAGTCTAACTTTAGCACTGAAATTATAAAACTTTATATATAATATAATTATAATTACTCTGGATATTCGGCCTGTAAATTAGAGAATTACCATAACTGTTCCTTGCTGTTTGCGTTCTGCTGCCCTTCAAAATGACTGTCCACGTTCCTGCCGGGTTGCCAGTTTTTGCATGAAAAAACATGAAAAATGACTTAAACGATGATCAAACAACTGTTAGTTTAATTTATAACAAAACACAATTATAAACTCTTCATATGTTTTGTGGCCAAAACTCTTACTTTCTTTTGCTGATGAAAAGAAAAAACAACAGAAGTTTACTTCCACACATTTTAATAGATTCAATGGTTCAGTCAGTAACATCATAGATTACACTGAGTTGGTTTTATCTACACATGGATCTGAAGCTGGTGTTGAGTTAAAAACAAAAAAATGATAAATATTATGTTCTGTGTACTCCAGACCGGTCAGTCAGTTACTACTTATTTACTACATTAACCAATACTACAAAACCAAACAGCATAATTCAGTTACAACTGAGACCAGAATCTGACTTTTTGACATTTTACCATGTAAAATATTATTAGGTCATATAAATATATAACTAAAATGTATCGTAGTTACAAACAAAGCTTCCATTTTCCTCCTAGTCTTTGCTATTTCCTGTGGCTAAAAAGTATTTTTTGTAAATTCAACAATTTATAAATTCAGTTTTGATAATCCATATGAATGAGGCAGTAGTGATAATCCAGCCATGACTAAAAGTATTCAGCAGATAATCTACCGTCATGATAAAATATCAGCCTAGCTTTATTAGAGAATGATTAGTACAGTTGTTAATATTAAACAATATCTGTGCTTGTTTATGTTATTTATTTATGGCAAAAAAAAAATAGAAAAACCTTTTACATACAAAACTATAGTACATGAAATGTACATACTCAGCAAAGGTCGAAATAAACATATTGGTAAAAGTACCTGAGTGTAAAGTTACTGTACTTAAAAAAGTTCAAGAGATCCAGCCCTCATGAAACAGTTACGTCAGTTTTTAGTCGGTTTATGTCTGTTTTTAGTGGGAAGGCCAACGTTAGATTGATTGATTGATTGATTGATTGATTGATTGATTGATTGCCGGCGGGTTCACTGGGACTTTAGACCTGGGCCGTTTCCAATTCGCGTTCTACCATAATTACTTTTGCTATTTGGAGTGCATAAGTGAGTTCACATCGACAGTTGTGGCAAACTGCAGTTCCGGGTTAGGGTTAGGGGTTACCTGGATGGTGAACCCGTAACCGTCCAGAAGTTGAGTGTGGAACGCTGCACGCTTTCACCCTCAACGGGCGCCATCTTGGCTACGTAGCAGCAGGGGAGCAAAGTCTACGAGCTGCGTGGATCACAACCACAGGCCGTACCAAAGAAGTATACGTGGCCTCTCTAATATAACTGAATGGAAGTTAAGTGAGCGAACAACCCAGGACTGGTGTTACATGGACAAACCTCATCAAACCACATGAACAAAACGCTGTGTGCAGCCTTCAGGTTTTTTCAAAACACGATCCCATTTTAGATTTAATCGAAACTGTAATATTGTTTGAATAATGTTTAAAATGTTATTCTAATTTTATGAATAATATTAGACCAGTGCTTCACGTTCGGCTGCCTGTCTTCCAATGACTTTTGTCCACGTTTGAACCCTGTAAACCCTGCTGGATCGTCCCACTAAATGGGAAAGAAGACGGGGTGGCTGTAGCAGACGGGATGAGCGGCCTTACAGCAGTCCTCGTCTCTCCAGTGAGAGGCCTTGTCTTTTTCCAGACTCATGATGGCGCACTGGCCGTCATTCACCGTGCCGGGCTCCCCGTCCGCCCATTTGGTGTCATTGACTGGATCCCTGTTCAGCCAGTACCACTCGCCAGTCTGGGAGCTCCGACGCATGCCGATCCACACCTCCTGCAGTTTGTCAGTCTTGGCCTGGATGATTTTGTTGTAGATCTGTCTCTGGAGTTGAGCCTCGGAGAAGCTGACCAGCTCCATGTTCTCGTCTCTGCAGTACTTCACGGATTCTCGCCAGCGCTTCGCTACTTCCCCGATTTTTACGACCTCTGGAGACAAGGCGCAACCCCTGAAATCTGTTGGTGTCCAGATGAAACAGAGACACACTGACATTAGAAACCATTTCTGATAAGAAACCATAGACTTGTAAATCTGTGGTTTTACTGTGTTTTGTGCTGGTGGGTCTGGATTTCTCCACGTTGAAGCGTTGTGCATGTGGCTTCAGTAGCACCACACTGTAAAAATACTCTGTTACAAGTTAAAGTCCTGCACTGAAAACTTTACCTAAAAGTATGTGAGTATAATCAAGAAAATGGACTTAAAGAAGTTAAAAGTACTCAATGCAGAAAAATCTTTACATTTGAGAATCTGGAAACATGAAATTTGATTTTACATGAAAAATCACCGAAACAATTTTTGAAACATCAATTTTCTGTCAATCAACTAAGTGATTAATCGACTAATGGTTTCAGCTGTACTTGTATATATTGTTGGGTAGATTAATTTAAAACAACCACCATATTTTATAAACTCTTCATATGTTTTGTGTGCAGAAATCTTATTTCCCTCTGAGATGTAGAGGAGTAGAAGTAAAGGAAAAGAAAAGACTCAAGTGAAGTACTTTCAACTTACATTAGTCTTTATCATACCACGCTGCAGTACAAGCTGTTTATTTTCTACATGACTATGATCTATGATTACTTTTTTTCCCAGGTCTTGTTAGTATATTGTGTACGAAGCCATCGACTTCTTATTTAAGGCCCGTTAAGTTAAGGCCTGTTATCAATGGAAACTGCATATGTGCCAAGAAACTAAAGAAACTACAAGGAGCTAGTTCAGTGCTTATAGGAGTTTTCTTGACTCTTTAAACCTTAATTCGAAGGTGGAGGTCAGACTGTTGAGTGGCTCGTGTGCACCGTGCAGCTCTGTACCTGGGCTTTTACTGATGACGGGTGCTGGGTTCCCAAACAGAGCACCTCCCTTTTTTCCCAAAAAGTAGACAGCCATTTTGGAGGAAGCGTGCCAGATGACGTTCTTTCCCGCCGCCAGAACAACACGTGTCGAGACATAATCTGTCCCTTTCAGGTCCTGCCAAACTGGACTCTGCAGAGGAAGACTTCCAACACGAACCCCGTCAGTGAGATCCTTGTGGACCACGATCACAGCGAAGTTCTCTGCGTCGGGGATGGCTCTGACTGCAGAACAGGCGGCGAAGTCTGTCTCTGGGATCAGAGTGAGGAGTAAACCTGGACGGTAGAGGACGGCTGTGCCGGTTATCTCGACCAGAGGCGAGTCCAGATTGAAGGCCTTTACTGTGGTGGCACTTTCCTCTGACAGAAGTACAAATGTTTCACCTTCAGCCTTTTCGGCCAGAGCAGGAGGAATGTAGAACTTGAGCTTCTCTTCTTGGACCGGCGGCAGCATGGTGTACAGCAGCCCACAGGTGCAATTGGACCGGATGGCGCAAGGGTGACCGAAGAGGACCGCCACCGGCTGCTCTGCTTTCACAACTTGCAACTGTTTTACCCAAATCTGAGCGATCTGGTGGGGCTCAAGCAAAACTTCTGGCATCTCTGCACCTTCAACAGTTACCTTGTTATCTTGGTCGGCATTGACGATAATGAGTTTGAATGGGTTTCTTTCAGTTACAGCTTCCGTGACCTTGTCTGCGGGACGAGTGGTTCCTTGGATCTCAGGCACCGGTGGGACGAGATACTTTTTACCCAGTTTGTCAGTAGGTATAACCAGAGCCGTCTGCACACTATTGGCTTTTTGGATGATGGCATGGACAGTGATAGGCTTGGTGCTGGTAATCTGGAGAGTTTTTTCGGTGATTTCTGACTTCAAGAGCTCCAGTCTTGAATCAAATATGAAATCCTGTATCTGACCTGCTCCCAGTATTTTTGTTAGGGTGGTGAAGGTATACTGTATGAAGGTGACCTCAGTGTTATTATGCAAGGCAGTGATTTGGACCTTGTTTTCGGGCTGAACAGGATGATAGTAGGCGATGTTCTCCGGAAAAGCAAAAACGAATTTCAGACCAGTGCTGTTTTCAGGAGTGTCTGTGGAAGGAAAAAAATCTGCTGAAGCAAAAAGCCTCTGAGATGTAATGCAGCAGAAGTATAAAATTGCAGTAAATAGAAGCACTCAAGTAAAGTACCTCTAATTTGAATTAAGTACAGTACTTGAGTAAATGTACTTAGTTACTTTCCTCCGCTGCTTCGGGTATAATCCAAATATGTTGTGGTTACCATCCTTGCATTTGTTTTCTTTAAATTTTTTGTAGCAGGCTATGATAGAATGGCTTTTTTCAGACCTGGCATTAACATCCGTCCTGGATCCGGCTCTACTACATATAAACAGATTTTACCTGCTGTAATGCTATTGATTTCCATGTCTGCTGAAAAGGCAAAGAAAACAAAACCAACATTAACTTGCGAGCTCACAACAAAAGTACTTCACGATGTCAGCGTTAGTAATTTGGCTGGTCGTTGTTCCTCCCTTAAAGATTGACCTCAGAATCAGTGCAGTGAGTTCACAACATCACTAACGTTAATCAGTAAAGACGCCTATAATTGTGTTAATATACGCGCCGTATATTTATAGTGACATACATTGTTTTAATATGTTTTTGGTGCGATTATGACAATATGTCTTGAATTAGTGTTGTTGAAATACTTTCGCTGTGAGCAGTTAGTTAATGTTAGTTTTTTTTTTCTTTGCCCTTTAAGCAAACATGGAAATCAATAACATTACAGCACGTGGAAATCACTTCATATCGGTAACACAGCTGTCAAACACTGTTTAGTCTTTCACACTGTCACAGTCTTTGCAAACAGAAATGATGCACGTGTGTGTTTGCACATAGAGCGGGAAGTGAGATCCGATCACGAGTGGTCACTGGAGACGCACGTGGAGACGGATGTTAATGCAGGTGCATTTCACCAGCAGCTAGGTGGTGTTCTTCTGGTGTTGCGACGTTAACGAGGGCTTCTCCAGATTGGTTTGTATGAGTTTCAGTGAGATTGCGATGTGAGGTTCCGGCGTGTTTCACCTGAGTTCAGCGCTGCCGGCAGCAGCCACAGGAGCAGCACAGGATTCATGGTGGCACCAGGATCACCGGTGACCAGTCTCTGGAAACTAAAACCAGCACCTGGAACCAACTGACTGCAGTTAAAACAGGCCTCTGTCAGAAAGCTTCAGTTTGTCTCTGGGCTCATGACTTTCTTTCTCCCTTAAAAAGGAACATTTATATACAAAAAGTTCCTCTAATGCCCATAATTATACAACAGGTTCAGCTCTCAGACACATTTTATAGTCTAAATAATAGTCTAACTAATAAATTCATTCTATTAAGTAATGAGAATAACTGCCCAAATTAATTTTAGCTACTTACTTAAAGTCACACATATCTGCTGTTGTACTAAAATATTAAAGTTCTTTCAACAGAGAAACTAAGTCTGCATAAAATGCAATAGTTTTGGCTTTTGTAGCCCTGAAAAATTAGTGTGTCTGA